>JAHWFO010018671.1:3481514-3554296 GCA_023313115.1 Rhysida immarginata | reverse complement strand
TTGCAGCCAAATGTGAAGAAGCTGGGATGAAGATCAGTGTGGCTAAAACCGAAGTTCTGGTTCTTTCAAGACAGCCTGCTCAGTGCGCTCTCCATGTTAGGGGAGCCTCATTGAGACAGGTGGAGAAGTTCAAGTATCTCGGGATTGCATTCACGAGTGATGGACGGCAGGAGAAAGAATTGGATGCTCGGATCGGTGCAGCAAGCTGTGTCAGACGTGAACTGTGGCGATCCGTGGTAACGAAACGCGAGCTGAGTAACAAAGCTAAGCTCTCCGTCTTCAAATCCATCTTTGTCCCCATTCTCACCTATGGTCATGAGGCTTGGGTAATGACCGAAAGAGTGCGATCGCGGGTACAAGCGGCCGAAATGAGATTTCTGAGAGGTGTTGCAGGTGTTACCCTACTAGATAGAGTGTACAGCAATACAATAAGGGAATCTTTAGGTGTTGAGCCGCTACTTCTCCGCATTGAGAGGTCTCAGTTGCGCTGGTATGGCCACGTGATTCGGATGCCGCAAACTAGTCTTCCTAGGCAGTTGTTATTTTCCAAGCCGGTGGGTAAGAGACCAAGGGGTCGGCCTAGAACCAGGTGGCTAGACTACCTGGAGAATCTGGGTTCGAGTCGCTTGGATATTACCAGGGAGGACATGCGCCTGATGGCGGAAGATCGCGATCGCTGGAGATCCTCCATAGGGCTGCTGCCCCCGCGACCCTAACGGATAAGCGGGTTTGAAAAGTAAGTAAGTAAGTAAGTACAAGTTAGACACTAATAAGAAATTCAAAAAGCTAAAAATCTTAAAATTTCAAGATCTATATGAGTATATCATCTTTGTGCAAAATTTTTTTAAGAGTAGCTGGCTGTATAAAACTGTAAACACACGTAATTTGCGTAATATGCAAACCTTTATTGTTCCACGAATTATGAATAATTATGGTAAAAAGCTAAGAAACTATTATATCCCAACATTTTTTAATACGGTACCAAAATGGATTCAAACATTGAGATCTTTTAAATTTATAAAAGCAGCATATTATAGATGGAAAGAATATTATTAATTATTTTGGCAAAGTATTATGTTGCTGATCAAGTAATATTGTCATTTTGTCTGTAGTATAGTATTGTGAAATTTTTAGTTTTTGTAGTTATATTTATTTGTTGCAATATATCATATTATCCCATACAAGCCATATATCAGGCTTCGGGATAATTAGTTATAATGTAATTGTTTTTAGTTCTTTGAATAAAAAAAAAAATAAATAAATAAAATGTCGTATTTAACTGAATATAAGATGACTCAATTAGAAGACGACCCTTCTTGTTTGAAGTAAACATTTGCGAATTTTTTTTCATGAGCATGGAAGCAAAAATACTTATTTTATTTTTTATAACTTCAAATAAATGTGGTCAAAAGTTTCCGGACGTTTACTATAGCAATACAACCATGATTATCATAGCATTAAACTTCACTTTGCTTTTATTAGTGGCCACCCACCCCCCCTCCCACATATTTTTACTGAACAGATGGAAAAAAAATGTAGAAAGAAGCGAAAATTATTTCAAGGAAAATTATTCCGTCTTTTTCCATCAAAATTATTTGCCTCCAAAAGAAGGCTCCACTCAAGTTTACGACAAACTGCGCAACATTCGCCTTTAAGTAACTGACAAAAAGTTCTAAAATTTACGAAGCTAATGCAACCATGCTTTCAACATAAATTGATGACATCCTATGCATGGTGAGTGTTCCTTTCTTCTGATTACTTTTTTATTATTTTCTGTGCTCTTTTTTGGTTACTGTTGCTTTTTATTCTTTTCTTTTCTAAAGTCGCTTTACTCATTTGGTTTTGACGTGAAAACAATTTTCCATCTTTACTTTATACTAATCATGAGTTATTTATGTCGCTTTTTAGTGTCTCGTGTCGCCTCTGTTACCGTGAAAAAGTGTCGTATTAAGTGGATTAAACGACATCGTTGCAGAAACAAAGTCATTAATAAATCATTAAGAAAAAATAAATGCAACACAAAGTTTGACGCCAGGAAACTTTCCCTTCTTTATAAATATTAAATCGTTGAGATTGCTTCGGGAAACCATTTTTAAACACCATCAAACATTTACATGTCGGTTATCAAAGGCAGGCGCTAGTGATGTAAATTTTAATAATTTTAATTTTCTTCTCCTTTGTATAGTTAACGTTCGCTTTAAAGCTGCTTTGCTCAATTTTTAAAGCTTTTACCATCGTTGTTTTCTTCATCACATTTTACAATTAATTTGAAAAATATTGGAGTGATAATGGAAAGTACGTAATTTACTATGCAAAATGTCCACAAAAGAATATCCCTGATACTATTCCTATATTCGTGAACATAGAATGCGTTTAAATCTTGAAAATTCAAGGTCAAATAAAAAATTTAGTTAGTTTAAAGTTCAGTAGGTGAAGTTTTCAAAAGAGGGACCAAAACTCTTCCACAAAAATTTTTATTATACACTTACGTATGGTTATGCCGTAAGATCTAGAGCACTGAGTGAAATGATCGATTAACATAAAAAAAAGGAGGAGGGAGTACGGGTGATAATTCTTGGACGAGTAAGTATTAGTCATTCTGAGAATTAATTTTCTTATTTTCTAGTTTGTTAATTTAGTTTGTCACTTCTTTTTTTTTTGTTAATCGATCATTGCATGAATCATTCTGAACAAAATATGTAGAGCAAGTGAAACAAGCATATATGCACAATAAATATTTTCGTGGAAAAGTGATATTCCCTCTTTTGAAAACTTCACAATTATAAGTATCTACAGTTGTTTGCTTTATCTTTTCTCTTAAATTTTAGCTAGTTGATCTCTGAAATAATTTGTGTAAATCAGCGTTATCTCCGACCACTATTCTTTATAGGGCTAAGGGAAAAAAGGCCAGAAATGGCCCGTATCCAAAACGTACGAATAATAAAAAATATTACTATAAAGCATACAACTCCGTTTTGAAGAAATGACCATTGAATTGTTAAAAATTAGACATGCTGAAACGAACAGTGTTTGGGAAACTTATTCTTTTGCAACTCACCCGTTTATTCTATATTTTACATTAGATTGCCTACCAACCCACATTTGCTGACCCAAACTGAAATAAAATCGAATGTGCTCGAGGAATTCTTAAAAAGCTTTTAATATGCTTTTATGATAAGACGGTGAATATTTATTGATGTTTTGCTTTATTTATTTATCAATTCCTTTCTTTTTGAATATTTTATATTCCTTATTTCAATATACAGGGTGTCTCACCCAAAGTGAACCAATAGCCAATTTCTAAAATACAATTTGGACAGAATACTTTCAATGGAAGAATTATTGTACTTTTATGAGAGGGATTCTTATGGGTATTCCATTTCCAAAAAAAAACGACGCCATTTTCTACTTTGGAATCAGTTTTGAAATGTGCAATGGAAACCCTTATTTTAATGGTATTTTCAGATTGTACATAACAGTTGAGAAATGTCTTATTCTTGGTGTTTTTTCAATTTATTCAAGCGTTTAGGAGACAGAGGCACTAAAAGTGAAAAAACAGAAATTGTTCGTCAATTTAAATGAAAATATAGGTTGACAGTGCGTCTATAATCCAAACACACTACAATTGAATGTGCTATGATGATAATTATATTTCAAATTTTCAGCTCGTTGAAGTTTAATGTATTTAATGTATTCAATGTATACAAGCTGCTCTTCGAAACTCGAATACATTTTTAATGACGGATGTGGAAGAAAGAAAAACGAGATACAGAAAACTGGTGAATACAAATTGGGTACGAGAGTGTGGCAAAACCCAACTTCCAACTCTGCGTCCAATTTTTGATTCTTACAACTCTGCGTCCAATTTTTTTAAGAATCATACTCATTTTGAGCTAAGAAATTGTAAGTAAGCCAATTTACCAAACACCAAGAAATGATATTACTTGAAAAAATGGAAAGAACTTTCTGCGACCTGGATTCGAACCAGGAACCTCGAGCATATGACACTCGAGGTTTCTGGTTCGAATCCAGGTCGCAGAATTTTTCTTTTCATTTTTTTAAGTAATATCATTTCCTGATGTTTGGGATATCAGCTCCAGTTTCTATTCATTAATTATTTACCGAATACCAGCAAGAATATAAGTGTCTCGAAATTTTCTGATAGAATTGATTTTCTTATTTTTATGGATTTAATTAATATAAAAGACCCAAAAAGAAATTAATAAAACTGGTGGGTCTGCATCTCGAATAATTAAAGTGCGGGTTTTGAAATGGCCCCAAGTAAACGCATTCAAAAATCAACTACTGACCGTTTATTTGCATTTTGCCATTTCTGCTTTGCCTCCCTCTCGCAACCTTCCTTCCTCCCCTTCGAATGTGCAATGTTTCCCGACCACTATTAAAAAAGGAACCCATTCCTCGTAAGCGTTTTAGGGCAAAGGTCATCAGCTGCTAAATGCACATGCTGTTGTTTTGGAGCCATTTGTTTCACCATAAAACAGGCTTCCCTTTACTAAAAAACCCTCTGTCATTCATTTCATCTCTCCACAGCTGCACTCGATTTGTTCCTGTTTTACAATTACGCCAAAGGAACTCGGCTCTTAATGAATGCGGAGGGGAAAAAATTAATAAATAGAAAATTTTGCTTCCGATTCCTTGAATTAAAACTGCTGTTGAATTCCGAATTAAACATCAGGGGCTATCAACCACACCTGAATGGAAAGAGAGAGAGAGAGACTATATTTTAAAGTTAACTTCAAGTGAATTACCTAAAAATTAAATGAATCTCGCTTTCTATAGCGCTAGCTCTATGTGCTCTCGACTTCTTTGGGCACATCAATTAAGGCCGAGAACGTCCATCATCAGGCGATAACTTGCACGCGATCCAATTACACTAATCTAATGACCACGATTCGCCATTAATATTTCACAGGTTAGGATCGATGTGGTGATTTTATTCAACGAGAAACAAAAGGAAAGAAAACGCTTTAGCTTCTGTACATAAATGCAATTCTTGTTGACGGGTTAAGCCTATTAATGTTGTCGTTGACCACGGAGTAGGAACGATGTAATCCATTTTTCGGTGATCGACAGACGCAACACCGATACCAGGGGACGGCGAGTTTAGATTCCTCCGTCTAAGCAAACTCATTCAGCTAGAGAGCGATTGCATAGCAAGCAGTAAGGAATCAGTGTATGTTGTGTTTGATAAAAATACGTCCATTATAAAGCAGATCTTGTCGTTCGAATCTCTCTGAGGGCATGGATATGCTTGTGTTTGTCCCTTCACTTAGAAGCCTCAGTAGGCTGATCCCTTGCTAGGCTAAATTTCAAATAGATCTAACGGTTGTTTAACATTCTCACATCGAAAAGGGTAGAATAAGAATTTTTTTAAAAAAATTCGATTATAAAACCATATACTAAGCGCAAAATATCTGTAGAATTAAGCGAAACCATATGGCTACAAAAGAAATAAGACACGTTCAACCGATATATAAGAATATCAGTTCTAGGCCAGAGTCATTTATTCGGCATTTCCGAATTATAGAAACGCGATTAGATATCAACACGATTACTTACCCGGTATTTGTTCCTCTGTTGACCTTAAATAATATTATCCTCTTCGCAAAATTAAAGGTACTATGTAGGGTTTTCGTCATTTCTTTATTAACTGGTTAGCAAATTCCCCCAAAAATATGAAACTCAAAAACATAAATTATTCCTCCAATGATTATTAGTAATTTTATGAGCAGATTTTTATGTATATAGTGTAATTGACGAATGGAATCGAATTTCATTCTTAACAAAATTCTCATACAATGTCATGACGTTTAATCACCCAAATTGCAGTCATCATAAGTATCATACGCATAAGCTGCTCCGTCCACGCGTTTTTAAGCTACAATCTAATTCTTATGATTTATGATAAATATCCTAACTAGAAAGCAAAATTAAATAAATAAAAAATATTAAAAAAAAAGTTTTCCGGAATTCAGATTTTGCATTACTTATGTAACTCCGTACTGAAGAGATTTTGTTAGAGGAAAAACAGATTTTGTTATACATATTTTTTATTTTGTGATGAATAAAGTATTCTATGTATCTAAACTCCTATCACAAACTTCTGGTGGTGATTCCCCACAGCGAGATGAAAACAAAAGTTCATATACACAAATTCTTGAAATTTGGAAGTGGCTGTGATTGCTTAGCGTGATGGATCCTTTTACACGCCAATTTTATACTGAGGATACACTATCAGTTAATTGTTAGCCAATGTTCTGTTTTTGTAATATTTTGTCCAGGCCTTGTTAATCGACCGACTCAATGATTCTAGTTGTTGCTACCCAGTCCCTGCTTATCGTGAAAATTCGATATTCTTTTTTTTTTTTAATTACTATTTTCAGTTGATAGCTTAACTATAGGTATTTGGTTATTGAGGGTGCTCAAGTGTGTGAAACAATACTTGCGCCGTCTTGGCTTAACTTTTGTCAATTTGGTAATTTTCAGTTTTGCTAGTTAGTTGCTATTGTTACTAATACACTCTTGCTAACTTTAGCTTTATATAATTATTTTTTGTGTAACTTTGAACCTTTGTTATCCTTTATTTAGTTCATTCGTAAACGGTTCGTTATCCGAACCATGTTTATATGAACTTTTGTTTTTATCTCGCTGTGGAGAATCACCACCAGAAGTTTGTGACAGGAGTTTATGACACCTTGTTTATTTTTATACTAGCAAAGGTACCCGGCGTTGCCCGGGATAATTACACTTGGATGTAAACAGAACAATCTCAAAAAATTAAATTAAATTTTGCAATATCTTAAAAATAAACACATGAAAATGCTTAGAATTAATACAGTAAAAATTCTTAATGAAAATTCGAAAAAAATCTTTTTAAGGCTCACAATGGATGGACCGCTCCAATAATTTCTTACTCAGGTAATCTTACTTCAGATGTACACTTGATGTTGTTGCAATTTCCACTCTTCTCTCGTTGTGTTGAAGCAAAATTTGGCCTTTCATCACTTTGGGTAGTCTAGCGGTCGCCAATTCTTCTATTTACTTGCTTCCCATTTGCTCAATACAGCACGGAGCTAAAGGTTTGCTTTCTCTGTCGTCTTTCCACTCTTTCTCAATAGTCTGCTAACTCTTCATTATCTCCAGCTACTGATCATTTTTAAAGATTTTCAAGAAATTGTTAAGTACTAAGAACTCTCTTTTCAAAGAAAAACCTGAATAACAGGAATTCTATGCATTGTTACAAATTGAAACTTATCCATATTGCATCATCATTTTATGTTCATGGTTATAATTCTTGGAAAGATTGCTTTAACATTACATCATCATTCTGTGCTCATTGTTATTGGTGAATTGCGCGTTGATACCATTGTTGATGCGAACACAATGGGCCTATTGTTGCACAAACTTTGCCTTGCATTGTTGGTCATGAGATATATATTGTTGGTTCATGCAGTGTGTTTGTGAATTGCGTGTTGATACCATTGTTGCAAAAACTTTATCTTGCATTGTTGGTCATGCGATATTTCTCATTAATATGCCCTGCTATAACAATGAATATCGATTTTTTATCAATAATTATTATTTTTTCGAAATCTGATGTAGACAGTGACCTTCCTCATGCTTTGAAGGTCATGTATGCGAAATTTCATCAAGATCGGAATAAAACTGTAGATTTGTATAAAAAACGTACAGACCCACCCACAGACAGACCCACAAACATCCTTCTTTATATATATAGAAGATTGTTGTTTTTCTAAATTCCGGAAATGCCGCTGCATGCATTGCCACCCTTATTTTTGAATAAATTTTACGATGCCTTTCTCTTACAAAGTCACTTCAGTAAGAGGTTACATAAATAATGTAAATGTTAAATTCAGGAAAATACGGATAAAAAACAGTGTTGAAACGCACGGTTCTATAATCCGGTAATTCCTGATAAACGAATCTATCGTAAAACGCGCATTACTACTACTATTTCTTTAAAGGATAGCAATACGGTCACATACAACTTTATTTAAATCGAAAGATTAGCACATTAATATGCATCGTGGCGTATGTAAAATTATTTAATGTGTAAATGAATACATAAATGAATTTATTACGTATTGATGATGAGTAATCTCGCGTGCGATGTATTAATTTAAATTGTGAAGCAAAGTTCATTCCTCCGATGACGTCAAAGCCTCATACAAGAAGGACGTCCCGCTATTGAAAATTGCATTCTGGATTTTCGTTTATTCACACATTGAGGGTTCAAAATATAAAAGAAAATTAAATCTTCCACGATTTTTTTAATGCGTTAATCTTTCGATTTAAATAAAAAATTATGTGACCGTAGAGTTGTTCTTTCAAAGTGTATTAAACTTAAACCATATGAATAGATGGGAACAGGGCCGGATTTTCCTATAGGCTAACTAGGCTTCAACTTAGGGCCTCAAGATCAAGAGGGGCCTACATTCAAATTGTTAGCATTAAAAACGGGAGGTGAAAGGGCCTCATAAGTGGAATACTTAGGGGCCTCTTTTCATCTAAATCCGGCCCTGGATGGGAATATGTCGGAGAGTAAGGACTAAAATCTGTACGAATGCAGTGTGATTTTTGGTTAGCTCCTTAGGGCGGTTTCATGTTTGCTTCTTCAGGATCAAATTACTTTGGGGAGGGGGTAGCTGTATAATTTTTTTGCTTCATACTAACCATTGCAGTATAGAACTAGCACATAACACATCATTGGAAAAGCGTAATTAACGTCGGTTACTATGAAGTTTAATCAATGAAAAACCTTCGAGGTTTATCACAGTAATAGATAAATGCTTTCTAGTATACTCCACCAAACCTCAGATCAAAAAGCACGATAAGTAATGATCATTAATTTACTATAGTATTATAACTTTTATAAGTGTGCTCTCAAAACATGCTTTTCTTTCTATTTCTATCTGCTCGAGTTCTAATTAACCAATGTCCATTAGATAAAATCATCTCTATTTGCCGTGTGTATGCCAAATTTCAGTGAAAAAGAAAATCGGAACGGAAATAAGCCTTGTAAAATCTCTCGAAAATAACAGTTCATATCCTATCTGTAAATATTATCTCGAAAATATGAAGGAAACACGAAATGATATTAGCCAAGTTGTTTTAGAGTTGGAACGGATACAATCTTTGCGGGCGTTGCTTTTTCGGCGACGATCAAAGGCGCAACAGGTTGTGAGTTTCCATCAGATGTAAAGTGGGCGAGAATTGCAGGCGAATCGATATCGATTTATAATGAAGCACGTTCAATTGGATCAATAAAGTGCTTTAGTTTTCAATGAGTAATCTCCGAGGTGAATAGAACCGAAAATTGGGCTTCGTTACATATTTATAAGGTGAGCGCAAATTGCTTTTAACTTAATGTATTTCTCTCTCACTCACACACACACTCTCTTTAGAGGGAAATGCACACAACAAAGGTTCGGGTTCACTTTGTTTACGAGATATTCATTTTATTATTAAGAGTGCTGTCGAGAGTAAAGTTCAATATATAGGTTGTTGTTAAACGTGTATAGAAATAGATCATTTCGTAATATACTTATGGAAATATCTCTCTAATGATCAAATTGTTTTTATGTAAATGTTAATGGAGTTTTCAAAGATCTCTTAAAGAAAAAAAATTTCCTCCACAGCTGGCAATTCTTTTGAAAAGAAATCAGTCCGTTCATTATTATCGAATAATGGCCAAAATTCTTTGTCTTTTTTTATCCGGATATCGGAAGAATTTTCAATAGGAACCGTTAATGGTGGATCGTGATCGTATTTCCTTCTAAGCAATCGAATGGTTCACAACGTTACCCGGCCACCAATAGCGTAAGAGTCTTACCTCGTAATTTTAATAGTTCCAGAAAGGCTGGATAACAAAAATAACATTGGGCATAAATGATTAACAGAGAACTGCTTTATAAATTATAAGTGTTACTTTTTAAAGTCCTTCAAGTTCCTATTAATATGTAGGTGATCACTTGAGCATGTGAGTTAGAGATTACAAAGCATCTTAAAATAGTAACCGTTAATAAGCCATGTATTTGGGCATATTATAAATTATAAAAATTTAAATATAACCGAAGAAAAGTAAAATATATTGAAGTGCTGGAATGTACATTCACACAGGACTCCCACTTTATCATGAAAAGAAAAAAAAACCACGTAAAGAAAATGTTTTTGCAGGGGAATTTTTAAAAACCTTTATATTCAAAATTGGCTCTCATCAAGAAGGTAACCAACTTATTTTAAAAAATTTTCTGAGAGAGGAGTCCGTACATGTCGAATTTATTGACTGGTTCAACGAATGATTAGCTTTTGTGTTAGTTTTTGCCTATAATAATGTCCTTTAGAAGAGTGTTGATTGACGATGTATTTGTAAAAATTACACAAGAAAAAAGTGCCTATGTTGCCTAAAAAAAAAGCTAACAGATAAAAAAGTAGATGTCCTAGGTCTCACAGAGATCAAGATATGATGTTTATTAACAAATCTGGAAAAAATAGCGTCGAACTCGCTACTGGAACGGGCTAATTCTCGACAAAGGGCCGAGTAATTTCACCGAGGTCATTTCATTGGCGCTATACCACAATGCCCGTTATCACCCATAAGTAGGGCGAATTTAAATAAACTTATAATTTTGAGTTTTTAATTTTATTAATTAATCGTTTATATATTATTCACAATTAAAACCTAATCAACAAAGCTGCTTTGTTAGGGGAAAAACTGATAAAAAAAATTGCTCGTCGAAAAGACGAATCATTAGCTTTACAGGACTGTTGAGTATTAGCTATTCAGGGTTAATTTACATTAATGTTTTTTCTGTTGTGGAGGAGGGTTTGCGGAGGATGTATTAATAACTCTAAATTGGCTCATCAGAGCCAAATTAGTTATTTACAGAAAAAAAACCCTTTCTCTTAATATGGTGAGTCCGTACATATCGAATTTATTGAGTTTGGTCGCTGGTATGAACGCAAAAAGATTTAACCAATTGTCTTAAACATTACGTCTAGACAGTTTAAGGTGCCCTCTAACAGTGTATTTAATTTCATTTGATTCTGCTCATATAGTACACATCTAGTGTATATCTGATGCGAGCACCACCGTTATCAGTAGTGGGTCAAATATATGACCCACTTTTTACATGAATTTTAACATGAATATAATTTAATTAAGGAAATATACGGAAAGGGAGAGTAAGGGTCTTTGACCTGGAGTTGAACTAGGGACCACGGAGAACAGATTTGGAATACATTTTTTGCGTTTATTTTTAAACTTTTGAATATTTGGCGTGCAGCTTCTTGCACTTAATAATTATTTTCGATTATGATAGGTTTATCGGATCGCAGAAAGTATATTTAAGACGTATGGGAATAAATCAATTTACGTGAGATAAATCCATGTGAGTCTTTGAAGACAATGAACAATTGTTTAACGTTCTTGGGTCAGCTTTACAAGTATTCACCAGTGTGGGAAATTTTAAATTGTGAAGGATAAAAATTCTTTTGTAATACCAAGAGATAATACAGAACAATACGGAACTTTTGCATATTTTTGATGCCAACTTCCGCTTTTATGATTTAAACTGTTTTCATTTTCAAAATTTGCCATTATCTTAATTCATTCGTCCTACTTATGGGTGATAACGGGCATTGTGGTATAGCGCCATTGAAATGGCCTCGGTGAAATTACTCGGCCATTTGTCGACAATTAGCCCGTTCCAGTAGCGTGTTCCGACGTCTTATTCTCGGCTCTGCCACAACAGCTTTCTGCCACATATGTCTCTTTGGAAAAGTTTTTATTGTCGTCTTTTCATGCCTTTAAGACGCTAATAAAAGCCTGGCATCTCGGAGAAGAACGAGAACTACTAGTGCAACAGTCTCTGCTCGAATAGCAACTGTCAGATGTTTAACTATCACTCTGGGTCCCCTGAAAGCCGCCAACCCATTTTCCCTTCTTAATTACACTGTACCGAGTGCAATAATATGCCTGGCTTTATAGCATTTCTGCTTTGGTTAATGTCCCCCAGGGAGGCGGTCCAACTTTCATGTGGATTTAAACCCAGAAAAACGTTATATCGAAAAGTAATTTCCACCATTTATATTTGGAGCACTCCTTCTTTGAAAGTTTTTTGTTGCAGGAATGGATGAGTCTTGTTACTGAAGAAGGCGTTCGTTCCTCCCGCGAGTTTAAAGAATTTCTGTCTACGAAAACACGCTCTTCTTATTCATCAAAAAGAAAAGAGAAGTGAAACAAGTGTTTTTTGGAGGATTCCAGAAGCCTCTAGAGCCGAGTTCCTTTCGCGACAGCTGCCCAACAGTCCATTGGAAAAGAAACCAATAATCATACATCTTACTGTCATGGCGGCAAAAAACGGTTTCCGATGGACGCTTGGTGTGGAAACGGCTTACGATAACCTTTTATTTTGACGTTCCACCATAAAAAGAGTAGATGAATTTATATATTTAGGTTTTAATTTCAATGAAGAGTCAGGAGAAATGGATTAAAATGCCCCAACTCCCTTATAAGGAGATTCATCATTTTTGTTGTTTTCACAACGTGTTTTAGTCATGTTTAATTATACATATCAATGAAAACGATCGAGCTTATTTCGAATAACTTTTAATAGAACAGATGAACTACATAATGAATAGATAAACGAAAGAGGTGAAGGTATTCTGTATTTAAAAATTCTGTTTGTTTATACTCTTCTATCTGTTTAAACGTGCAATTTACATGGTGCCTATTTTGAATGTTTTATAGCTTTTCATCATCGATTTTGATTCAAATCACCCTGTTAAAAATTGAAGAAGGTGCAAACCCAAAAATATATATAAAGATGGTCATTATCAATTATAAAGACCATTTAGTAAGAACATAGCCAGACCTTGTGTTTGACAAAAGATTTCCCCGTTTACATCTTATTTCTATCAACAATCAAGTATTTGTATATAAATTTTAATTTCAAGTATTATTAAAATTTGGTAATAATTATTGACTGAATTATTTTGTGTGTGGTCCTATTGTATGGTACTAAGATGGCGGATTTTTGAGTATCTGAATACATAAGGATTTCTTGTTTGTATAAGAAATTTGAATGAACCATAACCCCCCCCCCCCTACCCGTGCTTCCTCTTGGCTACATCCATGGCAGTTAGGCTGCCCTTGTTTTAGACAGGGATTTCAAAATTTGCATTTGCTAGGGATGAAACGGGTAGAATCAAATTGTCCGTATAGCCCTATTCCTGATTAAATATGAAAATTTCCCAAGCTTATTATGAAGCGAATTACCAAGGTGAGAGTCAGTTTTAAAGAATTATAAACATAAAAAACTATGCAAACCTTTTATTCTATGCACTTCATAACCGATTATTATACAGGGTGGATACAAAAATGAGCCCCCTTTTTATTTTCGTAAACCGAAGCAGATATTTATTTATTTATTTATTTATTTATTTACAGAAAAAAAATTCTTACAGAATCGACCAGGGCCAGTATGGCTCAAGGCCGACATGTTAGGTCCCTGGTGGATTATTCAATAAAAATTTTGTTTTGTTCGGAATTCCATGCTGAACGAGTCTTTTTTGAGGATTTTTTCGTGTATCTGTTACGTTTTTAAGATAGAATTTGAATGTTCCCAAATTTGCATATTTGGGATGATGAAAAGTGCACTTGGGATAGGTCATCCACAACTTCCTATTCATTGCATTCATCAAAATTGACATATCTGCTTCGGTTACGAAAATAAAAAAAGGAGGGGGGGGGTTCCAGTATATAACAGATTTCAAGTGACCCCCCACATAAAAATGACTAGGAAACACAAATTGCAAAATCTAACGATCATATCCTCTTTTGAACAGATTAAAAGTACAACACTCTTTAACCACAACTAAAAAGGCACAAAACAAGAAATAAAACAAAAAAGAATGAAAAAATAACAATATCGTACTTTTAATCTGCTCATTAGTACGATCCACATAAATACTTATTTTGTTTTATATCCTCTTTTAAGAAGAGAACGTTTTTCTAAAATACTGTCGACTACGTTTTAGAGATTGCAGAGTATGTAAGTGTATTAAACATCAATTACATATTCAACATGTCAGCAGGATTGTTACAAATTATGTTACGGAACAAAAAAAAGATGAGCTACATTAAATAAGAAAAACGCTACGCTTTCTTGTGACAGCTTAACATGAAGAATTTTATGCACCCTTCGAAATGAATTGCTCGGCGAATTAAAACAAAACTGGAACCTTCTTGAAAGGTACTATTTTCTGAATGGCCTTCAACTGTCACATTCCATTGCCTGTTCTTAAAATCGATTCTAAATTTTTTTTAAGTTTTGGAAATCAAAACTTCAAATGTTCCTTAGGAAAAGTAGCGAAATTGATTGGCGAGGACAGGTACCTATCTTTAGGTATTCCTTGAATTCCATTATAATACTAAAATTATGAATTTCACACAAAAGATTGTTTTATGATGTTCAACATTTTGAGGAATAAAATAATCTCGGCTCTCAACCAATTCATCATATGTAAGCTATTAATTTGAAATTATAGATCGTATAGCAGTATAGCTTACGAAATATGGTCTGTTATCAAATAATTGGAAGCACATATTATATAAATGTAAAGGGATTAGTACCAAGAGGGAAAGGATATACAGTCTTACACCTTTTACTTACTCAATATTCAAGAGAAAGTTTTCCTAAAACCGTGTCGATACGACTACGATCATATACTTAATTTTAGAACTGGGTTGCAAAGTATCTAATTGTATTAACAATTAATTATATGCCAGCAAGATTGTTAAAAATTATGTTATAGAACACAAAAAGTGGGTTATTTATTACGTTAAATAAGAAAATCACTATGCTTTCTTGAGACATCTTAACGTGAAGAATTTTATTTCCAATGACAAAGATTTTTTAAATACAGAAGTCATTTTTCAGAGCTCAACTCGTTTAACAAAAAATAAACTTAATCATTTGAAGAAACTGTGGACAAACAATTCTGTATGGAGTTGTGTATTCTTCACTAAAAGTTTGTTTCCTAACTTGTTTGATGTGTGACGCACAGATCGGTTGGTGGCACTCAACTTAAACCCTCAGATCATACGGCATCTTTTAACTATATTATACGTAAACGTTCTTCAGAGTAGGGGCTTCAATACTTTTAGTATAAGCAGTTTATATTTATGATAGATTCTGTTATTTCCTTTAGTTTAGCCGACTATAGAGAAAACTCTTTCAATACCTTAAAGAAATGACAAATGTTGTCCTTTCCTAACTGTTTTCATATCAGATAGGTGAGGACGTTTACTTTAAACAAGACTTAATGACTGCGATGAATGACATGTGATCCCTTATTGGAGAATCGAGTGTGACGAGACACCGTAATGGAATCCAGTGATAAGAATCGTTCGGAATAGAAAGAAAAAGAAAAGAAAGTAGAAGAATGAAGGCGTCGAAAGAGAAAAGGAAAGGTGTTAAAAGCGAAAATCCTGCTCTTGGTGCGTTGAACTTAGTGTAATGGAGACTCGCAGAAAAGAAAAGTTTTTTTTTTCTTTTTTTTTACTTTTTGAAACATAAAACGAAGAATAAGGAGACGACCAGAAGTTAGAAGACAGAAGAGAAGAATGTAAGGACATAAAAACAGGAACGGCTTATGAAAAGTAACCGAACCATGACAGAGACAAGGATGAAATGTCATGCTTTCAAACATGACATTTTTCTCGTGGAAAAAAAAGTTACAGAAAGGTTTCAATATTTAATGTCTCTTCAGCAAAAGCATTTAAAGTTGCACAGTTTTATGAAAAAAGAGAAGAACGGGAAGAAAGTTTTACGACTCATTTTGACGAAAGATATCCTCAACTCGCTGTCGAATTTTCAAGTTTGTTCTTTGCTCCCAGAAAATATTACCAGTAGCACCTGCAGCTTGATATGTATCTATATGTGTGGTACAAAATTCGCTGAACATAGGCTGTGTTAATCAAAAACATGCAATTGATTTCAACTAATGGACTAATACGTAATACAATTGAAAAATATGTTTATAAACATATTCACTATGTTTTTATTCAAATTAGATTCGTCAGTTAACGAAAGAATAATTTATCAGAAAGCGCAACGTAAGTTTATGCAATGTCATTAAGTCTTGTGGACTATCATCGTTCTTCTCCATCCGTGCAAATGCCGCCTATATTCGAAATGCGTTACACAGTGATCCTGAGTCAGTACATTAGATCAGCACGATTTTTCAAATGCCTGCAAAGGTATGAACGATTTTTCTTTAAACATTTCTTGTAATAAACTTGACAAAGGTGTGACACTGTTATTTTTTCACTATTCTCCCCCACTCCCTCCAGTTTAACAAAATAAAATTTCGCAATTATCATTTTATGTCGAGCTGGCGCCTGCAGTCGAGCGGATAGGCTACCCAGCAGTACTGCGCTGTGTATATTTGCAACACCCTGTACTTCTTCTTGGTCAAAGTTCCGTATATCACACTGCTTTGCATTGTAATACGAGTAATATAATAAATCTGTATCATGAGTTCACTGTGCATTTACGGAATATTTTTGCTTCTTGTCTTACCAAAGATCACGTCCCAATGTTTGTCTCAATTGTTTAGGACCACTCTGGTTATGTTACTCGCGAAATTTTACGTTTTGCATAAACATTAAGTCAGCCTACCAAATAACCTACAGATTCAAATTTTGCCTGGATCGGTTTTGGTAATTCACATGTAGATTAGGCCAATATAATACTTTTTCATGATTTTTGGAGTTTCCTAAAGTTCAGTCAAACCTAGATAAATTTTTGAGCAAACAAAATGAGTACTGTATAGTTCTCACGAAAATGCCCCTGAGTTGTTGAAAGTGCTCACTGCACGCGCTGCAATCGTGGGTGCGTCCATAGCACTGATAGGGATCACTGATACGAAAATGCATGGAGTGTGGGCAGGGAAAGATTGGGAAAGCAGCAGCTGGTTAAATTCCCTCCCTATCAGTGCTGTGGACGCATCCACGACTGCAGCGCGCGCAGTGAGCACTTTCAAAACTCAGGGGCATTTTCGTGGGAAGCGGACAGTAAATGAGGCAGGCAAACCTGTATTATAACTCAAAATGTGAACCGTCTTAACCATTCTACAAAAACATGATAGAGCTTAATTGTGGCTGATAATATAATCCAGTATTCCCAACTTGGGGATCGCGACCCCCCCTCCCCCCGAGGGGTCATGAAATTTGGAGCTTATTTTTATTTGAGTTTATTTTTATAGGACATTTCGAGATTTTTTATCTCGCCAAGTACCATCCTGTTAAAAGCTTTTTTTAATTCAAATGTGAGGTATGGCGAATTAGTTAACTTTTAGAAAAGGGGTTGCGATTTAACAATTATTATGGCAGTTGTAATTTTTAAATCGAGCTTTGTAATCTCATCTTTCAAAATAACAGTGTATATGTGTTAGAAACATTATCTTTGAGAGCTGTCTGAGAATGCGTGTAATTCAAATTGATTTTCTGGAGGATATTGGACAAGCGAGGTATTTACAGTTTTTTCAAACCGATTAGTTCATATTTGAGCTTATTCCACTCTTTTAAAAGTGGTAATGGAACTACTAAGCAATATTAAATTTTGGCAGATGTAGCTCAAACATTAGTCTAAGATAATCAAAGGTATGTTGAATTTATCGTGACTATTTTGGTACCTGATGTGCATCTTTCGTTCATGAGGTCTTGTTCTTTACTTCAAGTGGGTATGCATTTTTATGGATCCCGTGTGTGTTTTCATGTTAAGAAAGTAAATAAGCACCAAAACACACAATTATAATGTTGATTTCTGAAATTTTATTGCAATAGGATGTCTTTCAACCAAAAGATTATGGTAGCGCCATTATTTCCTCGGTTGTTGTTCTTAAAAAAAAAAGTAAAACCAATGTGTAAAGTGGCTATTTGAAACCAATTCCTTAAAAATAAGGAAATAATGAAAATTTAAGTGGAAATTAGAAAGAAAAATTAATTGAGACAAATAGAACTGATAAACAAGTAAGTCAAACAACTGCTTTGAAGCTCATTATGAGAATTTTTAACTTTGATTAATTCGCATACGACATGCTATCTAGGCGTAGCTAAAGATATACACAAAGTCAGTAGACAAAATGCTAATTTTTTTTTCAATTTCCGAATTTTCTTTATAAAGAGGTTAACCAATAAAAAAATTCTTCCCCTAAAATGATCAAGTCCTCATCGATTAACTAAGAAGTAAAGTATTTATTGCTATTTAATAAAAAGATAATAAAGGTAATAAAGTTTTAATTTAAAATTTGTTTAAAGAACAAGGAGAAAAATATGTTCATGAGCTTAGCAAGGAGAAAAAAGGATTCAGATTATATTTGATTTATTACGTTAGAGCTCCATGAAATGGGGGGAAAAATAAGAAAATTTATTTTTCACGTTTTCAGGAAAACACAATAGAATAAAGATAAAAAAAAAAAAAATAATAAACTGGCAAACGGTCGAGTCAATTGATAAAAAGAAATGATTTGAAGGATTGGGTGCTTCAAAGAGAAACAACAAGAAAGATTTCGAACCTTACTGGGACAGAAAAAAAAAGAAAAACATTTGGGCCTCCAAATTTGAAACATTGTAAAGTGCTTCCATCTATCAAAGAAATTGCTTTCGTGTTGTGTTTTTTTTTTCTTTTCATTCTTCTGTTCTTGTCTTTTGTTGAACAAAAAATAAAGGAAATTTCGGCTTATTCTTTGAAACGAAACAAAAACTGATCTTTCAATCTCGACTCGTTTCCTTCCTCGCTTTTTAATAAATTTGAAAGAAAAAAAATCGCTAAATCCGAGTGAGGTTTCATGAATATTTTTAAGTTTGTTTTAGTGATTTCGAACTTTTTAACTTGCATGTTATATCTAAAGTTATACAATTTTTAACTCACTGAATGTATTCACGTTTATACACTCAATGGGCAATTTATTATAAGCACCTACTCACTACTTTCATGGACCCCCTCTTTTGCTTTAATACTGCGTTTAATCTTCTTGGCATGGACTTAGAGACATGTTGATGTGTAGTTTTTGGAATCTGAGACTTTGCTTGATGAATAGCATTTTCTAGTTGTATGAGGTTGATGGTTGTCGATCCAGCTTTCTGGTTGCTTTTTCAACTTCAGCTCACATTGCTCAACGGGACTGATATCTGGATATTGTGCAGTTTCACTATGGACGCGTTATCTTGTTTAAAAAAACCATCCTCATGGGGACAAAGCATCAACATACCCCATACGAAGCATTTTAGGGGAGCCCGGGGCAAGTTTTACACAATTTTTTATTATCATTTTTGTATTTTAGTAATAAATCTATTTCACTCAATTTTCATATCCATTCATTTGTTGAACTTTAAGCAATGGTAAGGGGCCATGGTTCTACAAATGTGTAACCGGGGCAGGATTTCACAATGGTTAGGGTATGCTTCCACACAATTTAACATAATGAAATATAAGATTTGTTCGTTTAATTCAGTAAGTACAAATGAGTCAGGATACACATATTTTAAATACAAGATAGAAACGCAAATATAACAATAAAAAAATTTACAGGATACAAGATATACTGAATTACCTGTGGTAAAACAGTGATCATGTGCTCATACACTCTGTGCATTGTATCCACTGTTCTTCAGGTTTTGACTTTTTTATATGGCCTCCTACAGTGTGTAAATCCGCCTCATGTTTCCTGTATGAATGTGTTTTGGTTCAAGTAGGCCTCTAAGTTTCGTTCATAAGGTTAGCAATCAAGCCAGTAACTTAAAATAACCGCAAAAGAACAGTCTAACAGGGTAAGCAGTAATGAGTTATGATGATCTAATGGTACAAATCCTATAACTGCCAATACATTAGCGCGAAAATTTACTTAGCAAAAGATTTTGAGGGTACATGGCGGTTGTAACGATCCTCCTGACTCGACGGCGGTGTGCTCCGATCAACGGTAAGCGAACTATAGGGAGTGTGTAAATCTACCCCTGTATCAAACCTGCCACGGTCTCCCCTATGGCGCTCAGAGATCATTTGAAAGGATCCTTAATTAAGATCATTTAGTACCCTTCTATTGTCTTTTACAATTCTGGACACTCTCCGTTCCGCCCGTTCACTAGTCAATGACGACCCCAGTTACAGGTTAAGACCCAGTCCAATCTTTAACAAAAGCTGATATTTAACATTTCACGAATGCGGTGCAGAGGACAAAGTAATCGAGAAATATGTATATGTTATCGTCAATGTGTGAAATCCGGCAATCTATAAAATGCCTAGAAAATGTGTAGAATGCCTAAAATTGAACGGCTTCTCACGCCACTACTGTTAGCGGTGGCGCTTGGGTCGTTGTTTGATGGTGGCGAAGCACGCGAGTGTCGTAACCAACAATTATTATCGCAAGACAGCGTATTAACGGGGCGAGGTTCCAATGCCCATCACAGACGATTTCGCCATACTTCTTCTGCAGTGTATAGTATCCGACTAAGTTTCTAAAGACGCTCATCGGTAATCTTTCCCCGTGGGTTGTTGTATTGTGACAGTGTCATTTGTGTTGTTATTTTTATTATCAAGGTTACAGCAGCCCTCCCTTCAAAAGGGTTTACATGACCCTTTTGTGTCCAGGTCAAGGAATGGGCCTGTTTGAATTTCCATTGTGCTTTCATGGACAAACGCTCTAACTTTGATATTTGGAAATAATTGCGGACATATACTCCCATGGCGTTTGTGTCCGAAAATAAATAAGGACAAATACTCCAACCGTGGTATCCAAAGGTAAACGCGGACAAAAATGCCCCACGAAACACCTCTCCGAGCTGCTGCTACTTCAGTCCACAGGAAGCGGGCAAGGATTTGTCAGATGTATGTGCAAGACGAAAGGCCAAAACATGAGATGGCTTTGTGTGAAAAAATATTAAGTGCAATTCTAAATGTCATTCATTCTAGCCTTCCCTGCTGCAACAAGTAGCTCATACCAATTAAGTTTCTGTGATTTTATGGGTAAAAACCAACGATATGAAATGAGTAGATCGCTCATGAGCTGCTATCAGCGCCACCAACGCGTCCCCATTTGAAAGCCTGTCGGCCATTGCTTTGGTTGGCAAAAAAATGGCCTTAATCTTATGTTTACGTTTGAAGTTTGCGTAGACAAAAACAGTAAAACTCAATGCCGATTTCTTGTCTAGCTTTAAATTGTAGTAATAGATATATTAAAGGTTCCCCACTGACCTTTCACAGGTGTGTTTTTATCTTTCTACGTCTTAAAATGTTTCTCTCATGTAAAAATCCTGGTCATCTTTTATATCGTGGTTGGTTGATACATAAAAGATGTCGATATTCAACCATGTTACCGTCGTTTCATGATTGTTTAGAGTTCCACTAGTGGCTAGAAGAAATTCCACTCAAGGATAATAAAATAACAAGGATTGCTTATGCGATGCTACCATCTAGCGAGGAAATTTGCAAACAAACTAACTGTGACGTCATTCCTAGACCCGACGAGCGGGCAGCGCAGGAGAAATGCTTGGAATACGCTGTTCTGCTGCCGCGTATAATATAATTAATTACCTACTTGGAAAAGCCAAAACTCGCAACGCATAAAATATTTGACATTTCCAAAAGATAAATGTTGAAAATTTTGGATGAACAAATTTAAACGCATTAAAAAATTCAATTTGAAATTATGCCATGATTACACTGAATACAGTGGAGCAGACGTACTTCCAGCGAGATCTTCAATACGACTTGTTAGGTCTACCAGCGGGAGAACCACCTCGAAAAATTTTTAAATTTTAAATTAAATAGTACCGCCAAACGCGCAAAGTACCCCCCCCCCCCCACTATCAGTCAAGTAAACATATTTTTGAGTGAGCACCCAACCCCTCTCGATGTTTAGGAAAATGAGAACATTCGTCTGCATTTTAAATAATTAAATTTAATGCGAAAACTTAAAAGATCTGTGCACTTTATTTTTATAAGTAGGCTTCAGATTTGCATATAATGCATATTTTTTCCCGAACTAGTAATTCGCTCAAATGATGTTTTTAAGCACATTTAGCCCCTTCTGGGTCTTCTAGCTTAAGTTTTATTGTACAAAAAAAATGCATATTTCTGACTTTAGCGCATACTTTTGAAGGCATGTTGCTTACAACTACAGTTCATTTTTATCCAAGTATTTGCTGCTAAACAGGTAAGTTTTTACTGCATATTTTGGCGTATTTTTTTTTTTTTTTTAGCGCTTATACCATATTTGCGCATACTTTTGCACTTGTTAGTGCATTTAAATCCGAACCCTAATTACAAATAAAATGCAATAACCTGCTACTAGTTTATCTGTGGTTCAGTTGATTTTTCCGAATAGATTGGCCATTTCTTTTCCAGAAATGTTACATTTTCTCCAGTGATTCTTTTAAATTTATCACCATAACATTATATTTCATAAATTTATGTTTTTGGATCAACACTTTATTAAGAGTCGTGTCAGTATTTTTTCATTTTTTAAGCATATTTATAAAAAATACAAGTATTGACATTTTCAAGTATTCAATTAAAAACAACATTCGAGTGAATTACTAGTTCGGGAAAAAATATGCATTATATGCAAAATCCGAAGCCTACTTAGATTTTGCGCAGATCCCTTTAGTTTTTGCATTACAATAAAAACGACATTTTCAGTTTATGAATTAAGCTAATTTAGAATTATTAAAAAGAGTATGAAAAAAATATAAATAGCTTATTAATATATCAGATCAAACATATACATAATTATATGTAATATTTTGCAATAATATATAAATAATAGTTAATAAATAAAAATGAAAAATAAAATAATAATTAACAAATAATAAAATAATTAATAAATAATAAGTAAAACTATAAAATCAAATAAAAAGCTGACGTTTCGGATAGAGACTATCCTTTATCAAAGCAAAAAGGATAATTCTCTAAAGGCAATTAGAATATTAGAGAATTATCCTGAAGTTATGGGATAGGCTTCTCCCAAGTCTTCCAATAGATAAGTTTTAGCCCCCACGGCATAATCAAGTTGAAGCTACTTTTAGTGGCACAGAATAAGGCCGTAATTTCCTTATTTAATTCTACGCCCACAACTGTCCGCAAACACTCGATGGCTACTAACGAAGCCCAATATGCGCTTAATATAGACGCGCTAATTCCCACAACAGGATCCTCAACACGACGCACTATTACTCAAAATGGAAGGAAAAATTCTGCGACCTGGATTCGAACCAGGAACCTCGACTATCAGGCCGACGCCTCTACCAATTGGGCTATCGCACCGTGACAACTTGGTTGTCTTTAAGACACCTTGAGACAGCTTGGACAACCAAGTTGTCACGGTGCGATAGCCCAATTGGTAGAGGCGTCGGCCATGATAGTCGAGGTTCCTGGTTCGAATCCAGGTCGCAGAATTTTTCCTTCCATTTTTCAATCGAAAAATCATTACCTATGCTTGGAGAACATCTCCAGTTTATAATCATTCTTATGCACTATTACTCGTTGCGCGGTCTTAACAAGCAAAACGCCATACACATGGTTAAGATGCTCACAAGGCTCGATGAGAATTATTTCGTGGCCCTTCTGGGTCTCGCCTGCTTCGTAGCAGCAAAAGGAAACTCCTATGAAATGTGACTCGGACTTTGGTGGCAGGGCTCCGCCTCGCTGTGCTGGCAGAACGGACAACAAGTCGCTCCCTCGACCGGGTTCGCTGCGACGGGAATTTTCCGCTGTCAAATACCAGAGGCGAATCCAGAAAATTTCGAAAGGGGGGTCCACCTCGAAAATGTAAGATTATGGAACAAATGCTTTAATGCATTTTACTTTTCCTTTTAAAGTATTATTATTAATTTTTTTTTCAAACGGGGGGGAGGGGCGCCTAGATCCGCCTCTGAATACAACGACACAGTAGAGGACGAAGCGCTTTCTGAGATAACCAAATCCTCCAATATTGGTACACTAAGCTCCTCTGTGAATGAGCCTCCCTCCAAAGCCGTAGGGCTCTTAATTTTTCCTTTCACATTCATAGGAACGCATTTGTGGACGTTACCTGTTTGTAATGGCCTCGCGATTCCATCTCTTCCCACTATCTGGCCCAGAACCTTCTCTTCTGACAACTGACTTTACGTCGTTTCCGCTCCTCCGCCCATCGCTCACGTAATTTCCCACAGCCTCCTTGAATCTCTCTCTCTTCAAGAAATTATTATTATTTTTAACAATATAAGGCACCCTCATCTTTTCTACGATTTCACCCGAAGTCGTCTGCTTGTTTACTCCGCTCAAATTACCTCGTGACACTAACTTTTGAGCCATGATAGAAAAAACATTCCAATTATAAAGCTCTAGAGCGTCACTAGTTTAGTAGGTGGTTTTAGTAGTGGGAGGTGACCTGCTATAGTAGGAGATTGCGCACAAAACCATGATGCCGCATTGTCGCGCGACGTGCCGTTCCACAGTTGCGGCCATTTGGACCTGTCACCACGTTGACGTCAAACTCTTACACGACGACTGCCATTGCTGAAACAGAAGCATGACTCATCTAAGAACATCACTCTGCGCCATTCCACTGTCCACCTGGCTCTTTCTCGACACCATTGCAAACGAAGGCGTCTGTGACGTCGGGTCAATAGCAGTCTTCTTAATGGACGATATGAGTACAGACGGCGGGAACCAATCGACGAATGATGGTCCGAGACATTATGGGAGCATGCTACAAGAGGTCGACAGAAGTGGCCTGGGGGTTCGCAAAGCTTGCCGGCGGATGCCTCTTTCCACATGGGCCGCACTTGGGCCGCACAGGAACCTCTCAAACGTGCCTCATTCCTTTGTTCCATCTATCTTCGCCACACCCGATGCACTGTGGACGCGTGTAGGTTGCAGTCTGCTGCGATTCGACGAAAGTGTCAATCTGCCCTTCTGAGTCCGATCACCATGCCCCTCGTGAAATCGTTTGTCTGCTGGAACTGCCTTAGTTGACGACGTCCTGGCATTCTCTGCAACTAAAAGTTTCTTCAGCAACCAGAAAAAAAATTGGAAGACGATTTCTGTACAAGTCAGAGTAGCAGAAGTATTGCCAATTATGCAACTTCCTTTCCTTATGTCGCATTCAAAATACGCGGGAAAGCTGCGCAATTCGCATCATTTATATATCTCTGAGGGCTGAGTCAACTCTGCAATTTGCATATTTCTCTGCTCATTCGTTCATGGTGTTGTATTTTCAATGTCACGCAGTGTATTTGAGTTCGGCAACTATGAATACCTTTTCTAAGAATGTCTCTTTTTTTACACGAAACTTACAAGTGCCTCGCGTATTATCAATTCCCTGGTTCTTTTTTTAAGCAGTCTTCATAAGCTCATTTTTGCCTACATATTTTCATGTTTAAATAAATACCTGCGGCAACTGTACAGAGTTAGATTCTTAACTTTTTTATTCCCTGCATATTTGAAAGAGCCTCCAAATAATAAGGGAGTGTTAAATAATTTCAAAACGTATAAAGTTCACACGAACGTAAAAGGAGGCCCCAACAGCGATGATGAATATTTATTACGAACACTCACAGACCGGATTGGCAATAAAATTTTAGCTTAATCAATACAGAACATATGTCTTACGTGTGCTAACATCATATAAATGGTTTTCACGAATTCTTGAGAAACCTGTTACTGAACCACACGAAGTGAAAGAAGAGAATTTGTCACCATCCATGATAGCTGTTTATTGTTAATTTTTTTTGAAAAGCTCTCGTCCATTGTAAAGCAGAACCGCAACAGAAAGCGATTCCTTTTCAAGTTGACGTGTTCCAGGAATTTGCGCCCCCGTATTCTCGCCGTCGGCAAAACGATTTCAAAGTCATTGAAATTCAACGGAGGTCATTGATTTCCAATGAACCAACCGCAGACATCGCTTCTACTCCAGCAATGGCAACATTCTTTTTCGTCAGAAGAACAGAGGTATTGTACAAATAAACAGGAAAAGAGTGAATGCACTGGTGGAGCATTCACAGCCTTGCGCAGGCAAAAAGACTTCTCCACCCCGTCATCATTCCCTTTTGGAGAAGAATCGTCGTCGTCAGTTGTGTTGGAACGCTCAACAAAAGGGCGCAGAATCCGACCCCGCCTCCCCTCATCCCCCATACCGTCCTGCTTCTTTGTGTAGAAAATATTTTAGAAAATAATGTCTATTCGATTGAAACCTAGAATTTCATTTGAGCAAGCAAAATCTAGTCTTTGAAGTGAGCGTGACACTTTTTGCTATCGTTTACATCAAATATTACTGATACAATATAGACGACGTTAGAATGTGGTAAATCGATAAGGAAATTTTACCTTTATACAGGATTTTTTTGTCTTAGATTTCTTACCAGTACCAAATTAGTTTATTGGTAAAAAGTTATTTTTTATGGTCTAGTTTCTCCTCTGCCCATCATTGTGGATTCTACAGAACCAGAGGTTGAAGAAAAGTGATACAAACCACATTTGGAAACTTGACGCGTTCTTGCTGATCCTCTGATATGGAATCAGAAAACTTCTTAAAAAATACAAGGCTCATTCAATAAATAACCCGAAATATAGTATAAAAACCTAAAATATAACCGTGGTTGTTATGTTTGTTCTTTTTGTGGGGGTATCCTTAAGCTATTCATAACGGGAGCTGGCGTGACTGCCTTGCGCATGGGACGCTGGGAAATAGTTATACCAGAAGGTGGCGTCCTCACAGGAGCAGCGAAGTGTGGTCAGATTTTTATTATCGGTATGGTCTGGTATCTGGTGTATTTTTGCTCATGTCAAGCAATATATTGCTCGAGGACCTACGGTTTGAATGCTTAACCCACTCTCCATATCCTCCTGGTCTCCATGCAATAAACGGATCGAGGTTCCAGAATGAGTGGTTTCGCACGCGTCGAAAAGTACGTTTCCCGTCGAATCAAGCGCTGGCGTAGGACCATTGAACTATTGAAAAATAGTAATATAGTTATTTTGGTTAAAACATATTTCCAATTATTTATTAAAGGAGACTTGAATTTGTGAGATTTTGAATCTGTTAAACCTACTCAAACTGGGTAATGTTATTGTGAACTGGAACTGAGAAAAAAAGTTCAATGGTACATCCAATAAACTCAGTGATAAAGATCGGCGGAAGCTCTAGAAGATTGTCTGGGATAAGCACGGTTTGCTTCTGCTGCCAGAATCACCAGGGCATTGGACATGCATGAGGAACATGGTTAGTTGAATAAAGATGGACTATCACGGAGGAGCTGCTGACGAAGATCACGATGGCCAATGCCTAACGAAGACAATGGTGCTTGTAATAAATATTGGTTTATTACGATGACTAATGCCCAACGATTAGAAGATTACAATAGCCACGTGGGATTGTAGAGCAGCATGCCAACAAAGCATATGTAGTGGATGTGATGTTGAGAGGTGATGAGGGAATTATTAAAAAAAATTTATGCTGTTGTTGTTGCTATAGAGAAGAAGGGAAAGAGAGGGAATTAAATTTTGTTCTTGGACAGCGGAGTGGGGAAGTGAAAAAAAATTAACGTTCCCCAGTGACTTTATTGACGGAAATACTATATAGGGAATCTCATAATTCTAATGGTGATGTTGGCTATTCCCAGAGTAGAATTTTGCTATGCACTGTTATATTGTTATTCTTGCGTTGCGGGTCTTCTGCCCAATGCTTATCGCCGTATTGGATTTCGTCTTTAACATACATGA
Organism: Rhysida immarginata; assembly: GCA_023313115.1. Classification (NCBI taxonomy): domain Eukaryota; kingdom Metazoa; phylum Arthropoda; class Chilopoda; order Scolopendromorpha; family Scolopendridae; genus Rhysida; species Rhysida immarginata. The sequence goes on along the minus strand of JAHWFO010018671.1, from coordinate 3,526,490 downwards.
TGGCTCAACTATAGTAACATCTATGTGGCCGTGGCCTGGTTGTCTCGTCGGTCGGCTCGCTGTCGATGGAGTTAAGCAACTTCAGGCGCGGTCAGCTGCTGGCTGGATGACAGCCAGTGGCTTGAGGACCACTGCTGGGTGGGACGGCTATTTGGGGCACAGCTGTTGGGGGACTTTAGTCTGATCCATTTGCTGAGTGACCAGTGGTGGATGTCCACCAGCAGCGCTCTTACATCTTGAACTCCTCGTGCTTCAGAGAGCACGTTAAGCCGTCGGTCCCGGCTGCTACTGTCATCTCGTAGCAGTCGTTAGTTACTGGAATGACGCAAAACTCCCTCGAAGGAGTAAGTGCCGCAGGTTATCGTTCTGTGATAATCTATCCTCGGTACAAGATCCAAGAACATGTATGAAGTTTATACTGATTGCATACTGAGAAGTGTAAATTGCATATTGGGTTGCCACTGGTTATTAATATGTAGTATTATGAGTTGCTTTTCTAGTTGACGCTCGGGTATTGTTAACAACCTCAGCAGAGAAGCCACGTTTAGGAATAATGGGTGAAGCGATGGTATATTGAACTGATGAGATATAGCTCTGTTAACCGTTGAGATAGCAGGGGATGTAATCACACAATTAAAGACAAACGGAAACCATAACTGCTAAGGTGAATGTGTAGAGAAATACGAGACTGGATGTACCATTGCGCTTGTTTAGAGAAATACTGCAAACTAAATTTTATTAAGACTAATATAAGAATGGTGAAAGTCTCCAATGAACAGTATAATTTAGTATCGTTTAAGGGGAGATTAGTTTAACACCCTTGAGTTCAAACTCGGGATTGGATAGTTGTATTTCAATGTAACTGTAAATCTGGATTTAAGAATTACCGTAAGCTCATACTAGAGTAAGTATTGTGATTATTTTGTAAGCTACATTTTGAATTTCAACTTTCTACCTCAAAAAATGCACAAAATATGAAGGGGACAGACGGGCATTGTAAAACCAATAAGTAGCTCCATTTTTCCGCTATTTAGCTTAATAATCTCGGCGACTTTAAGGGAATCCTTTGCGACCTCAGGTTGGAAACCAATGTTTTAGACAATTCTGTGCTGTCGTTAGTGTGGAAACAGTTTGGCATAGCTCGATTTATCAACATGATTGCTTCTTTCCACAAACCACTGTCCGTGACCTCATGATTGATATAAAGGACATGCTAGCATTTGATTTGCCCAGATTTCAGACCTCAATCCAATTGAAGACTTTTAGAAGACAATAAATTTTGAAAGAGTTAGAATGTATTTTCGTGCCTGTTCACTTTTCCCACTACGATTGGTCCGAATTGGCAGCTACTCTAAATGAGAGGAGGTACATCTGTTAACCTTTGCAGAAACTTATGGGGAATATTTCTAGAGGATTAGAAGCACTAATAGTTGTAAATGGTGGCCCCAATACCCTAATAGAGTCGCAGAATTTTGTTTAAAATTGTTATTTATGTGTTGCAATTTTTTGGCGAGATAGTGTATTCAGATAATGTTATAAAAGCATGCTGCTTTCATCGACTTTTATACAATATGGTAAAAAAAGTTATATTGTGCACATACTTCAATTCAGATTCCATATGAAGAGTTTATATCGTCAGGATTTTAGTGATTGAATAAAATATCTGAATATAAGACAATATCCTAAATAAACAAATCCAATTAACAATTCGATAAAAAAAAACTATGGTTACTTCCATTTACATAGCTGATGCGAGTTTTTCTTTTTTAATTAAGAATAAGAAAATCTGCCAGCCGCTAAGGCAAAGATGTCTAGAAGTTGTCATTAAAGACTCAGAGCTAAATAAAAATAAAAATTGAACAGATGGTACTCGCAAATTCATTAAAAAATCAATCGTCACAAGGGCACGGACATAAGCGGTTTCCTCGTTCAATGAATACAGAAATAAAAATTAACGCTTTGCAAATGTCTGCTCTTCCAAGTCCTATTCAATGTCAGAATGAATTTTATAGCAGTGTTTAAAGTGTGATAGGAATTTTTAAGACGGCGAGCATCCTATTTCGGATCATAAAATATTTACGCCAAAGGAGACGAATTCCAATAGCAAGTTTTAATTAACTTATTAATGAGGAAAAAGGCCTCTTTTGACTCGTTAATTGTGTTTACATTTGCTTTTATATTCATGCCACCGGCTTAAAAAATATTTTTTCTCACTTTAGTAGAAATTAGTGTTCGGTCTTTAGTCATGTTAGAAGATGGAGCAGTAATTAGCTAAGTTTCTGTAAAATTTAAAAAGGTGCATTTTGGAACCTCATAAATTAAGACAGTCTTTTAATGGAATCGAAATAATTCATTCAGTGTTTACATTAAATAGAGGGAACGTTTGGAGGTGTTCTCCATCAGCGCTATCGAAAAGTATTTCCAATTGCCATCCCGGACCACGATCCAAACCGCAAGCTGTAACTACAACATCCAGTGTCAATTTCCATTTAAATTGCAATCAAAACTGAGATTAATAAAAATAAAATTACCAGAGCAACTAAGTGGAATCAGGACAATATTCCATTTAAAAATTTGAACGTCAGTCAATAATATTTGCTTAAAATAAGGAATAAAGAATAAAAGTTTTGTGGTACAAGTTGCGGCCATTCATCTAGTTGATTTTAACGATCATGAGAAAATATTAAAATTATATTTGTTAATTGAAAAGAATTAATGAAATTAAATTAGATTTGCTACTTAATTATTAAATGAAATAATTGATGGAGCATGTTGATCCGATTTATGTTGGAAATTGGTTGAATAACTTGATTAGGTACATTAATTAATATACTAATTACTATCAATTGATGTAATTGAATAAATATATTGATTGCTAATATATATAGTAGCCCCTTTACAAACAGATATGAGATTATGGCGCACTAATTTTATTTATTCTTTTCTCCTTCTATGAGTTTAACTTGTATATTAGAATAGACATATCACAAGTACAGTCATGCCCCGGAGTTATGTCACCTACATTCCAAACAGTTCGACTTAAATCGATGCACTCTGTTCAAGTTGATGATATGTTTTAAAAAACTAAAACAACCATTTACGGTATTGATCTTTACTTAAAACATGTTTGTTTGTGTGAATTGTTTACAATTTGTTAGGGATACATTGCATCTACAATTACTTTGGCAGCGAGAGTCGTCACTGTCTGTTGACATTTTACAAGTTGTAACACTGAAGAAATGGCATTGCAAAGAGATCCTATGTCAAATGTCTTTAAGATTTTTCTCATCATGATATCTGTGTCATGACGTCCTGAAACAGGTGATATAAGTGCGAAGCGATTCAAGCTGGAATGAGGTTGTATATAATCTTCACGCGAGTTGAAAATAGAAAAACTTTCGAAAGATGAATTTCGTAAATCAAGCATTGATATAAAGGTGAAGAATTTATGAAATTCGTTCCCCAAAGAACGTGTGGGACCTCGTGTCACGGATGCCTCATTTAATAAGGCACTTTTAAAAGCAGGCATTTCCTTTACCGGAAAATGGCCTGGGAAAACAGGCCCGCCATGCCATCCTACGCTTAATTGACCGGCTAAGTTAAAAAATAGAGCAGGCAAGCACGAGTCTCCGTGTTCCCGTACACAAACGGTTATTTGATCCTGGACGCGCCGGAGAGATGGTGGGGAACTTCGCGACCGCGCGTTCTTTGATCTTTGCCGCACCTAAGCGGATGAATCCAGAGCTCATTCTTATCGCTTATCTCCTGATCAGGCGGAGTTTTATTAAAGGATAATCCTATACTGCATGTACATAGGGATATAAACAGTTATTATCAATGTATTATTAATAAAACAGGAAATACAGTAGAGCGTCGTTTATCTGAACGTCAATTATCCGAGGCCGTTAAAAAAAAAAAAAAAATTCTCGCCCTACTATGTTAAGCGCGTAAAAAAAATTGTTTACCCATCGACTACGTCTCTACATTTATTTTCCTTTTTTATTTACTGTTCTTATTACAAACTGCCTTTGAAATTTTTTTAGATCTACCTTTTATCTACGCTCTTTTCTTATGGTTTCACGGACAACTAGTACAGAAGTAAACTGTTACAAGCAGCAATTACTGCCTACACGATACTCAATGGAATATTCGAAATTTATGTAATTCATATTTCATAAAAATTCATATAGCCCTGCAGTAATCTATGATCTTAAGGTTTCACGGAAAAATAAGTATAGATGTATACATGTTTGATTATCCGAACAAATTGTTCTTCCGAACCATTTTGGTTTTAATTGTTTTGAATAATCGACTTTCTACTGTACAGGGTGTTGCAAATATATACAGGGCAATACTGCTGGGTACCTATCCGGTTCTACCCCCATGTGATAACTTTTTGTGGGGATATGTTCGGGACAACGTCTACCGCGACGGCCTTCCAGTTGATGTCGCTGACCTGCAGAACAACATCCGCCAGGCGATGGCAACAATCACGCAAGAAATGCTGGGTGGAGTGAGAGAAAACTTTGTGAAGAGGATAACTCTCTGTACTGAGCATGGTGGGAGTTTCTTTGAATATTTATTGTAATATCTTGAAAAAGGTGTGACACGCTATTTTTCACTCTTCTCCCCCGTCCCTCCCGTTTAACAAAATAAAATTTCCCAATTGTCATTTTAAGTCGAGCGGATAGGCTACCCAGCAGTACTGCCCTGTATATACAGTTGACTCGCGATAATCCGACATTTCACAGTCCAACACGCTCGATAGTCCGACACGTCGGATGACGTCGCTGCTGCAGACACAGACACGCACACACTTGGAGGGAGAGGCGCCTCCTCCCGTCTGACTTATGGATATAGTCTGCCAATGGATATAGTTCCCGTCTGCCAATGGATATAGTCTTGGAAGTTGAAATTCAGTTTTAAAAAATCAACCTTAGGTAATCCGACATTTTTGATAATCCGACACCCCCTCGGTCCCTTAACTGTCGGATTATCGCGAGTCAACTGTATTTGCAACACCCTGTACATATTGAAGTAAGTCATCTGATCTTGTTTGGGTCGTGAAACTACTCCTTTCACTTGTCACGAAATTTGTCGAGAAGCTGTTCTAAAATGTGCAGTTTACAGTAAATTAAAAATTTTAAAGTGTTTAAAAATATCTTAATCTTTAACGGTTAGAGGTTACTTAGCATTCATAATAGTGAGAGATCTTGTAGATTGCCGAAACATGAGACCGCAATATTGAAATTATTTATGTACGTATAAAACTGACAACCCCTTCTGTTGAGGTAGCAAAATAAATCGAGTGTTAATGTGACCATGTTTGCAATGTGTCCATGTATCTAACATGTTTGAAAAGTAGATCTAGTCAAAAATTCCATATAAAAATGCCAAAGTACGAGGGGTGTTCAAATGAAAAGGTACGAAACGTCGTAAAAACCAAACCGGTTGGAATTTGACTATGCCGCTTTGGGATAACGTAGTGCGACATCTAGGGAAGAGAACGTAGTGTCCGGCATGGTTGTGCGCATGCGCGAGCCGCTCTCACATGACGCAGGACAGAATCAACCGGTTGTGATTCCGTCCTATTGAATTCCTCATCGAATTCCTCGAGCACGAAAAAACCATTAACAGCGACGTGTACTGCGAGACACTCCGCAGCCTATGCAAGTCCATCAAGAGCAAACGGCCTGGGCTGCTCACGGAAGGAGTGATTGTACTCCACGATACGCTCGTCCACATGTCTCCAAGATCACAAAAAGTGTACTGGACAAGTTCAAGTGGGAGCAGCTTGAGCATCCGCCCTACAGCCCGGATATATCGCCCTGCGATTTCTATTTGTTTGATCCGCTAAAAAAAAACATCTCAAAGGGAAGCGTTTCAACTCGGATGACGAACTCAAGGAGATAGTGGAGGACTGGCTGCTGTCAAAGCCACACCAATTCTGAGAACAGGGAATCCTTCGGCTCGCGAAACAGTGGGATAGTTGTGTTCAGGTCTATGGTGTTTAGTTTGGATAAAGAATTAGATTATACCCACAGTGTCGTTTCGTGCCTTTTCTTCTGAACACCCCTCGTATATGAGAAGCGTAATGCACCATATACATTTTTTTAAAATTTACAATTGGACTTCTTATGCAACAATTGCTAACAATTCTTCGAGCGCAATGCAATTCATTCATTTATTTGCACACTATCCGGAAATTATACCTTGTTTCCATCCCTGTTTACCTCCTCTTACATATTGTGACTCAGACGAGTATCAGTGAGAAGGTAATGCAAATAATGATCTTATCTTGCACTAAGCTTGTTATCGACACTGAAGTGCTGTTTTGGTCCAGAAGAAAAATCATGTTGAGCTTTTGCTATTGTTCCTTGTTTGTGTTGCTTACTTTTAAACGAGAGAGAGAGAGAGAGAGAGAGAGAGATAAAACTCATTGCTTTTCCCATAGACAGTGCTTCTAAGTTTCGGATTGCGTCACAAGATATCAGTCTTGCTGAGGATTGTTCAGTTATCTTATCTATAGTTTCGTCTGTTCTCACTTCTACTGAATTAGTTCTGATGAAGATACAATCCAAAAGAATATAGGCTTAGGGTTATATCATTGCTCATTGCTTCTTCTTGTGACTTTGAATCTTGTGGCACTGACGATATTGGAGCGAACCGGTCGCAAGGAAACATGATTCACCTTTCGTTTTCATGTAAAAAAAAAAGTGAGAAGCGACCATGTAAATGCATGTTCCCTACATCGCAAAATTATAATCACGCCAGTTGGGTAAGAATTTTCTCTCCACCGTTGGGCAACATTTTTATTACTTTGAATAACATGGCTGTTGTTATTCCATAGCCAATTCACAAATATTAACATGGCTGAATTTGCATGGATTACATCGTTAACAATTCCTAACTAAATCGTATTTCGGTGATATAAGTAAGAAAACTTAGCTTTACTCAAGTGTGTTTTATTTACTGAAATAACTAAATTTTTTGATGTGTCTACTATTTCATATTTCTATTCGAAAGCATTATACGAGGGATGCCAGAAGATAATAAAACTATTAAAGACGTAATACTGCTTTAAAATTATCTTCAGAAGCCGGCTTTTTGTTGTCAGTTTTATTTTTATTTTGACTTTAGAGTCAGATAGAGCATCGAAAAGTAAGTAAAAGTTATAATAGGCAAACATGTACTATTTATTCGGAAACATATCTTAAATGACGATCAAAGAATAGATAATCAAACTTTGACCGTTTTAGGCATGTTCCTTATTTTTTGATGTTCTATCCGCATCTGAAGTCAAAATAAAAAAATTCGAGAAAAATTGGCAACGGAATGATTGACCTCGCAAATACCGTAGTGTTGATTGTAACTGGCTTGCGCTTTTTACATCGTTCTGACAACGCAATGCCATGCATTATCAATTTTTCCCCCTTTAAAACAAAATTAACTCAGGCATATTATGCTGATAATAATTAAGTAGCAAAAAGATGGAGCTATTTATTGGTTTTCTGGGACGATCCGTTCCCTTTATAGTTTATACATTTTTTGATATAAAAAGTTCAAATGAATTTAGCTTACTATATGCATGTGCTACTTCGCTGTTTAGGTTTGTTTTCGATTGGTCCAATGGGATTGGAGTTACGAGGTGAGAGATAGAGGGATCCACCTGGATTACATGTGTTTAAAAATTCGTTGAACAAACTTCGTATATAGATTTTTTATATAAACATAAGATAGGAATGTCTAATAAACATGTCCAGATTCGAAGCAGTTTTGAGTAAATACAGGATTTGAGTAGGAACAGTTCTTCTAACAATAAAAGTGCCAGTTTCTCTCAAACGTCGATCTAAACTTGTAAACTAAACTCTCAGGATATCATATCTGTTAGGAAACGGCATTTCCATTAACAGCTCCATACACCATTGGCAAATCAGCCTTCTCAACATTTGTTAAACCGCAATTGCTACAAATATCTCGACAACATGTGGCCAGCGTCACTTGATGTGACGTCACCAGCAGCCGCCGATCAAAGTCCAGCCAGTTACGACGCTTCAAAAGGATGACGCCATTGCGTAATTACATTAACAAAGCGACATAATTCTTACACGACTCATGTTGGACCATTTTAATTTTATATTCCTATCATATATTTATGTATAGAATCTATATACGAAATTTGTCCAACGAATTTTTAAACAGCCTGCATACTTATGTAGAGTGAAGTTCGGTGTGCAGATTCCTCTACCCAAGATCTAGTAAGAAAGAAATTAGAAAGAAAACCTTCCACACGACGAGATCGAACTTCTAGCTTCTCAGTTACATACGGAAACTGAGTCTCAGTAACGATGGTCGATCTACACTTGAAACGGTTTTATTTGAATAATTTTAATGGCCATTAAATTCTGTTTTCGATTCACTAATCCACAACCACCTAACGCGTTGTATGTTTTATGCAAAATGCGATTTCTTTTTCCTAAAATAAACGGTGCGCGGAGGAAATGAATTGTAAGTGTGCTCGAATATCGAGTTTAATTGTGGGGTTTCAAGGAGGGAGGTAGTAAAGCGTAAGGGAAATGGAGCAGGGAGAGAGTGCGTTCGGTCCAAATTGCTCTACACACATATTTATTTTGCAAGTGATGCTTCGTCATAATGGGTTGACTGCCGTCGAAGTCGTTTCGGGCGTACAGGGAAGCGAGCAAGGAACGAACGACTTAGCGCGCGAATCCATGCTCTTTAGGAAAGCATGAAGTGCTACATTTATTTATTAGATTTTTTTTAAGAAACCAGCTACTAAAACAACAGCGAGAAAGCTTATTTGCGACTCAGTATTCAAGGATTTTTTTTAATGGTAAGAGATAGTGGGTCAGTCGAACTCGATTTTAACGAAAAACTCAGTTATAACGAAGTTAATTAAAATACCCGGCAACAGGTTCATTGAAACTATAAAAATTTTCATATAAACTTGATATACAGGGTGTTTTTGAATTGAGTACAGATTTTTTGGGAGATGATAGAAGAGGTCCTTAGAAGTATTTTTTGTCATATGAACATGGGATCCCCACAGCTCCGTTTACTTACAATACTGCATTGAACAATCAAATGACACCGTGACGCAGTGTGCGTTGGTAGGCCTAGATTATTTTATTTTTAACAATTAACACATCAAGTGAACTTTTTAAAACAAATCTTTACCTACTGCTTTCCCAGAATGCGATTAGTTCATTTACATATGGACTAATCGTATTTTACAAAGGGGTTGGATACCATGGAATCTCCTTGACGAAGTTTGTCCTAAGACTTTTCAACAAACAAGCACGTGCACCTTTAAATTTCTTTGCAGAGAATTACTTTAAAAGTTATTACAGTAGATTGCTTGTGTTAATTGTTAAAAATAAAATAATCTAGGCCTACCAACGCACACTGCGTCCCGGTGTCATTTGATTGTTCAATGCAGTATTGGAAGTAAACGGAGCTGCGGGGACCCCATCTTCATATGACAAAAAATTCTTCTAAGGACCTCTTCTATCATCTCCCAAAAAATCTGTACTCAATTCAAAAACACCCTGTATAATGAAAATACGTATACAAAAAATTATTTTATGGGCTATCATACAACTTTGGTTTATATATTGCGAATGTTTGGAAGAGAAACATATTTTTCGTTTCTAAAATTGGTAGGGGGTTAGCTGACTTGATAGGAGCAGAGGGTGAGAATTTCTGTAGTGAGAAACAGAAAGTACCTATCGTAGAAAATACAAAGTGATACAGATTTCCAAGATTGCTCATTGAATGATTATTTTCAAGCGGATTACAATATTGCAGATACAATGGAAAGGCCTCCTCAAGAGAATGCGCAAATGTTAAAACTGAAAAAACCCTGACATTTTAGATGTTATAAATGAAGACGACGTTGACGACAATCTTGATAGCAATGATAAAACAGTTTCTCTTACTGATGCACTAAATGCAGTCAGTTACTTAAAGACAATTTTGAGGCTACTATCTCAGAAAATGTGTTTCAGTCTTTGCTAGCAACGAGTATTAGACACGAAATTTTATTGCTAAACGCCTAGTAGACAAAGATTTCAGATTTCTTTAAACCCCCAATGTTAATTCTATAAAGTTTTCTGGTTATTAAAAAGCATTGAATTTCTAAGTATTTTCAAATCCTTTCTTTTGTCGAAAATAAAGAAATCCACTTTAAATAAAAATATAAATGCAGACATTTGAAAATTCGTTATAAGTGAGTTCGACTGTGCATATAAAAAATAAGCAGGTTAAAGATCAGCGAGCAGTACATAAGGAATAATAATGAATTTACATTTATATAACAACCAGTTAGGATTCTTCAATGCTAATCTCAGTTGCACAGATTCTAAAGAGTGAACAGTAAATTATCACTATGCAAGTTTCTTGCTTCAGCGCTTCCAGAATCTGTGAAAGAGTTTTGGGTTTCAACTATAAAAAATGAGCATTACTATATGAAAACAAATAAACAACTTTATATCAGTCTTCATTTTAATAGTAAAACAAGAAAAGGAATAGTAATATCCTAAAAATGAGCGTGTTTACAAGGTTGGTGTTGCCCACGGTTGAGATGAGAATTGGTGTGAGCCAAATGAGAAACTGAGCAAAGTAAAACAATAGCACAAGCAAAGAAGCTGAAGCTATATGTTGACATGCATTAAAAGTGTAGAGAAAAGGGATTAAGATGAATTCCTCCTCCCTTCTCCCTGTCGACTAAACAAAAGGGCGAGCCAGCGCGAAATGTAAACGAGCAACTGTGGAGATATTTACGTGAAGTAAATTGAGAAAGAGCGAGTCAATTTCCAAGGCTTTTATTACTCACGTTCAGTGTAGCAGAGCCTCCACAATCCCGATACAGTGAACTTGGACAGGAACTCGCGTCCTCCGGTGCCGTTGTAGCGAGGGTTGTTCATTTTTTCTTCGCTGTGCAGCCAGTGGTTGGTGGTTAGGGCCACGCTTAGTATGACGAGCGACACTGTCGAAGTGAGCGGGGTCAAAATCCGGAGCAGCCGGGTCACATCCACGTGCATTGTATCCAGGGACTGCACCCCGGCCACATGTCACAGGGAGGCCACCTTTCTCTTTTCGACGCGTTACCGTTCCTTCAGGGCTCCGGAGGAGAGAACGAAGCCGCGCCCGAACCTCCGACTACTTTTTGTCCGCATCAAACGCATCGGCCGTTCCCTCCTCCCTTCTCACTCGGCCTCCGCTTCCAAAGGAGCTGGCATCCGAAGAACGTGCGCGCGTGCCAGTGGAGAGAGAATCTTCGCATCCGAGGAAGCGAACATGTACGCATGCGCCAAGAATCTAAGCAAATATCTCGCACCAAAAGAAAAGTGATTTTTCCGCCTCCTTCCCACCACAAAACCCGGCCGACGCCATGGAACACGACGACATGGAGAAGTCCACGATTTTTTTTCCAAACAGAGGAAGCCTTTTGTCTTTTGCCTTTCGCATTGATTAAAAACCAGTTTCAAGGCTGTCTTCTTTCCTGCCTCCCACCCACCCACCATCATCTCTCTTTGCCTACATCTCTCCCTAGGGAGGCGAATCGATCGAATCCAGGAAGCAGCGCCATCGCCAGATGAAATGATGAAACAAAAAAAAAAGAGCTATAAAAAAGCGGAACAAATAAGCTCCGATAATTCTGAAAATGAAAGGACTGTCTATGGTGAAGGAAAGACAGGCTTTAAAAAATTACCTTTGATCCTCTTCCCACTTCAATTCAGTCCTTTCCTCTTCTTTTTTCTCTCTCTAAGATTCTAATATAGAAAATGAAGATCTTAAAAAAGTCACGTTTTTTTCAACTGATAATAATGAATGCAACAACATTTCTAATGAGCCTTCATTACCTTTAAGATAGGAACTTTGTAATTGGTAATAAGCCATAATTCTTACCGAATCACGGTCCTTCCAAATTATGATGGTAGACTCAGAATTCAAAATAATATTTAGACCGTAAAAAGAAGCCTTTGATCCTAAACTCTCAGTTTATTAGAGGGGAAAATGTTTGCATTTTACTAATGGTATTAACGATATCTCATTGAGAGGATTAAATTTTTACTGTATACCTGTGTACGATAAAATAACTTAATGTCAGGAAAAACTACTAATCAACGCTAATTTTTCCAGATATGTTGACTAAAGTTGTTTGTAAATAAACTATTAAGGAATGACATAATCAAGTACCGAAAGGCTGAACTAGTCGCCTTCACATAAATCATTTGAAACACAGTATTTCCAAAATGTTTGAATGAAAACATTAGAACAGGTTCCAATGAATCATTTTTGATAATCTTCGAACTTAATAACATTGGCCAACAAAATATAAGAATTTTTCTTGTTCACGGAATGAAGGTAGGTGCGTTTGGTAATATATTTTTTCTGCTGATTACGAATATAATTTTGAAATTTCTCTAGCACGCATAGTTTTTCAGATAAAGCGAATAGAAATTTTTTAATTTTCCCATAGAAAATAGTAGCAACAATACTATATTGAACAATTTGCTTAGTCTCTTTTAATATTGCAAATATTAACATATATTAAACATTTTACGAATGTATTCTTGCAAGAATTCCGTTAATCAGATTAAATATGACCAGTACAAATGATATAAGTGTAGAGATAGGATAGCCGGGCAAAAGATTTCCACTACACCACAAAGGATTAGATATGTCGCTAAAATTGGACTCCTGGGCAAATGAATGTCGAAAATAAACCTGTAGTCGAAATTGAGAACATCCTATTGCCTCCACTTCATATCAAACTGGATTTAATGAAAAACTTTGTAAAGACAGTGGATAGGCAGGGAGCGAGATTCCATCATCTGAAACAGAAAATAAAGGAAGGCATTTTTGTCGGCCCTAAAATCAGGGAGCTAATGGCTAATAACGGGTTTGAAACTGCATTGAACCCAGTGGAACTAATAGCCTGGAAAGCTCTGAAAGCTGTAGCACACGGGTTCTTGGAAAAGAACAAGGAACCTACTAAAGGCCAATAAAGATTCATTTCCTGCATTCCCACCTGGACTTTTTCCCCTGCCAACCTTGGTGACATTAGTGATGAACATGGGGAAAGGTTCCACCAGCATATTTCTACCATGGAGAGGTGGTACCGGGGAAAAGGATCCTTCGCTACCTTCCAGATGCCATATACAAAAGAGATGTCTGCAAAATGGGTCTAATATGCCGAAAGCTAAACGTTTAACTGTTTGCCGCATTTCAGAACTTAATTGAAATTGCTTAACAAGGGATCGTGTTTTCATACTATGCGCATCTTGGGAAATGGTAGTAGAAACTGGAAACACTTAATTTGGCGACTTTAAAAAATTAGAGCATGATATAAAAATTTCGTTTTCATTTTTTTAATCTGCATGACTACAAGATACACCTAATAACAAAGAAAGAAAAGTGTCCACGGTTTTGGCTGTCCTAAGGCACGTACTTTGGTTCGTGAGCATTTTGGCTGTTGACCAGTATAAATGAGAGTAGAATGTAGTTAGAGAATAAAATTGTTTGAAGATTACGTTTCTATGAATTTTTTTCTCCATTTCTGATGTGAATGATTTTCTTTTAAATTTACAATTGCCTCCGACGCCTTTGCAAATGTCAAATCAAATGAGCAAATGAAATATCAGAAAAATAAATAAATAAATAAATAAATAAATACTAAATGCGCTTCGTGAATAACTAAATATTTAAAGAATCTCCCTAATTTGATTATACGTTTCATAAATTCATTTGTATACTACTTTAATTGATATACTAAGATAGAAGCATCGTATAGGAATATAAGGATTTCGTAATCTTGTGAGTTAGAATTAAAGAAGAAATTCTGAATATTTGGGTCTGTTGTCTAAATTTATTCTCCACATTTTACAAACACTCTGAGTAATCTGAATATTTAATGGAAGACATGTTTGCTTATATTTTTAAGACCATGCATCCGAACTAATGAGTTAACATTATCGAAATCTACCTTGAAGATAATAGAAAAAAACATCATTAACATTTCAGTCCGCGAAGATACAATTTTTTGTTCATTCAAAGCTAATATTTAAAAAAAAAGTTCAAGTCGTCTTTTGTTATTTCCTCACTTTCACAGAAACAAGGCAGTGAAGCTATAGATTCCAATTTGGTAAAGGAATGCGCGGCCAGGATGCACTCCCAGTTTAATTTTGAATTAAATATAAACTTTGTGAAATAATTAAAATATGTATATTGTATTAAATGGAAAGTGAAATTTAAAAAAAATGCTAAAAAACTGCAGATAGAAAATGTGCAGAAAATAAAAAAAATATAAATTACAAAAATGGAAGGAAGACGAAAATCGGTGGTGCCGACATTGCTTTTGCTCAACTTTTCATTGACGTTTTATTAAATCAGATCTTCCGAAAGTTCCTTTCGATATTGGAGACGGGCAAAAAGTGGCAGAAAAGGGGATTATTAAAATATTCTTTCACGCCTCTCGTTTGAATCATTAATTTCTTGGAAAGAAGTTTCCTCCAAACTTGAGAGTAGAATTCTGATAACGAGATTAACGCCTACAAAAAAGGGATAAAATTTTATATTTCGACATTAAATATTTTAAGAAATTGATTTTGCGTCATAACTAGATTAAAAGTAGTTTTAAAATTCCAGATAAGATTGCTTACGCGCGATAATAATGGATTCCTTATCGAATAAAGTCTTGAGTAAGATCCCCATAAAGAACGCTATTGATGGTGAAACTGAACAAAGTAAAGGTTGATTCATTAAAATTGCATAGACTTACTTGCAATATACAGTATGCAAACCTTAAAAGACAGTTTTTAGCTAGAATAAAAGTGGCATTATGCTAATAGGAGTAAAGTTAATTTAAAGTTTTTAAGTTCTTCCATACAACCCACTTCCAATAGAATGTAAACGGCTACTAATAAAATAGTTCCTTGAAAATAGAAGCTATTCATTTGTATTAACAAACTGCAGTGAAGTATATATGTATGTAAAGGTCGATTTCATTAGATGATGTTTGCATTCATTGACGACTAATTTCCACGTGGACTCCACCCACTTTCATTTGATACTGAAACGAACGCACGGAACCGTAATTAGGTTTCAGGCAACGAAAATATAAAAAGAAGTTTTATAGTTTATTAAAATGGGAAAATTTAGCACAGTAATTAAAGATGAAAACTTTTCCAGCAATAAAATGAGCGCAGTAAGTTTTAAATCGGAGAACAGTTTTAACGAGAAAAATTGCAAATCCTGTGATTCAAATCCTAAAGTTAAACTGTTGGACTTTAATAGAATTTTCTTATGTTAGATTGCATAAATTTTTGAGATTCGATGATGGCAATGAACTTTTGGAAATATTTCCATTTATCCTAAGTCTCTATTATGAATAGTGATTCTTAACTTAAAACTGTAGGCTGTTGAGTGTGTAGAAATTTTACAGTAAATGTACACGATAGAATTATACCAAGAGACAATTCATAGTTGTATCCCAAAGATAAGTCCAAAAGTGAGGTTAATTAATCGTAGAAATTTATAGTAAATAAGCGCAGACATTAATGCGCCTTAATCCGTAGTGCTCGATATGATAGCCGTGATTCCGAACAATGACTCCGTTGGAAGAGACTCCGGATTAGATGTTCCATAAGACATATAAATCAATTAAACTTTTTTAAGAATTATTTTTACTTACTACAGGGTGTTGATAAATGATTGCTGGGTATGTGTGGCTTTCTTGCATTATGGTGATGAAGTTTGGTTATGTAGTAGAGCAAGAGAGGTTTTGTTTAAAATTGCCAGCCATAGCAAAATTCAATATTTCTGACCCGTCTATTTTCTTTGGGGAAGATACTCTAAGAGAATACATCTATCTAGCTTCCTAAGGCGTGTTGTGACCACCGAAGAGACATAGATTTATCACCATCCTCCTGAAAGCAAGCGTGCGAGCATGGAGTGGCGACACACGGATTCGCCACGATACAAGAAATTCAAGATGACAGCGTCGGCAGCGAAAGTGATGGTGACTGTATTCTGAGACATTAAGAGTATCATTCATGTCGATTTTTCTGTAAGAGTATCATTTATTGTCGAACCATAAATGCACCCTACGCCCGTGACATTTTGAGAACGTCCCGGAAGCCGGCACTAAGAAAAAAGCGACCAGGACTTCTTACCAGTGGTGTTTGTTTTCTGCAAGATAATGCCAGATCACACACAGCCATAAATACGGAGACACTGACGCAACTCCAATGGGCCATCGTACCACATCTTCCATTCAGCTCGGATCTCTCCCCTTGCGTCTATCACCTCTTTAGACCATTGAATGAGTTGTTGGGAGGGCAGAGGTTCGGCTCCAATGAGGAATGAAAAAGGCTGTCCTCACGTGGTTTCGACATCAGCCTGAAGATTTCTACAGAACCGGTATCCAGATACTCCCAGAACGCTGGAAAAGTATGTAGAGAAGCAAGGAGATTTCTTTGAGAAATGACTGGTGTGTGTGTGAGTTTTTTTCTTAATGAGTCCAGGTTAAATTTCATATAACGAGTTCAAAAATGACAGCTTCTTCTTTCATATGTTTGGTTCCAACGATGTTCCATCGATGATGACACATGAAAAATTAAAACGCTCTATAGAACTGTTTTCAATTTTTTCGTGGACCCCTTCAAGTACAATTCACGTGCTAAAACAGTCTAAATTGGCAATACCGAAGCCGACGCGATCTATACAAAGCCATGGTACTATGTCACTTGTTTTGTTGAAACGTCACTTAAACCGATGAGATATTTTGATTAGTTTGGTTTGGTTTGTTTGGTATTAACGTCCTTTTCAACTGCCATGGTCATTTCAGGACGGCGTTATAGGGGCCGCAAATTTTGCCTCGCAAGGGTTCTGTAGTCTCGCAACCGGCAAACGACTACACGGGACCAACGGCTTTACTTCCCTTCCGAAGGAAGTGCGTGATCTCAGAATTTTCCGCCTGAAAAAATCCTCGTCGTCCTCGGCCGGGGTCGAACCCACGTACTCGGGCATCAGTGGCGATCACGCAACCACTGAGCCACCGAGGCCGATAGGGATATTTTGAAATGTGAATTTTGTATTTTAGATAAATAAGTAAATACAGTATAATAAAATGCATTACTGCAACATGGGTCATTTACTTTTTTAATAAATAACCTTATTTTGTTTTTAAATTTCTTTTTGCACGATGTCATAAAAATCCATCCGTTTCCATGATGTCACAAAAACAGCACCACAGCTTGTTTAGATCGCGTTGACTTCGACAATATTGCTCACAAATGATCTTAATAATCAAAGTCTTTGATTTTAAGTCATGTAGAATCTGAACCATGATGCTAGTACTCTGATCACGTGATCACATAACTCGGAGCAGGACTCCGAGCGAATAAGTGAACGCACCTCTAGAAAGAAGGCCTGTGCACGGAAACGTCATACATTGTTACGTCATCATAAAAAGTCAGTCGGTGTGAATCTATTTCTAGTATGGTAAAGGTGTGAAGGTAAAGTCGTGAAGGTGTTGATTATTTCATTTAAGGAATTTTTCCTAGTTGATGAATGTCATAAGTAAAGCAGACTTTTTGATGTTGATTTGAAGTCCGTTGGTTTCTTTCTTATGTACCAATCGACTAGGAAAACATCGTTAAATGAAGTAATCAACCTCTTTACGATTCCAAAAGGAAAACGTCAACATCAAAGTTCTCCGTCAGAATTTGAAAACTTCACCAAGAAAGAATTGTAACTTGTGTATTTTAAAGAAGAATCAAAAGCATCGGACTATCATATTCATCTATTCATGTATCCTTACATTTGTTCTCACATTTATTTTCTAATATATTTCCCAAATGGAGATAATTAAACATTGATTTTTAGATGTATACTAATTCCATTTAACCAATTTAAATTACAATATCAACGAAGTATATTTTCAATATGAATCAGAACATCTTATAATATAACAAGCTACTTTTGAATAGCATTATAGTAGTACTTTTTATGGCTTTTTTTTTTTTTTTTACAAAAGAAATATACGAAGAGAAAGGTTGAATTGGAGTGACAAGGTGAAATGTTAAAACTAACGCATGTCGATTTTAGTTTATTCTTAACGATACCAATGTTTCCATTGCAGTTTATTTTTAAAATTCAATTTACCTAGAGCTCAATGGGATTTTTGCCAGCCTGAAAAAAATTGTGACGTTTGCTTTGTTAATGAAGATTCTTTGCGATTGTTGAAAGCTCCGCGAAGACGGGCATCTCAGCTGGTCATACATATATTTTGCTCAGTTCGTCTGTCTATCATGAAGCGACAATATGCGCAGACCAACAACGTATATCCAGTAGTACTTTTTATTTTTCAGAAATGCAGCTATTACACCTAACCAAACACTATTATACTCGTACAAATTCTAAGCAGTGCAATGCATTCGAAAATTTTATTGAAGGGTTGTCTTGACCCCCCCCCCCGTGCAAATGTCGCTAAGTATAAGTTGTGTTTGTAGGTATCAGTTGATGGTTTGTTAAAATAAATTTACTAAAAGATTGTTGATAGTCGTGGTAAAAGTGGATTTATCCAGAAGACTAGAGGGAATAGATTGCCGCATCTGAATTTTTTCACTTTTATTTTCTCTCTAAATTCGAGCTTCGATAACAAAACAATTCAGATCATTTTGTTGCAGCCAGCCTTTCCTTCGTTTCTTGCTTTTCGGGACACTTTGCGGGCAATGTAATGTTGGGCTAACCGAGTCGGCTTCCTTCCTCCAGCTGTAGACAGTGAGTCGAATATAGATCATTCTCGAAACAAACTCACAAGAGAAAATGGTATCATCAGGTCTTTTTCCCCTCTCTCCTCTTTTACCCGCTTTTTTTTCTCTTCTTTCGCCTCAACCTGACGGTTTGCCGATTTGTACAACTAAGGCCCATCTCAAGAGAGATCAGTCTTATTCTGGGATAACTAATGTTGAAAATGTCAATTTCTTTCTTTTTCCCTCTTTTCAGGCTCTCCTTGAAGATGTGTTGGAGTAAAAAGAATTCGCTAACCTTGACAGTGTGAATTTTACTTCAGATAAAACGGTTTTGTAGCCGTTGCAGGGATAAACAAGACCTGAGAAAAGCTACTGACAGGTAAGATAATAAGCGCCTTCATAATGGTTTTTAATTTTATTTTATTAAAAGTAATCTCGAGTTCAATCATAAGTGTAATTTCTGCTAAGATTTCGTATATCACACCTTGGAACATGAGTTGTCTCAATGTGAGATTTATAGTCAATTTGCCGATTAATTATCAAATAAGTTGCTATATGTTAAGTATTTATTTATTATTTATTTATTTATTTATTTATTTGCAAATTTACATCCAAAGTAGGACATGTACAAAGAGAGTTACATAGGTTAAGGTATAGCTTGTTGAATCAAGTTAAAAACATGGAATTTATGGTTTGAACATGACTTTAACGTACAATTTAAAATCTCATTCCTAGTATTGAATGGTAAATTATTCCAATAATCACAAGCACTATAGGGAAAGTAAGATTGCAAATATTTTGAAACCATAATCTTTGGTCTAAGTTTATATCTTTGTGTGGTTCGAGTATTAGGCGAATCAGTAAGCCATTGGTTAACATAATGGAGCGGATGGTTGCTATCAGTAATTGCTCGATATATTTCTTTAAGACGAGCAATTTTAATTATAGATTGCAAGGAAGGTATTTTGTACATATTAAAGATATCAGACATAGATGCGTATTTAGAGAGTGCTAAGGCTGCCCGCAAAACATTATTATAAGCTACTGAAACACGGGAAATTGTGAATTTTGAGGCTGCAGACCAGAAAAGGATGCCATATTCTAGTTTAGGAACTAACATTGACTTTAATATTTGTATCATCTCCTTTTTGGTTAGCGTTTTTCTTAGGTTTTGAAACAGAAATTTCAGACGATTGAGATCAAGAAGCAGCGATTCAATGGTTTCTTTAAATGATAGTTTGGTATTAAGCTGCAGGCCTAATAAATTGCATATGTGAGACGGGCTAGGGTTTTGATTGTTGAACAACAATATAGTCGTTTTGGACTCGTTAAATTGTAGTCCATGCGTTACGTACCAATTCTTCAAAGTTTGAATGTCGTCAAGGATTCTATTATATGCTAAAGTAAACTCATTAGGAGGAAAGGCCGTAAACAAAAAATTGTCATCTACAAATGATATTATATTGCAGTGCAGAGGTAGTTTAAATATCTCAGCCGTGGCCGCTGCATACAACACAGTAGCGATCGGGGACCCCTGCATGAGGCCCATGGTAGATGGATGTTCAGTAGTAGTATTATTAGACTCCATGTAATTGATTCTGTTAGTAAAATAATTTATGTTGATAATAATGATAATTTATTTAATTTAAATACTCCTTCTCGATTAATAATAATAATTTATGGTTTAAACTTGTATAGACGAGTTATAGTTAACTCAATTAAGTCACCAATAGCATTTTAATAAGAGGCGTAAAAAGTCCAGAAATAATAAAGAGTTTAATTATGCAATTCAGCTGTCCTTTAAATTGAATTATGGGATTTCTGCGTGGTCTCTAATAAAGATATCTAAATTCCAGGTCGCACATGTAGTGTAATTGCATATTAACTATTACTTTTTTCCTATTTCTGCTCTGGTTCAGTTACAGCAGCCTGCAACGCCCAATGGGGATTTTAACTTTACGGTGCTTAATGAAATCAGCTAATTAATTAAAGAGTAATTAAAAATTCTTGTGATGACTTGTGAAACGCGAATTAGAATCCTCTTACATTATTAATGGAGCCTTTAAATACAAAGTAGCTAAACCTACCTCAAACAAATATTTGACATTTTTTTTTAGGAAGCCAAAATAAAATTTTTACAAATGTGATGACTGAAATACTGGGCAACAAAATTGCAAAAAAGTTGATGCTTCCGAGAAGAAAGTAGTAATTTCTTAATGAATTCAATGTGCTGAACACGAATATGACTATGAAAAAGCTGAACTGGCTTCAGTTTCTTAGTAATGTGTAATTGAATTCAGATACTTGAATGGGCGTCCATTCTTAACCATGGCTTATGCCAAAGTTTTTTTACAAGACCGAGCTTGATATGAAAAAGAGGAATGATGATTTTGTGTAGTTCTGCTAATTAGTTTCTCCAGGGTTATAAAATTCTCTCGGAGGCCAGTTTTTCTTGATGTAGTGCAAATCGGTTGCTCTGCTGTCCCATAGACAAAGAAAACAGCATTACTTTGTATATCCCTGCTGCAACTCATTAACAGAGACACTACCTTCAGGTCAGCATAGATCCGCCAGCTATAATTGCTCTCGTTAATCCTCTCTAAAAGCACCTGTACAACGGACAATACGTCAGTATCTCTGCGACGAGAGCCAATCAACTTTTTTCAATGTGATTTTCGTGTTCAGCACGTTAAATTCATTCAGGATTGGGTACTTTCACCTAAGAAACAATTTCATAGTTGCGCAGTGTAATTGCCAGCATTGCTAAGGTAGGCTTCTCCCAGGAACTCTCTACGCCCAGAGCGGTATGGCTGGGAGCATTGTCACATGTTGAGATCGTTTGTCATGATGGGGGCACAGTGGCTATTTGATTGTTCAGTGTCTGTGGAATCATCCTAACACTCATTCGACGGTCAGAATTCAACAAATCACACACTCATTAATTCTGTGTGACTGGTTGATGGCCGCCCAAAGCGGGGATTGTCGATTACCTCTTCCCGGCCCTCCTTAAACATCTTTAACCACTTTGAAATTTGCGAAGACGATAGAGCAGAATCCTCGTCGATATCGGTATAACTTTTAACGAGTTTGGAGCAGAATACCGTTGTTCACAAAATCATCGCTACTGGCGCAACCACTGCTCGGAACAGACTGATCTTAAGAGCGTTGTGAAGCCAAGCGCGCTTCCCATCTAACCAACGCGCTTCGACGTACAGTCGCTTCACAATAAAATCACTTGCATTACTTTATGAACACACCTTGTATAGTGCCCTTCTTTTTTTTGAAAGAAAAAGGAAACTGACGCATAGGTAATATGTGCTTATCGATTGTAGATGCCTGGATATTCAGAGTTCCTGAAACATGACTTTCAACTCAACCGAAAAACAATAAAAAAAATCAGTCTAGATCCATGATTTATTACGTTTTTAACTGCAATCGAACCTCATTAATGAATTTTTTCCTCTGTCCTGGACACAGTAAACAGTAGAAAAAGGCAAAACGTCAATATTTAACGTTTGAAAAGAAGTTGGAAATTTTACACGCTGTTGATTATTCAAGTAAATGAAAAAAGTATATCGTTGCAGACTTTGCAATTCCATTATCATCTCATAATTCTTAAAAATCGAAAGCAAATCGAAGATGGTTCTTTGAAATTGGAACAGCTAGTTGATACGCGCATGACTGCCTATCAAGACGTTAAATTTCACTTTCAGGAAATATCAGTTTAACGATTTTTTCCCCCTCAGTCTCCAGATATTCGTTAAAGAGTGGTTCGACAGTATTTAAAAGCCAATAGACTTAGAGACAATAATAATGCGATAATAAAACAGACCAGTAAGGCGACAGAAGTATTATATTCAACCTTTCGATCAAACGCTAATCGAGCTGTACCTGAATCTTTTCAGTTTCGTTTCAGCTTCAATTTCACCCAAGGAAATGGCAGGAATAAGTAATACTCCACTTCCTGTTTGTTTCTGATTGGTTGAACCACTGACCTATATAAATAACTGGATGGCGCATCCGGCGAAAAACTTGACGCCACCATCCGCCATCTTAGTAGGAGCAAGAAATCTCAGCGTGTGTGCAACGTTTGTTTGATTAATTCTGATTTTTAATGCCAGAAACAGAGCATTGTAAATGTAAACAAAGTAAACTTAACAATTGGTCAAAGTAAAATGTTAATTAATTAAAAATAAGCTTTTAAATACTTTAAATCAAAATTTTAATGTGTGTAAGGTTTGATTAAGCAGTGTGTGTTTCGTAAATATTATTTACTTTATACTCTGCCAAATCAAAAAGATTATTTCTTAATTATTTAATTATATTAGTAAAAAGTGTTAATTTAAATTTTCCCATTAAGTTAATTATTTGGAATATCTCGAATAAAAATGTCACAAAAAAAGTTTAAACTATTGCCCCTACTAATATGGCGTCCAGTGGCGTCACCCTTTTTAATTTTCTTAATGAGGGATGCGCCATCCAGTTATTTATATAGGCCAGTGGGCTGAACGAGTTTAAATCACGGAATAACTAATACATGGAAGCGAAACTTCCCTAGTTTCAGTGATATACCGTTGAGTGGCGCAAAATCGCCAAACCCCTAGCGGATGGACTGAAACTCTTTCGTCCGTTGAAAGAAACATTTTACCACTGATTAGTTATTATTTTTTTTAAGAATTGTTTTTCTCAAGGAGTAAAAAAGATGGAGGCTAAATTATACTCCTTGCTCTGCAACGGTCTTCATTCCTTCAGGAAATCAAAGTTTGGCAATAATTGTTCACATCATTATAGAAAACTATGCATTCGAATAGTGTCAATATTAACTAAATAATACTTTAATGAAATATTATAAAGTAAAAGTAAGAAATGAAGTAACGTGTGAGCTTCGTCCAAGATGCAACTTAGCTTAAAAAATACCTCGACTTCTAGTTAACGTATTATTGCCATGATTAATAATTATTAAAATGGATTATAAAGATTCAATAATTCAATAAGCAGTATGTTTTAGATTAAAGTATTACACAAACAGAATGGCATTATTTTACTTTCATAAATACAGAATGTATTGCCAAATTGAAAAGGTGGAAGCTATTGCATTAGTCATTGAAGCACGGAATAACTAATACATTATTATTATTTATTCCGTGATTGAAGCTCTTTTTATATTTCGTATGTACAAGGTGATTATAATTAAAGTCCCTTTGTAAAAATGCTATAAAAAAACAACCATGAGTCCGAATGACTTCAAATTTGGACTGAGCATTCTTGAAGAAGGGGCATTTGATATGGATAAGAAAAAAAATAGTTCCAAAATTTATCACTAGATGGCGCTAATACTGTACTGTATAATAATAAAAAAATCATGTTTAACTTGTTTTAGTGTCAATTGCATTCCTTGACCAACTTTAATGTAAAAACATCATGCCATAAACAACTCATGCCAAAGCCGTCGTATTTCAATTCAAAATGTCACTTCTAGCTGAATCCGCTTCCGTTATGCCGCTTACAGCGCCATCTAGTGATAAATTTTGGAACTATTTTTTTCTTATCCCATATCAAATGCCCCTTCTTCAAGAATGCTCAGTCCAAATTTGAAGTCATTCGGACTCATGGTTGTTTTTTTATAGCATTTTTACAAAGGGACTTTAATTATAATCACCTTGTATGTGAGCATTTCACGCAAGTACAAATGCAACCAGTAAATATATCCCAAGTACAAAACCTCCAAAGTAAAAGTAGAGAGAAGGACGTAACTCCCAGTTGAAGCTGCAATTTTTATATAATTTTTTTAATCAATTTTATCGAATTATCATAAAAATTTCAAAATAGTTAAATAATTTAAAATATTTTTCTTGAAGAATGGTGGAAGTCTTTTCAAAATAAATTTTTTCCTGAATAATTGAAAATTAGTGGAAAGCTATATAACTATTACAATAATTATTGAAACTCTTTTGTAATTTCAAAAGGGAATTTAATATAAAGTTTTAAAAAAATATTACACAGTCCTGATTTTATTATTATATCTTCAAATGTGAAGGAGCATACTTTAGAATTGAAAAGGTACATAAGCATTAATCATTGAAACTCTTGTAATATCAAAAGAGGGTGTGTTAGTTATTCCGTGTTTAAATCATTTACATATGCGCCAGTTGCCTTTTTCTTTCATGCCGGACGCTATACAGTAAATGGCGAAATTGTCTGTAGCTCAAGGTCGCTGTTCAGCAGCGTACATGACGCATTTCAAAAGTTTACATTTCTTTGTGTCACCCTCTATTACTAAGGGGCTATCTTGGCAGTATAGGCTCCGTGCACACCACGGATGGCAGCACTGAAATTGGTGTTTTTTGCCATCTGGTGACTAAATTTGTAAGTTATTGAATGAGATCCTGCCCTTCCATGCTGTGAGATACAGGAAATAATGGCTAGTAGAAATTTTTTGCGGCGTTAAAACCCTGAGAAAACCCAAAAGAAAACCACAAAATGCAGTTTAAAACGCAGTGATGAATACAAGCAGTGGAAACGACTCATTCAGAAAATGCTAATTTTTGTCACCAGAGGGGATCGAGGTCGGAAATATTAACTCCGCACAGAGTCTATAGGTAATCTGTCTCTCTCCTTCCGGATCATCCATTTCTTCACTAATGTTAGGATCATCGGATATAGAAGAGTTCGTGATTCGGATCAAGTCGTGGATCATGCTTTCCTATTTTTCATTTATATCGGCAATTGAATTTTCGGAGACTGCGCCTAAGACCGTTAAAAATTGTTTCCTTTAATCTCTAGAATTTAGAACTAAGAATAATTACAATTATTGTAAAATTTGTATAAGAAAATATTACCACGTCCGAATTAAGATTTTGCTTAAAAACTCCTTTATATTAAACATGGAAAGCACCTCCGACTTGGAATTCTTTTTATTTCAGTTTATTAGGAGCTTTAGCATAAAAGCTATTTATAAGAATGCGCCCTTGGTCTGAACGTTTATCCGTCCGACAGTCCGCCGTTTGCACGATAACTTGAAAACGGATTTACTTTTTCAAATTCTGTTTTCAGAAATATGACTATTAAAGTCTTAGCTCGGCCGTATCAACTTCTCAGAATTTTTCGTGGACTCCTTCAAGTCGAATTCACGTGCTAAAACAATGAGTGTAAAGAATATCAAGAAGGAATACATTGTTACTTTCTGTTCATCTTTTAAGCATTACTGACATCGGCGCGCGCACGTGAAATCGCTTTGTCGACGCACGATTGCTCAAGTGCTCAAAATCTATATTATTCAGTAGCGAAAGAATGGAGATACTTATTAGTTTTATAATGTCCTAACTGTGTATCCCTTCATAATCTCTACATTTTTTGAGGTAGAAGGTTGAAATTCGGAATGTAGCTTCCTATATGCACTATTTAGTTTGGTTTTGATTGGTGCACTGGGGTCGGAATTACGGGGGTGGGGTTCAGAGAGGACAACATATCTATGTGCTATTTAGTTATGTAAAGGCGTGGAATTCAGTATCCAGATTCCTCTAGGCAAGATCTACTTTACTATGAAGTTTAGGCCCAGGTTTTCCATTGGGGTCGGATTTGCGGGGGTGGTAATCACGTGGTCTTTAGAACTATGCCAACATATGGCTTGTGATATATCATACGTTCGGAAATGATGAGAAAGGAAAGAAAATACGAGCTTTTTTACATTTTCTACATATTACGTTCGAGAAAATTAATTTTTGATTAAAAAACTTGGGGTGAGGTTAAAAGTGTAGATAAAGGGGTAAAAAAAGATGACTTCAGGATCTGCTACTTGTCTTACCCTACTCGGGGGGAGGGCGAGGGGGGATTAATTTTTTTAATAAATGTATAAATGTATTTCTCCTTCACTGCTAAAGCTCCTCCTTGGAATGTTTACAAGATTTTATTATCTTTAAAGGTATTTACGTGAATGAATATTCATGGACGATTTTTTTCGCATATTTTTTAAACTTGAGGTCAAAAATAATGTAGTGATCTTATAAAGTGGAAATAATAATTGCAGTAGTTTCGCTTCAAAAAACACCTAAATTAAATCTAATTAGTCAATTTTATAAACGAGAAGCCCATTTCAATTACGACATCCACACCATCCCTAAATAAAAATTAGATGGTTCCTTCAATCATTCATTATAAATAATGGGTTTTAATTAATATGTTAGAAGCCAGTTTTCATTGGGTCGATTTTTGTGAAACGGAAGGGTTAATTACGACAACGACGACGGGGAACGCGAAATTAATTCAAGCGTCAGCAACATTTTCTATCTAATCTAAAAAGGGAATTAAAAAGCAGAAACTACGGCAGACAGCATTTCAAAAAGTGTTTGGAATCTCGTACGGGAAAAAATATTTAATCCAATTTTTTTTTCACCATCGACCCTCCTCTATTCAGTGGAAACCACTACATTCCAACGATTAATTGCGATCGCAATTAGCAGCGGAAGTGTTGATCGATACGAAGCAGGCGCCACGGGAGCCCCCCGCAACCAGTGATCGACGAAAAAAAGTCCGCTTCGAACATCCTCGTGAAAAATTGGAATGCGAATTAGAATTCGTGTGTTTCTTGTACTCCGGAGGTATACACCTCAAGCCCACGTAGACATCCAGGATCAAACTCTTTTCTGTTCTCTCTATCTCGTTTTTCAAAGACTTTATTGTTAAAAAAGCAAAGCATGATCTCACATACTATAATGTTATGTACACTTTATCGTGATAATCATCATCGCTGAATACCATGATCTCAATAGAATTTTGGCGTTTTTTCAATTCCATATTTCCTTTCTTGGGCTATACTCGTTAACTATTGTAGTTCCGTTTTCTGTTATCTGTTGCCAGTTTTTGGCCTCCCAAAGACAAATTTCTAATTACAATTACCAACCTAAAAGTCTCTCCCGAGGATTAGTTATTCACATAACCTTTTTAGTGCTGGAAAAACTTCTTGTCAGGAAATGAACTATGGGATGTTTATGCAGTTGCATTTTTTAGATCGAGATTGAAATCACTTACTTACTTTTTTATAGCTTTGAAAATACTTTTGTATTTGTTGGTTTGTGCGGGTATAACTCTTGGCAAGAAGGAAACCTTTCTTTTCCTTTATACCACATCCCAAAAACTCCGTCTCTTTCCGGCTACAATTTTGAAAAATTATGAAAGTTTGTATACGTATTATCAAAAATTTTTCTTTGCGTCTACCTCTTGTCGAGAATACGCAGCACTTTACCTGGCCTTTCGTCAAAGTAATTAAGGTTA
The DNA here is from genome assembly GCA_023313115.1 of Rhysida immarginata. NCBI lineage: Eukaryota > Metazoa > Arthropoda > Chilopoda > Scolopendromorpha > Scolopendridae > Rhysida > Rhysida immarginata. The sequence goes on along the minus strand of JAHWFO010018671.1, from coordinate 3,498,441 downwards.
AAAATATCCATACAGGAAAAGTATTCATGTAATTAAATATTCGTATTTATTAGAAACGATTAATATAAATAATATAATAGAATTCACCAAGAATGATCTCGCAATGCTTGACGCAAAATTGACTGCTACTGCGCAAGTGATGTCACTGGAGCCAAGATCACTCCCCAGTAGCACAATACTTCATGATAGTTACAGATTAAGCAGGTGGCTTGGTACAACGGATTCAAGAACCAAACCATCAACAAACTGATCAAGAAGCATTGTTTCAAGATGAAGATTTCCCAGTGTGCGACCCTTGGACAAAACCAAAAGAAGGACATAAGGTTCTTCAGTTTGTCGTACAACCGACAACTGAACAGAGGCATCGAGAAAATATGCAACAGTTTTAATTTAAAGGTTGCATATAAAAGTGACCATTCTTTAAAAAGACTACTTGGTAGCACCAAAGACCAGATTGCGAGACATGAAAGATCCGGAATATACCAAATACAACATGATAAGAAATACGGAGAAGGATAGAAACTCGAACTAAGGAACACCTGGAACACGTTAAGAATTACAGACCAGAGAAGTCGGCGATAGCAGACCACATTATCAAGACTGGACATGTTTTCAGGAACGAGAATGTGAAGATCCTGCATCTTGTGGATGATGCTAAGAAACTTAATTATTTGGAGTCGTTGGAAATCTTGAGAAAGATGAGTGGTTTAATGTTATTATAAATACTTCCCCCCTTTCAATTGTTACTTGATTCATACAGAAGATGACTACTTGGTAGCCGAAATGTGCATCTATGATGGATAAAATAAGTTTTGTGGAAATAATGGTATCCATCGTCTCCTCTCTACATGATAGTTGCCGCGCGCAAGCATAAAAATTAATTCTACGATGCTTATATGTCCAATTTCTAGGTGTTCGAATCACCCTGACAAGGCCAAGGAATTAAATCTTCACTTCAATGTGGAAAAAGTTTCAATAAACGAAACCTTATGCAGATTGTCATTCTATTGATGACCATAATACTGAAGCAATAGACTCAGTTGAAAGTTCTTTGGATGTTAAATACTGTAACATTTGATTATGATGTTGTGACCTCAGAACAATTAAATATATTAAATATATCCGAAAAGATAATTATTGGAGAAAAAAATAAAAAAGAAGGATTAAATTGTTTGGCAATTATTAGTGGAAAAGTTTGTAGCAACAACGGTTATCAAGTCCTGTACCGCGCGCTGGCTAATTTGAATGCAAAGAATTTTATTAAAACTTTGAAACAGCAATGAATGCGAAATATACGAAATGGTTCGAAGCAGTTTTCTTGTGTTCGCATCCGAAAGATCCGAAAATGTCGCAAGAAGCCGCTGCACGCTACATGAAAAAAATCAACCATGGCATTTGGTAGGAAACGGGAAAGCGTTTTGAAGATGACCTACCGGAAAGAGGCGTAACAAGAAAGACCACTAAACAATAAAGCAGATCATAGAGACGTTCAGGAAGAATCCACAAATAATCTGTTCTCTAGAGTTTGCTGTCAGCTTAGTAGAAAGTAAGCCTCGGAGATGTCAAGCCATTATCAACAACGATGGCGATAGTACTGTTTACTAATATGAAAGCGCCGCTGTACATATAAACTTCTATCTGGAGTGTGTTTTCTCATTTTTCCGAAACAAAACATTTTTAAAGTTATAAAGCACATTTTTTTTCTTAGACAGACGGTATATAGAATCTCCAGCGTTTGCGATCATCCGCCATCAGGCGCATGTCCTTAATGATAATACCCAAACGACTCGAACCCAGATTTTCCACATCTGATTCTAGGCTGACCTCTCAAGCTATTACCCACAAATTCGGAAAACAGCAACTGCCTAAGAAGATCATTTTGCAGCATCCTTATAACGTGGTCATGCAACTGAGACCTCTTAATACAGACCTCTCAATGAGACCTACAAACTCCTTTAATGTATTAAGATAACACCCTCCACACCTCTCACGAATCTCATTTCTCCCGCTTGCACCCGCGATCACACTTTTTCGTTCGTTATCCAAGACTCATAGGTGGCCATAGGTGAGAATGGGGACAACTACAACACTACCTAATCGTATCATTGTACAGCTCACCTCAGATATACCTCTTCGTTTAGGGAACTTCGAACTTGAACACTTCCTTTTGTATCGTTGCCTTCCGCTGTTGGTGTGATATCATTTGTAAACGCTCACCACGATGTGTCTCTTTTTATTTCCTGTTAACGAGAATAAAACGAGAGTTCTAACCAAAGACGATAAGAAAGGAATGATAAAACAATCTGTATTAAACAAGGTTGGTACTGCTCGTGCTACTGACTCGAGAGCAGAGTACGTCACTTTGGAGTAGAAGGCGGACCTCTTCGGGAAGAGGTAGTGGGGAGCGGGGGAAACCAGCCAGGCCGCGCCGCGCGAACACAGTCGCCCAAATTTGGCTCTTGCTACGCAGCACCACGCCATTCAGCTTAGTTTGAGGTTCAATTTACGGCGTTGCTTGCGATTTGCGACCCCAAGTGTCTTATATCACTTTAATCGCCTGAATTTCCTCTACATCGTAGTGTACTTTTTTTGAAGGAGATAATTTACACCCTGTGTGTATGACATTTCCGCGCTCAGGCAATACCTCCTAAAAAGGAAGCCTAAGCACTGAAAATTCATACATTGTTACATCATCATAAAAATGCATTGTTAATCGTATTTCTACCAATAATAAGCTCTAAATTATGACTTCTTATGATCATGTAACAATGTATGAATTTTCAGTGCACAGGCTTTCTTTCTAGGAGGTGTTGGCTTAGGCAACACCTTCTAGACAGAAGGCCTGATTACGGAAATGTAATATATTGTTACATCATAACTGGTCGACCAAATTTAGGGCTTATTATTGGTAGAAATACGATTAACAATGGTCGACTAATGATGGTGTAACAATGTATGACGTTTCCGTTATCAGGCCTTATGTTTAGATGGTGTTGACAGAGTCCGTCAAAAAATGTATGCACACATCAGCAAAGGAAAAACTATATAAAAGTTGTAATACTAAATTCATACATGTATCAGGCGATGAATATAAGTCCTCTTTGACTTCTACAATTACGACAGGTGTTCAAAGTGATTATCATAAGCGTTGAGATACTTTTGAATACGGCGAACAGTTGCTCCTATGCATTTTCCTAGCAGAGTCTTTTCAAGTAATCTCCTATGTCTAGGTGGCAGTTATGGCGTTCTTTTATCGGGATCCTCTTCATTCAATGCATGTACTAATATTGGAATGTAAGCTTTCGATTTTACGGAAAAAATTATAGATGACATCTAATAAAGTATGTATACATTTTTTTGGCGAACTGTATATATTTTGCTTCAATAATTAAAAAATTTATCTTTAAAATTCTTTTGTTTTCTCCCTCACTCTGTATAACGAAAATTTTCTATAACGGAATAAATTGATCGGTCCCTTGAGTTTCGTTATAGAAAACTTTCACTGTATATCGATGGTATAGGAATTCTATGATAAATAATGTACATCTCAACAAAATGAGATCTGACCTTACTTATTGAATTGCGCTTGTAATTAAAATTCTTGCTTGAAGATCACTTCTTACAGGCTCAATAATGGGCGCTTTCTCCGGAGTAAATCGATTATTGCTAACTTGATGTCGTTTTCAAGCATTTGACAGATGTCGGTCGCTAGGAAACTTGATTTCCCGTAGTGTGCGTTAATTAGGCTGTTCATTGTTCCAAAGCAAAACCCAATATACTGTAAACGAAATAACCATTTCAAATTTCTTGAATGTCAAATTTGTTGGGTTTTTTTATTATAGCTTGTTTCGTGAGGGAAAAGTGGTTGTTTTGGATCCAGATTTCATCATAATTGATCAAAAATATTTGCAATATTAAACCAACATGTTAAAACAACCTTTATAAGAGTTTTTGTTTTGTCTAAATATTAAAATAGTTATAATTTATTTAAAGAAATAAATTTGCCTTGAAATTTTCTGCGATTTTTAAACTTACAGCTAGAGATTGCAACGCCTCCAATCCCCATTTAAAAAAAATAAGCACCGTCACAAATAGATGAGAAAAATAGAAGTAATGGAGAGGTTCTTCAGTAAGATAAAACGACCTTCTATACCTTGTAGGATGGAGAAACGAGATAGAGAGAGAGAGGGAGAAGGAAGGAAGGAAGGAAGGAAGGAAAATGAAGCGTCTTTGGCGGCGTTGTCACCATTCGGGGCTTTGCTCACCTTTCGACCCTTCCTAAAGAGTCCCATCGTCCATTGGGCGTGATTAACGAGCAAGTGAACGACACCGACTATTATCACAAAGTCACGGATGGAAACTAAACCGTGATCTATGGAAGCTCTTAATCCGTTCGAGCCTTGGACTGGAAAGAATAACCCTTTAGTGACTAGAACTAATCTCTGCCACAGATTTTCTCCACTTCACCTTATTCACCTGTGCGAGTGAATGAAGAAGCAAACGACTTAACGACTTAGAACTAATCGTTGAAGAATGTTCCCGAATTAAAAAGACGAGATCCGTGCGACACTTTATTACGGAGCCAAACGAAAACTCGTTTATTGTGTTATGTATGAATACAACTTGTGGAATATACGACTAGAGTTCTCACACTGTAAGGTGAAATGGAAATGTTCACTTTATCGCGCTCAATAGGAGGGACGTCATAGAGATAGTATACTTTATACCCTCATGCGCGATCTATGATCTGCTTTTTAAGTGCAATCCTATTGTTGAAGTGCCAGGATTTAAGAAAATTAGAGCATTTTTAAAAAAAACCGTCTCTACCTATCCCTACCTATTGAGCGCGATAAAGTGAACTCTTCCATTTCACCTTACAGTGTGAGAACTCTACTATGGTTCAGGACAAGTTAACCTTGCAAGAACAAGCAGGGAGAAGGCCATGTGCATGCGTAGCTGAAATATAGTTCCTAGTATTTATTTAAAAATATAATTTTATAGTGAATATACACAATGAAAATTATTTACTCTTTCATATTTTACAAACTTAATACATCATTTTCCAGGCCTTTTCGGAACTATATCTTATCATGGCTACCACCTCGGTTTCCACGCCGTACAGTGGAGTATTTGACACTAAAAGCTGGTCATAACTGTTTTTTTCCTATTTATATGTGACAATCGCGATTGTAAGTAACTGTTACGAAAAAAACCGTTATTTTTACGTTTTTTTCGTTTTTTCCTCGTTTTTTTTCGTTTTTTATTTTTTTTATTTTATTAATTATTTTTTCTGCATTATTTGCGTGCGCGCGCAGTTTAAAAAAATTCATAAAAAATAAAACGCTGAACTTCCGCTACTTTTTTCTTTTCAGCTAACATGTTAAGATAATATATAACAAAAATCCATTTCATTTTCTGCTCGGACGAACCTGGAAACATAACAAAAACACTAATTTGTAAAATTTATTGACTGAACTTTTTTTTTCACTTTCAAATTACACCTCAAAGAAGACAAAAAAAAATGATTCCTAGGACATTGTAACTAGTACAGTACATACATTTCCCAACATGTCCCGTTATGAAAATTTTTCCAAAAGACAGAATTACTTCACTTAGTCGTCGATTAAAATTATGCGGTTTTTACAGCTCCGAGATTTGCAACGTGCAACGAAAAATAAGACGTGATTCCGACTGGCAAAACAATTGAACCAGGTACAATGACGTCTTAAAGAGCTAATATTTGATGTACCATCCATTGTACTGTACCCTCATGTCATTACAATTGTTGAATTGTGAATTCAAGAAATCAAGGTTATGGCCAGCTTTTAGTGTCAAATACTCCACTGTGCGCCGTCGCTATTCAAGTCCCGCATCTTCAACAAATCAAATGAAGCAGTTAATTTTAAATGTTTACGTAAGATTGCGCGAACAATATGTAAATAATTTTATAGCAAGCAATTGTCCTGTCTTTAGAGTAAGTTTTTCCCTCTTCCTTACTGATGCCACGCATTGATACAATGATATCACAACTGTACTTGTTCCTTCCTTACAAGTTTAACTTGTCCCGAACTATAGCTTAACCCGAGCGAATGACATTCGCACAGAAAATAGAAACCTGCTGTGTTTACAAATGACAGTTTTTACTTTAAAAGTCAAAAGATAGGAAATGACAAATAAAAGTAATACAAACGCTGCATTCTGGTCTATATTGCTGAAAAATAAATGAATAAAAACAGTCCAGGAATAGCAATATGGTAGCGTTTATTACGATTTCAACGCGTTTCGAGAGAACCTCATCATCAGGAACTACGAACGACTACAAATTGGCAAAGACAATCGACAATCGAACAGTGCAGGGAAAACGAAACGAACGGTCCGAAAGCAACGTTTTCACTGCCATACTCATCCAGGAAGTAACCAGGGGAAGTACACTGAACTAGTCAAGAAGCCAGATGAAACCTAGTTAAGTCATCCAGAGGATAAGATAGTCCTTTCCTATAAGGACGATAGAGTTGATTGTTGATTGGCGTGGGGCACGAGGAGCTACGAGATCCAGTTTTCAAGAAAGATGGCCTTTTGGATGTCGTCGAAATTGATGTCCAGGACATGCCGAGGCCTGCGATGCCTGAGGAAACTTCTAATGCTACCAGTGGATGCTCCAGAATATCTGCAACCAGAGGATTGAGATGGTCCTTAATCTTCGGAAGCAACTTCTTCAGTGACTCCTGGACATAGTTACCAATAGAAGGTGTATGGAAATCTTCAGCAACAGAAATATTTGTTGTGACTCTTCTGTCAAGTTGGGCGATAGACCTCAGGATAACGTTTTGGAAGGTTTGGAGATCCTTCCATCTCGATTTGCATATTGTAGCCCAGGCAGACATACGATAAAGAAGAATGGCTCGTATAACCATCTTATAAAGCAAAAGTTTACTATCCATTCCAAAGTCACTATTTCGCCCCAGAAGAGCAACTAGACTGAATTTTGCCTTCTTAGCTTTATTTATCGCATAGGAGACGTGGTCACCCCAATTTAGCCTGGCATCTATCACCACTCCGAGGTAAGTATTTTTGGGTATATGAGCTCTTCTCCAGAAAGGAAGAAAGGACTCGGGAGTTTTCGAAGTTTCTTTGGCAAAGGCTACAGCGTCTGGTTATATGGGTGGTGCCCACCAATCAACGATGATTGGTGGGCTTACAATTGGGTGCATATTTAATGATTAGTTTATATACAGTGATAAAAAAAATAATAATAAAACAAATGAACAATAGTATTATACCAATCGAAAAAGTTTTTCAACTAATATTATACAGGGTGTTCATAAAATGAGGAATAATAAGTACCTAGCGTGATCCTTTGTATGATGACAAACTTAAAGTTCCTTGTATAAAATGTTCAAAATTCTAATTTTAAGAGTCTAAACATCATGCGAAGTTTTCTAAAAGCAATTTAATTTAATTTTCTAAAATTTAATCTCAACAATTACCACCGTTTTCTCGTGGCATAGCGCAGTTCATTATGTGAAGTGTTGGTTCAGAAAATTCATAAATGACGTAACAGCACCATTCTAAATTTTGAGTTTTAGACATTTTCGATAAGGAACTTTTTGCTTAGATTGATGTATGGAATCACACAATGTATTTATCCCTCATTTTATGAACACCCTGGGTAATAAAGAATATTAAGCAATATTGTAGAAGTTTAAGTCTTATCGATTAGAAAGTGTTGAAGGTAGCTCGTATTCTGGGTGGAGGGCACAGGATCTTGTTGACGACGTCTAGAATCGTTTTTTTTTTTTCGAAATTGACATGATTATTCAAAACCTTCTCCTTGTCACGTTTTATATGCGTTCTTATAATCATGGCTTCATAGGTCAAAATTTTCTTGGGGTTCTTTATGAATTTTTCCACGGACATAATGTCCTGCATGGGTCCAAAGTTGTCTTTTTTGGTCCTAACCATATAACCAGGACCACCCACATAACCAGGCGCTGTAGACTTTGCCAACTTGTAGTCGTTCTTAGTTCCTGATGACGAGATTCTCTCGAAACGCGTTGAACTCGTAATAAACGCTATCATATTGCAATTCCTGGACCGTTTTTATTATTTAAAGCAATAGGTACAGCTGCCATTTTTTGAGGGCAAGAGGAAGGCAATCCTATACTGCTACTCATCGAAGTGCGCCGTTTTTGCCCGACTTGTTATTGTATAACGATGGTAACGAGTTATTGCGTGTTTGGATGTATTGTATAACAATGGGATAAGTCCAGAGCCAGGGCAGCCATGGGTCTCGATACCCTCAAAAGATGGCGGATATTCAATGTTTATGTTTTGATATTTCTCCCTATACCATTTAATCGACCATAAAAAATTAAAATGCAATCATATTATAAAAGTCAAAGTAAAGAATTTGTCTAAAGAAATAACAATAACTTCAGAAGTAACAATGATTCCAGAAGAAAACGTGCTCGCCAAGCTTTTTAAAATGGCAGTTCTAAGCTGTAAATTGGGGCGCAGGGATTTCGTTCGATGGAAACATTGACGGTTGGATTGTTTCTAGACTTAATTTGGTCACGTGATTTTTCGTTATCTATGGCATGGTTATTTTGAAATTGAATTAAAGTAAATTTTTTGAAATATTGAAAAAATATTATTTAATTTTACATAATGAAAAAATTAAATTTAGTGACTGTAAAACATAGAAGACTGTCTTACAATTCAGAATATTTTCAAAAATTATTCTGAATATCCACAAACATTTTTTTTGACATTAAAATTTAAACAGTTTTTTTAATAAACACGTTAATCAACAATCTCATGAAAATGAAAATGAAAAAAATTCAGTTTTAAAAAAATTCAATAAAAGATTATTTTTAATGAAAAAGTCTCTCGTTGAAGTTATAAAAAGCTAGCCTAGAGCTAAGGCGCATACATGGATGTTTGTTCTTGTCCGTTTACTAAGAAGCTTGTTCTTTTTTTGTTTTTTTTTTTGGTTTATTAGAATTTTTGGCGTCGACTACTAAGGTAATTTTGCGCCCTTTACACAAGTTATTATCTGTACGCAGCCCGGAACAAACACAAACATCCATGCCCACGGCGGGATTCGAACCCACGACAAGGTGGACTTTGAGAACTAGAAAGCCTACCTCCTAGCCCTCTCGGCCACCAGGCCGGCTAAGAAGCTTGGAGGACCAAGAAAAGCCTCCGTGTGCTGATCTCCTGCTAGGTTAAATTTCAAATGAATCCAATAGTTATTTAACATCCTCGACACCGAAAAGGTAAAGAGGGCAAAGAAAAGAACAAGAATTTATAATAAATCGTTTGTCGAAATGAAAATCATATATTCATGATGATTTAGAAAGTGCGAAATCCTTTCGAGGAAGCGTACTTTGCAATTTCAAGAATCTTTCTTCATTGAAAGGAACTATAATAAGAAACCTTTTTTCTTTGCTACAATTTTACCAGACTTATATCCAATTAGGACAACACTTGCAAAGCATTTTAAGGATATACTTGAAAGTGTATAGTAATGGAAACCTATATAGTAAGAGAATAATCAGGAAAATGTGCATTGGCGAAGGTTTCCTTAAAAAATAAGCGTAAGTCTTGGTAGCTAATGAACTATTTTAACGTTGAAGCCGTCTAGTGAGAGCACTTTTCCCGAGGCCAACGAGAGACAGGCCAGACCACTCAAAAGTCACCTGACCATCAGGGTATGAGAAACAATCCAACTTTCATTGTCTCCATCTTTGATTTTAATCATCAGTCTTTTCCGAGGCAGTACAATAATTATTATCATGATCTTTGAATTCTCTGGTCTGTGTACAAGCGCGAATTCCATTGTTGGAATCCAAGAATTGGAAGATTGTACAGGGTGATTCAGTCAATAGAGAGATTAAGCACCACGTAAACGCGAACGTGACGCGAACGCGTGTGACGTTTCCAGTCTGAAATGACGTAGCTTTTTCATTGTTTTCAGTTGTTAACAATGAAAAACCTACATTATTTCAGATTGGAAACGTCACACGCGTTCGCGTCACGTTCACGTTTACGTGATGCTTAACCTCTTTAATTTTTGACCATTTCACTCGAATGACGTGCATTAGGGATAAACAATTGAAAGAATATGAGCGCCATATCGAATTTCTAAATAGTTGGAGTTTGTATTGTTGCAACGGCGCTGCATGAAAATTGTATTGTTGAAAAATGGCGCCCGCTTTATCAACAGAGCAGAAATGCAAGGTTATAGATTGGTATTTCGAGACAAAATCGTCTGTAACCGTGCAAAGAAAGTTCCGGAAGGAGTATAAGTGTCGAGACGCACCAGGAGGCTTATACCGCTTCGACATCAATGGTTTCAACAGGATGGGGCTAAGCCTCACACCACTAATGAAGTGCTAGACTTTCTCAATCAGAAATTCGGAAATCGTGTCATTTCAAACAGATTTCCAGATCGATTCGGGGGTGGCTTTCTTTGGCCCCCTACGAGTTCTGATCTAAACCCATGTGATTTTTATCTCTGGGGGTTCCTTAAAGACAGTGTGTTCACTACAGCACCAAGAACTCTAGACCAGCTGCGACAAAGCATCGTCGACTGCTGCACCCTTGTGGATGCAGAAATCCTGGATAGAGTTTTGAACAACTTCACCATTCGGCTGCGAGCAGTTCAAAACGTTCGTGGTGGCCACATTGAGCGTATCATCAAGACATTTCCACGGGAATAAAAACTCCGAACTGCCTAAAATATCATACTGAAATGCTAAGTTTGTAAACATTAATAGGTCAGTAAATCATAGTACTGAAATGGTCAGAAATTGACTGAATCACCCTGTATTTTCTGTAGAGTAAATAGTTTGCGTAGAATGTATAGTCCTTTTCAATTGTTGGACATTGTTAAAACAAAAATTAAACAATACATAACAATTAACATGTCCACCGTATTGTGCAAACTAAAACTGGACGGACTACGATCCCTGTCCGAAAAGTATCCGGATTGAGGCTACAAATAACGTAGAACTTATTGCACCTTTTTTCTATCCGGATCGTGTGACGACATTTTTTCTTTGTGAACTATGACGTTTCCAAGCAAACTATGACGTGTGTATGCCAGATTCGAGGCCACCGAGATAACAAGGCCTGCAAGCAGAAAAGTCACCTGACCATAGGGTGCTAGCAATAATCCAACCTTTGTTGTTTCATCTTGGATGTTTTTAATCAGTGTTTTTCCGTTTGTTGAAAACAATGAAGGTTGGATTGTTGCTAGCATTCCAATGATTGTCGCTTCCAGGCCTTGTTTCAAAGCCAGCTAGAGTTTAGGCCCTGAAGCGGAAAAGTCATCTGACCATCTTAGTCCTGGTAAGAATGTAGTTGATCTGGTACAGAGGGTAGATTATCGCTATATGTCACTAACGATAATCTGGCGTTTATTTCTTCGAGGGAATATTGCGGCATCCCAGTAATTTAACGACTGCTACGAGATGACTGACAATAGCAGCCGGGACCGACGGCTTAACGTGCCCTCCGAAGCACAGGGGGTTCATGATGGAAGAACCGCTGGCGGACGCACCACCAATAGCTATCATCTCCCAGCTGCTGGGCATCCAGCACAGTCACTTAGCAAATGGGTCAGACTAATAGTTCCCCTGTATCTGTGCCCCAAATTGCCCGCCTCACCCAGCAGTAGGTCCATTAAGTCGCTGATTGTCACCCAGCCAGCAGCTAGCCCTGCCTGAAGTTGCTTAACTCTATCAATCGGCGAATCAGGCCACCTCAAGTAATAATGTAACCTTCATTGTTTCCATCTTGGATTTTATTATTTGCCAACCGTGTAATAATTATTACATTTGTGCATTTTTTAGTTTGTATTATAAAAATATCCAACAATAAATATTCCCATCTAAAAGTAGGTAAATTGGCAAACCTGACTAAGATGGGTAGGTGACTTTTTCGCTTCAGGGCCTGTTTATCTAGCTGGCCTTAGCCACGTTTCCAGCAAAAAATAAACGCGGCCATTGTCATCTTTGGACTATAGCCAAATTCATGCAATAGACGGGGCAAAAATCGACTCTTCAGTAAATACACTGGCGGAAAAAAAAATCCCAACACCACGAAGGACTTGTGTTAGATGAATGAAATTTGGACAGTATATTCAGCTATGGTATTTATTCAATTGATTCAAGTTTCAAGGTTACAACTTGTAGGGGGCGCCACCAGCGCCACTCTGTACATGCTAATGAGACATTCCAATAACAGATATAAAGGAGATCAGACGCGCGTCTGTGTCATTTCAGACACTTGTGGGTGTGGGTGATAGAGTACGTAATAGATAGAGATGCCTCGAAGGCATCTGCGACCTGAATATGGACAGCTAAGCCAATTCGTACGAGGATGTGTAGTGGGCCTTCGAGAGGGTGAACTTTCGTTCCGTGCTATTGCAGAACGCATGGATCGAGATGTTGCCATTGTGTACAACTGTTGGCAGCAATGGTCCAGGGAAGGCAGGATTACCAGGAGACCAGGATCTGGACGACCCCCGGCCATTGGAGACAGGGTTGACCGGCGCATCCGTAGGATGGCTGTGGCAAATCGGACAGCATCTGCAGCGGACATTCGGGCTGCTGTGGCACCCAACGTCACTCCACGCACAATTTGGAACAATCTCCTGGCCAGGAATCTCCACTCCAGGCGCCCTGTGGCATGTTTGCCTCTTAGCCCTCAACACCGTGCGGCACGTCTTCAGTGGTGTCAAGCCAGAGCGACTTGGAGGGCAGAATGAAGGTCTGTGGTCTTCACGGATGAAAGTCGTTTCTGTCTGGGTCAGAGTGATGGTCGCACAAGGGTCAGGAGGAGGAGTGGGGAAGTCCTGTTACCGAGCTGTATCCGTCGTCGGCATACTGGCCCCACCCCTGGCCTTATGGTATGGGGAGGGATTTCCTACGACACCAGGACCCCCTGGTGGTTATCTCAGTCACCATGACGGCAAATGTTTACATTCGGATGGTTGTTGAACCCATTGTGCTGCCATTCATGGCTGGTATGCCAGGGGGGCTATTTCAACAGGATAACGCTCGCCCCCACACTGCCGCTGCAACCCAACGTGCCCGTCATCCTACCATGGCCAGCACGATCACCAGATCTGTCGCCCATGGAGAACATCTGGGACATGGTCGGACGCCGTGTCAGGGCTCTTCCACAACCAGCAACAACTGTCGCTGATCTGACCATCCAGGTACAACGGGCATGGAATGCCATACCACAAAATGACATTCGGCATCTCTACGACCGTATGCATGCACGTGTGCAGGCCTGCATAGACCAGCGCGGCGACTACAGCTTTTCACCATGTACAGGGTGGCGCTGGTGGCGCCCACTATAAGTTGTAACCTTGAAACTTAAATCAATTGAATCGATTATTATATCTCACTTAATATCTTAGTATTCACTGTTAGAGCACTACAAATGACTCGAAGGTTTCTACGAAAAATCCTGAAAAGTTGATACAGCAGAGCTAAGATCTTAATAGTCCTGTTTGAATTTGAGAAAGTTAATCTAAACGTGAATGGATACGCTAAAGCTCCTAATAAAAAAAAGAAGCGATCAGAGAAAAATGGATCGACAGCTCTATAAACAAACGGATGTTACTCTAACCTAGCGAATGTATTAACCTTGTCCTCAGGATCATTGCCAATTATGGCCTCAATTACATGAGTTTATATGGTTTGATATGAAAAAAATGACTCAGATAAATTATAAGTCTGAGAAACGAATTCAATTGACCAGATTAAGAACCTAAGTTGACTGGGAGAAGGGTTCGAGTGGCTTGCAGTTTTATCAATATGAATGAACCCTTCCACCTATTTTAATCTTTATAATGGACTATAAAGTCATAACAAATAAATGGCAAACTTAAACCATCCCCCCCCCTTAAATGCGTTATTCGTGTTACTTTGTACGACACGCAGACTTGCAGCCGGTAGTCTGATCATATACGGTATATTAGTGTTTATGGTTGCAGTTTCATTTGTGATTTAAGATGTCCGAGGTTCGTTGAGTTCGGTATTGTAATCGGGAAAAAAAGAATACATCCGCGTCATAAAGCATCAGATCTGATGTGCCGTATCCAACATTAAGGGCTTCGGATAAGAAGACACAAAACGCCTTTTCAAGCAATAAGATTGCAGTCTAGCAGCACTCGATGGAATTAGGATCCTGATTTAAAACGGTCTACCTCGGGGGGCTAGTTTCTCTTCTTTTGCAAACGAGTTCGGATTTTTGAAATGTTTCTAAGAATTATCAATGACCTTGTGTAATGCGTTAAAATTCAAGTATTTCTTCTATTAATGAAACTTGGTTTTAGGGGTGAAATTTGTAACTGAAAATTTGAAGTCAACAGGTTTATTTTCTTGAGCAGTAATAACAACGTGTTTGCCTGCATCAGGAAAGAAAAAAGAAAATTCTCACACAATGTGCTTGTTTTCCTCAATTATCGTAGAAAAAAGTGCGCTATAACTCCGTGGTGATGCACAAACGCAAACAGAAGAGTTATTTTTGCATGCTGTAATGTTACAAGGATCGAAATTTACTTACCAGAACCTATTAGTGACCTCAAACATTCTTTGGAAAGACGACGGGAGATGTGAAAATTCATTTCTCCACCCAAAAAAAATTATCAGAAACTGAAGAGTAACTCGCTTCGATATACGGGTAAGGCCTGAGACGAATGATCGGTGAGAATAAAATAAAATTTTAATTAAATTTCGGAGCTCTTTCAGCAGTTCGTTTAACAAAATACACAAGGGGGTTCGGGAAGGCCATGATGTTGAAAGTACAAAACGAAGAGAGACTGCTAATACGAGGACATATTTAATCAACTTTCAGTTTTCTGAACGCCGCCGTTGAAATTAATTTTTGAATTTTGCAAGAAGGTTCGCACGATTAACTGAATACCCTGGAACGAGCAAAAGCCGCAAAAGCAAACTAAAAATTACGTTAGAGTATAGAGACTGTGAGTGATAATTGCAATAATAATACAGAGTAGACCAAAATTATGTTTACAGTATTGAAAAAATATTTACTCTCTTGACGAAAAATCCACCTAAAACGTTGTTGCATTCCTGAAACTGTTCCCGACACTGCTACATTTTATATCTCTTAATTCTGAGGGCACATTGTGCATTGATTAGCTACATATAATTTGAACGAATGCATAAAAAGCTTTCTCATAAATGCAAATAATGACATCTGAATTATTATATTACTAACAGGAACTGATTATGGTCGTGCAAACCCGAAAACACGCCATGCGTCGCCATCTGATATCCACTACGTAGTTTACCTTTGTAATCAGAATTTCCCAGCAGACCCAGAGCCCACGCTATTCGTCCGTAGGTAGCAAAGGAATCTTTTGGAACTGTCTCAAATTGCTGTCAAATAAATAAGCAACGAGGCATTATGAAACCGTATCATTTCCAACCTATATTAGGGCCCTATTGTTGAATAATAAATAATACATCGAATATTAATCCATTATAACTTACTTAACGTTTGGAGGATAGGGGAAAGGAGGGCATAACGGAACTGTTAATTTTAGGTTACTAAAAAAAAAAGCCATCAAAAAATTGGTTAAATGATTCTTTTTTTTTTTTAACAAACACACATTAGTTATTCAATTTTTATTATATTATTAAGAAACAAACAAATTCTATTCAGATTTTTTTTATTTAAAAAAAGAACAAAGTTGCATTTGATCCATATTGCCCTATACGGGGCACTTTGGACCATTCACTTGCAATTACTACAGAAGAAATTTTTAGTTTTTTCAGTTACAGATGCACATTTATCCTGAGCCCACTGTTTGCAGTTACTGCATCGAATCCAACCTTTTCCATTATGGCACTGCGAAAAAAAATTCTGAACAATACAAATAATTTGCATCGTCGCTCGAACCGTATTTTTCATTGATGTTCTTTCTGGGCCTGCCTCTTTTCTTTATCTTCTGCTCTGCGAGTTTCTTAGCATTTCGTTGTATCAGTGCTTGTTTGTAGGGCAAGCTTGTAATCTCACAAGCTTTTCCACATTTTCTTTTGGTCTGTCGAATCGGGCCTTTGCTTTTGGCAGTGGTAAAATTTGATATGGTGAAACTCTGCACTAGTTGAAGGAACTACCAGGGGGTTGATATGACTAGTGGTAGGAGTAATCAGCGAATTCAACTGGCTAGTGGCAGGTGCATTATTGTTCTCGTCTATAGGCACATCAGTTGGGAGTGATGAGGAAAATTCATAAACTTCAAATACATTAGGATTCAATGGGAAAGTCCCGTTTATCACTTTCTCAAAAGGAATAAATAATAGACAAAACTTGGGAAGAGGTGAAATGGACTGTGATCCATTTTGCCCCATTGATTGTGGACCTTTATGCCCCACGCTTTATCCTTAGAAAAGAGGAGTGGTGGGACAGGATCCTTTAAAGCTACAATTTTATATCAATGCTTAAATGAAAGCTTATAGAAACATAACAAACGTCGTTACTGCTTTGAATTTTTAATTAAAATTTATAAGAACGAAAGTCGTATGCCTACTTAGTTCAGATTGTCACCAAAACGATAAACAGGAACCATGCGGTCGCTTCTTATCCAAACCGGATGAAATAAAGAAGAAGCGAAAGGATACTAAGTATGAACATAATACAAAAACTGACATTTTGGCGGCACTTAACATAGAAAACTTGCTGTGGTCCGTTTTACCTAACAGGTCCGCTATGCCCCCCTCCCCTTCCCCTACCTACATCCAGCAGTAATGATTGAAATTCATGATGACGATGATGGTACGACATTTAGGCATTTTATTTATTTATTTATTTATTTATTTATTTATTTATTTACGAAATGTGTTAGAAGATAATTCAGTAGTGTTAGATAATACAGTAGTGC
>JAHWFO010018671.1:3416394-3481114 GCA_023313115.1 Rhysida immarginata | reverse complement strand
ATACCCCCTTTAAGTATTTTACATTCGATGTAAATCACCCTGTATAGCATAGGCCACACAACTACAGTATTAATAAGATACATATAAAGGCGTTGTAAAAAATATATTATATTTTGTAAATCAGTAGAAACCAAAACTACCAGAAAAATACTAGACGAATTATCATGAAACTTCAGGGTTGTAAAAAACTACCTCATATATTTCAGGAAGGTTTTGTCCCGAAGGTAAATAGGGAACCAGCAACAAAGTATCTTTTGTAATTAGAAGAACTTTTAAAGTACAAGGTGATTATTTAAATAATCACAAACCTTAGCTTTGTTTATTTCTATAACCTCTGACAATTAAATTCGGTGAATGACGTCACACCCTAATCTGTGCGAGTTTTACCGTGACCACCGAGAGAGAAGGCCTCCGCATTGAAATTTAATACATTGTTACATCATCATAGATAGTGCTAATTCAGGGCTTATTATTGGTTGAAATACGAATAACAATGCACTATCTATGATGATGTAACAATGTATTACGTTTCATCGCAGAGGCCTTCTCTCTCGGTGGTCACGGCTTTACGCGAGTAACAATGCATGTGAATACAAGCCCAGTCATTGTTTAAGCAAGTTCAGACAGGTCACGTTTGTGCGTGCAATGGTGTAGCAGATGCTCTTTTCTTCAGTTGAAGGTGTAGCGTGTGCACGTAACTGTGGATAATGGATCAAAGAGGAACACTGCCGTAATCGTGCAACAGTTTCTGGCCAACAAAGGGGTCGTATCCATAGCTCATCCACCTTATTCACCAGACTTTGCACCGGCAGACTTTTTCTTGTTCCCACGCCTGAAACGGGTCTTAAAGGGACACAGATTTGCGGATATTCCAGACTTTTAAGCAAATGTGACACGTGAACTTAAAGCCATCCCTAAGGAGCTTCCAGGACTTTTACACCCGACCCCAAATGTGTATTGCCTTCCAGGGTGATTATTTCGAAGGACAATGAAGTAAATGTGGCTCTATCTTATTTGCATTTTGTTGTGTGAACTCATTCACCGAACTTAATTGTCAGAGGTTGTAAGTTTAATTAATTAAAATTAATTAACGAAAATTAATGAAAATTTCATGAAACATGCATTGAACAATGTAGACCACAGAGCATCAACGCAAAAACAAAAATTCGCCTTGCATTTGAAAATGATATACATAAATGTAATTAACCATATAATTGGGTTTCGAGAAGTTCAGATTTGAGAAGCCCGTTTCTGAAAAACAAGCAGGTTTCACGTTATTTTTTTCTTGTTTACAAAATAAGTGTTTGCTAATACAGCTTTATTTGCTTTATTTTGTAAAACCTCTTGTGACCCTCACCCAGCACCTCTTCTCATCATCCTTAGGGACGTCGAAATTTAAGAGTGCCAAAAGTTTAAGGTTACAGTGCGCTTTTTCCAAGAGTCCGCTTTAAATCATCACATGTTGCGTTATTTTGACATGAAAATATCTAACGAAGTGAGTGGTGGCTTTACAGTATAAAAGGTGGACAACAGAATTATCGACTAGTTTCGCCATTTATTCCCGGCTTCTTCAGGATACACAACAAGAGGCTCGCAGGCCTTTATATACAGAAAATTTCGGTACAGAATAAGCATCCAAATATCTAGGATTTTCTGGTGGAAATATTCTGGTGTTTATAGTCCGAGAGCTAGGACAGGTTTTATTTACCCTTGAATCCCAAAAGCGCCGTTGTGAAATTTGGAAAGCCTATGTAATCAAAATATGGCAGTCTTAGTAAAAATCAGTGGTGGGGTATGAGATATGACGTCATCAATATGGCCGCCATGCATTAAAACGGCTATAACTTCCTGCTGGTTAATCGCAGAGCATTATTTTTTTTTGAATTGAAGATAATGTAACGCCAAGGAAAGTCCGTTATGACACATTTTTGCGTAACATGTACGCTTTTGCCGTTTTCTAAATGCCATATATGGATTACATAGAGGATAGGCTTTCCTAATTTCACAATGGCACTTTTGGGATTTCTAGGGTATATAAACTTGTCCTAGCTCTTGGTCTATTACGTTAATGGGATGGATCAGAATTGTGGGTGGAAATTATTAGCAAGTTAAAAATGAAACTCATGGCATTAAATCAACACTTCCTAAAAAGAAAACCTGTGCACTGAAAAATTCGTTTATTGTTACATCATTATAAAAAGGCATTGTCAGGCGTAAAACGCCGCGTAAATACGCCGACGTAACGACACCAGTGATGTCACTTCCGCTAAATAGCTTGGGCGAAGTTGAATTTTTTTTCAACTTTTTACGTCGCGTTAGATCATACGCCGAACATCCAGCCAATCAGAAGAGCGATTGGCCCGCCATCAAGATGGCCGACAAGAGAGCGATGTACAATAGCGAATGCTTTGTAGAAATGGTGAGGAAGTTTAGCTGTCTCTATGATAAATAAAGTCCAGGCTATTAAAATACTATAATAATAATTGGAAAATGGTCTTTGGAGGATTTTTTCACGCCATTACCTCCGATATTGATTAATAAATAGAGACAAATAGTAAAGAACATTTCACGGCCTGGACTCGAACCAGGGACCTTCGGGTTACAATACTGATTATTAAAATCCAAGATGGAAACAATGAAGAATACACTATTGGCTTGGACTAAGATAGTCAGGTGACTTTTGAGTTTCAGGGCCTGTCTCTCTCTCTCTCTCTCTCTCTCGTAGACCTCGGTTGGCTACGAACCTACGCCACCTAAAAAACAAAGCCTGCTGACTGCGTCATCAAACCTGGGCCGACAATCCAACTTTCATTGTTTACAACAAAGAAAAAACACTGATTACAACGGTTGTTTTTTCGTTTGTTGTAAACAATGAAAGTTGGATTGTCGGCCCAGATTTGAAGACGCCAGTGAGCAGGCTTTGTTTGAACACAGAATAAGGGGCAACTGTCAATATTATATTCACTGCACAGTGAAAATGTCGTTTTTTTCTGACGAGATTTGTCTAAAAACAAAGAAAATTCATTCATTTTACAAAATAAATGTTTCGACGTATTATGTAATCATTCATCCGATGAGCATCTACATTTGTTTGTATAAATAAATAAATTGTTTGTAATTTGCCATATGTGACGATGAAAATAAAGATGAAGTTTAAAATCTAATGGAATTGGCTTTAATTTTTTATTCTGATTCTAATTACCAGAAACCCTGATGACTCCTGATGTAGAAGAAACCAAAGAACGTTTTGTTTTGTTAAGTAAATTAGCGTAGACGGCTGATCGAATTTCACTACCGTTAAGAGTTAAATTTAATTCTCTTAAGTGGTGAAACCAGAGAGGAAATTCTTTTTTCGGGGGCCCGCACATCGGAAAACAGCAACAACATTCATCTGCTTCTGCTCTATCTCCAACTTGCTCTCAATTCCTAATTGAATTAAAGTTATTTTTAAGAGAAAATCAATCCATTGCTTTCTAAAGGCGGTTTGTCTTTTTTCTTTAAAAGGTTTCTTCAGTTTCTTCTTGAATTTTTCATGCTTTCATTAGATTCGGAGCTTTTGTGTCTATAAAACATGCTCAAAGCGCATCCATTCCAGTTAACTCATTAGGTGTTTCCTTTCAGAGCAGACTATTAAATAAATGTTGTTTAATTCACTTAAAAGTTTAACGTTTAAGAACGATGGGAAATAATTCCTTTAAAGAATGTGTGATCTTGGTTTCAAATTCTTTAAGGGAAATTATGGAATGGCTTATTTCAAAATTTTGTGTAATTCATCTTAAGAGCCCTTCTGCGAGGAATCATCTTGTCCTACATCTATTCTTGGTCTATTTCCTAATGCTTTTATTCGTAGTCTTCGTTGAGATCCATTTACGTATCCTCATTTGTAGAAATTTCATTTTATGATGCTTACTTAAAGCACAGGAAAACAAAATTAATCGATCGGACTATCAATAAAATGAATTGTTACACCTAGTGATTATTTCGATTGAAGAACTGCATATCGTCCCTTCAGTTGATATCAAATGATGTTTATCAATGGAGCCTATGTTCAAGGACTTTATGTACCGCATGAAATAGTAACAAAATAATTGATGATTTAATGAATACACCTAAAGTTATTTAAAAATTAATAAGTAGCAGAAGAGTAGAGCAATAATTACTTCTTATTTGAGATCGGAGTTACGAGGATAAGAGCTAGAGGGGTCCATCTGTCTAGGTATGTAAAAGAGTGAAATTTGTATGCAGATTCCTTTAAGCAAGTTCTGCATCGTTATGAAATTTGGGCCAAATTAACGGAGTTACGGGGCAGCGGTAGCGTGGTCTTTGTTTTCAATTGGCTGTGCGTGGCATGTGGTCATGTTTGTCGGAAATGATGAGAAACGAAAGAAGATAGAGAAAAAATTCTCTTTTTCATTTTCTAAATACTAAGTTTGAGAGAAATAATTTTTTGCTTAAAAAAATAGGGGTTAAATATAGCGAGTAAAAAGGGTAAAAAAAAAAATAGATGAACACAGAACTTTCGCAACATTCCTATACCCTCTTGGGCGGGAGAGGGTTACTTTCTTGTTATGAAAAAACCTTTATATTTCCAATGCTTATGATTTTAATCGAAACTGAAATCATGATTAATAATTGTTCTACAACAATACGGCAAAGCTATTGACTATAGGCTGTTTCGTGACGAATTACAGAATTTAAATTCTATTGAATGAAGACAACACTAATGCCACCTAATTTTTCAATATATTAAAATTATATGGCATTTTCATTGTTTTACACTCGACTCAGATATCGCACAAAGAGTCGGTCTTCCTCGCCCATGTCTTGACTCATTCCTCCAATGATCTCGAATAATGAAAAACAGCAATGAACAATTTAGGGCGGATGCTACTATATAAAAACAGGTCTTCAATAAATAATTAAATATAAACTGGAGATGACCTCCAAACATGATGGCTATCCCAACTGGTAGAGATGTCGACCATGACAGTCGAGGTTCCTGGTTCGAATCTAGGTCGCAGAATTTTTTCCTTCCATTTTTTGATAGAAACATTATTAGGTCTTCAATAATACATATTTTCAATAAATAGCCTCTAATAAAAATATAATGCTAATATCAGTTTTTGTTTCCACTAAGTTGTCTCGTTTTTTGTGGCTTTCCAAGTAAATGCAGTCCGGGTTCTATACATCGCCATTAGGTAGAAATCTAATAGGAATAGGAGGCCAAGATATTGAATTTATTCGTACTTTAGCTTCATGTCAGTCGATATCTCGCTATATCAGCTCATGAGTCATATAATATTTTTTGTTTAAAATGATAATCTGAACACCCCGAAATTGCTAAATTTCATTTCTACAACACTGCTCTATGTGTTATATTATTTAAAATTTTATGTATTTTTTCCATAAAAGTTAGCAGCTTTTTCGTTTAATACTGCTTCAATTCTTCTTGGCATCGACTTCATGAGATGTTGATCGGTGGTTTCTGCCGTAATTTGCTGCACTATAGCCCTTCTGTTGTCTCTTACAATTCTAGATACTCTCTGCTCTGCCCGAGCATTCACTAGTGAAAGATGACCACAAGGTGCACGTTCAGACCCAGTCTTTTTGACTGACAGTCCAGTCTTTAATCAGTTTAACAACAGCTGCTCTTAACATTTCACAAACGTGTCGGTTTTCCCTCATGGCTCCAAGCTCCTACAATCATCCCACGTTCCAATCGTGTTGTTAACCCTATCTTCACAAACATAACACTTCTAATACGGGCCTAAGCACTAGGTTTTCCCTTTTCATATCAGGCTGGCCCTCTACTGATAAAGGCGTGACGGCATAGCTAATTTGCTTGAAATTGTCAGGTGGTTATAATAAATTGGCCGCTCAGTGTAAATATCTCCATAAGTATCAGCAGAAGCTTCATTCATATCTCTAATGATGTTCATTTAGTTGGAAGGTATAGGATTTTAGAAGATATGCAGTAGCTTTAAAATAAAAAGGACTAGCAGAACGTCATTTTGACTTACCTCCAGCTTAAGCTTTTCGTATTTATATTTTTTACTAATAAGATTTTGTTAATCCCAACTTTAAACGATAAGATTATAATGTTAATATGTCGTATCCTACCAAAAAAGTTTAGATGTTTAATTAAATTCTTAAGAGGTCAAATAGAAACTAGTGTGAGTGTGCCATTTCCTTAAGCTATCTCAGTTGTCAAGTAGCCAAGTAGTTGGGCTAATCGAGGCCTGTATTGCGTTAGAGCTTTGCAACGAGACCTTTTTTGCGTCTTTTCCAGTGAAACGGAATAGTCTCGCGTTCCACGCAAGAGGAGAAGCACGTGCTTGATAGGCGCTTAATGAAGCGTGGGACGAAATAGTCGTCAGAATTAGCTTGGGTAGACGGCGTGTAACTCTAGTATTCTCCCAGGCCCTTGCAACTGTTAATTCGTCATCAGGTGAGACGATCACGTTTCTCTCGCTCACGTGGTCTCGGGCTACACGCCATACCTCGAGAGATAACCTGTTCTCCCCTTTCCAACCTCCCTTTCCGATAATGTAACGAATTCTAGAGCCGTACAGAAAGCTAATGCCGTCCGATCAAAACGCATCGATTTTAGTCAGCTTTAATTAATTCATTTAGAAAAATAAGCGCGCTTGAAACGTGACTATTCGACTTTTGATTTTAGTTGTCGGAAACAAATTTTAGAAGAAAATTTAATTTCGTAATTTAAAATTTAATTTTGAGCTTTATTAACGATTTCTTATATAAGAGCTTTTTCATCAGTATTCAATTTTTAGAGAACGTGATCTTATAGTAATATTTCAAACAATCTTGAATATTAATTTTTCATTAAAACTGTAGTCTTTCGCTTAACGACGATTTTGTTATCTAAATCTATTCTCTGCTCTAAATTAAATCTATTGGGAAAACGTTATTTTTTTAAAAAAAGAATCGCAAATAATTTTTTAAACATAATTAATAATCGAGTTTTTAAAGAAAGAAAATTTGTTCTTTAATATTCTTAAAATGTACAGCTTCACGAGTTTTCCAGCAGAAATTTCGTGTATGGCTATTAAGAAAATGTATACATTTACAATTAAATAATAATATAAAACTGGGCAATTTTCGGAATGTACATAAAGTTTAGTTCAGTTACATAATGCTTATTTAGGTAGAAAAATGATATCAAGATGTTCCGAGAAGATACCAAATAACTTTAGTAGCATGGTTTATTCATATGAACCACGGAACCAGATTTGGACGGGGCGATTATTAGATTCAAACAAGGAATTTGAAAGAAGCAACACTATTTCTATATTATTAAAGCTTTCTTTTGTAAGCGGCACCCGGTCCACTTCGTCTATTCATGGCTGAACGCCGCTCCGACTTTTAGAAGTACTACACGGTACTTATTATCACCGCCTAAGATTATCTCTGGCTGGAAAGAGAAATACTTTCCTTATAACACCTTTGACCTATGGAACAGCTTACCTTTAGATCAACGCTATACGATTATCAATTGTCGGAACAGAAACTGTCATAATCACCTAAGACACGCCAGTGACCTGTTACGGACCTGGCTAATAAACATTCAATAAAATATGCTTTCTAATCAGTGACTTTGCTCTGAGTGAGCGCAAAATAAATAAATAAAAAAAATAAATATAACTTCTACATTGAGCAATATTTATTTATTTATTTATTTATTTAATTGTTAGATAGATACAAACAGCCCGACCGACGAGTTTTGTCCCCGGATACATTACAATTTCAAATTAAATTATTAACAAGGTTAAAACATTAGAATTAGACAACAATATGAAAGGTTAAGATTAAAAAAACTGAAATTTACAAAATCAAGCAAATAAATAATACCTTAAACATAACAAGCAGACACAAAATAACAAAGAAAAGAAAAACTTAAAAACAAGAAAAAAAAACAGAAAAACAGAAAAGCAGAAAAGCGCAGAAATATCAGTAAAAGTCAAACAGAGAAAAAAATAATGATCAAACAAATAAAAAATAAAATTACAGCAGCTTAGACAACAAGAAGTTGTGCTAAATACTAACAATAGGATGCTATTATTTAGGGGAATAGTGCCAAGAGTTTCAGTCAGTAAGTTCAGAAACTTATGTGAGTAAACAGGAAGCCAAAAAGTCTTCGGAAGAAACAACTACCAGAGAGCAATTCAGTGGTCAGTAAATGAAATGGCTTTAATCTTTTTCCTAAAAAGAGAGTATGAAGGAAGAGAAGACCAGAACGTTAAACCGATAAAGGAAATATAGCGGCGGGTATAGTTACATTTGGTTAGCGGTAAACAGATGTTTGAAGCGTGTCGTGTTGAGTAGCTATGCTTATCTAATTGTTTACTAATGTTAAGATGACTAGACAAAATTAACTGGTTGTTTAAGACCTTATAGACAAAATAGATCTGACGAATGGTAGGGATTTTAAATACGCTATAATAACGAGAAACAGATTGTGACATGCGTAACTTCGTAAGGGAGCGAAGGAACCACTTCTGCAATTTTAATAATCTATTCAGGTTATACGAGGTGGAAGAGCCTCAGAAAATTATACAATAACGAAGAGAGGAGTGTATCAAAGAGTAGTAAAGAAGTAACAAAAGATGACTGGGAAGATTATTGAGCATGGAAATGATTCCTTGGTTTATTGAGATTACATAATAAATTGTCGATGTGCAAATCCCATCTTTTACGAGTAAGTCGGGACATTTACAAGTTTTAAAATTTTTGTGAAAGTGTCGTTTGTTCTTTTTAAAATTTTCCAGTTTAACTATGCGGTGTTAAATCTGTTAGTGTATGAGTCGGTTATTTTTGTCATCAATGGGTTCTGATTGGCTTTAACATCACGTGACAGCACATGGCCAATAAACGAAGAGTTCGCTTCATTTGGCAGTTGCTGTCCAGACGTGCAAGGTAGTTTTCAACTTATGCGTTCTTCGCCGGAAAGTACATGATTCAAAATAAAATCCCAACTTTGAAGACGGTAGCAAGCGCTGATAGAAGGCAGCAGTTTTCGCGACTTTTTGCAATATTAATACTAATAAAAACAATAAACAATATAAATTACGTACTTAAATATATTATATAAAGTACTTAAAAGTTATATAAACTATTTTTTAAAAATACCTTTTACACATAAAGTTATAATTCCATAATGTCCATTTTACAATACAAGGGTTTATTAAGACATTTAACTATAATCGATTTTCATCCTTTCGGACATCATCAGTATATCCAGTTGAACTGTTAATTTCTTACAATGGGATTCTTTTTAAATTTGAACAATACTTCTTCTATTCATTATTTTTTGGTTACATTGTTGTCATTATTTGATTATAAAGTCTGTCTCACTATATCAGGGGCTGTCCAAGATTTCTGTCCGCGGGCAGCGCCCGTGCACGCGGGTAATCTTCTTTATCCCCCTATTGCACATTACGTTGATCAGTTCCTTAAAGTCGAATTGATTAAGCAATTGTAAAAAAACAAAAAAACAAAAAAAAAAACGAGGCAGTTTATCATTTTATTTCCTTCGTTTTAATGTGACAATTTTTTCGATGTCAGGTAGAATTGTATATTTTTCCCCGATAGGACACGATTGCATATTAAGCAGTTCGAATCTGATCTGTTAACAATGAAAAAAAAAACAAATACTTCGGTTTAAATACTGGTTCAGTGATTTTATGCTTTTTCGGAATGTGCGCCATGTTATGCGAGACGAAAAACAAGCAAGTATCAGTAACAAAAGAAATAATGCCTCATTTAATGCAATCGCCCCCTAAAGTCTGGCAATTTTGCATAGCAAAAACTATACCGACTCCCCTCCTGAGTTTTGGACTATCTCCTCGGCTTTGCCCGCGAGCATTTTATGTTGCACGAGGGCGACGTGCACGATTTGGACGGTTCTGCACTATATGAAAAAAGCTGCAAGGCAGTATGGGAAAGCCATGTTACCAATTGTCATCTCATTCAGATCAATCCGCAGCCAATAAAAAATGAAGCTGAAACAGTGCTTCATGTTTTTGAGCAATACGCGTGCGCAGTCGGAGAATACTTTACGGAGCGGAGGTGGAAAAGTAGTGACGTGCTTTTCCACACTGCCTTGCAGCTTTTTTCATATAGTGAAACAGAGTATAGTATTATTATTATTTATAATAAAAATAAGATAAATACTAATAATACTATAACCAAATAATTACAACAACGTAACCAAAAAAACAACAACAATGAATAGAAGTATTGTTCAAAATTTAAAAAGAATCCCATTGTAAGAAATTTAAACATTTCAACTGGAAAGATGAAAATCGATTATAGTTAAATATCTTAATAAACCCTTGTATTGTAAAATGGACACTATGGAATTATAACTATATACAATGCACATTACAACGTGCGTAAAATAATGAACTTAAGAAGAAAATGATAAAAAGAATAACGTTAAAATTTTCCCAGGTTGGTACATGTATTCCCTTTAGTTTTTTTTTATTGTTTGCCATAGAAGCAGTGGCATTACAGGCACAGCTAATGAACACATGAATACGCTTCATGAAGTCCTGTAGTGCGGACAGATTCAGTTTGGTGCAAAATATTCAACGCTGAATACTTAAACTGGGAAATAATATAGACTCGTTTTAATGTTTGGCATAGTTTCTCCTGATGGATTCCATACGCTGATTAGTTCTGCTACGAGTTCACTGTTTTCCTCGAGTTTAAATTAACAAATGAAGTAACGAATTAGAAATTAAGAGTCAAAACATAATGCTTATATGGGAGTCTTTAACAAGATCGTTGGAATTTTCCAAGAAAAATTCCGACCCGCTGCTAGAAATATTGATGCCCTTCATATGGAGAAAAAAGATTTAATTTCATTGTTAATTTATTTTCCTCTTTTTGATTATATTTTTCACTTTTGATATGCTTTAAGTACCGTAAATTGGGGTTACTTGAACCCAAATAACAAGCATTTTTAAACAATTCTTCCTATTGATAGACTTAATAACACTAATTCTGCTGTTAACTTAATTTATATTAAATTTGTGACATTTTCTTTTAACTTATATGTTTATTGACTC
Source organism: Rhysida immarginata (assembly GCA_023313115.1). Classification (NCBI taxonomy): domain Eukaryota; kingdom Metazoa; phylum Arthropoda; class Chilopoda; order Scolopendromorpha; family Scolopendridae; genus Rhysida; species Rhysida immarginata. Next base: position 3,470,024 of record JAHWFO010018671.1, on the reverse strand, counting down.
AATATTTTAACTTAGTATATATGTAATAACTTATGGAAATTTGGGTTCAAGTAAACCCTGGCTGGGGTAACTTGAACCCACGCTACATTTGCAATGGATTAAGCAATTATAATGGACAGTGGGTTCATGTTCGGCCTACGTTTTGGAGATGAAACACTTACCAGACATTTTAGTTGAAAATTTTTTTATTTTTAATCATTTACTTTGAAAATAACATCATAAATTCGGTCAATTTGAATGAATTGTATTTAATCTTTATTTGCTAACAAATAACTCAGCTTGCGCAGATCATTGATACATTTCATGACATGTTTTCATTAATTTGCAAATGAATCTATCAGCAGACCAATACATTCAAAACTGCAGACTCGGAACGTCTTTGAAACTTTTTTTTGAGTCCAAGTAGACCACCAGGGTTCAAGTAACCCCAATTTACGGTATTTATATAAAAACTACGTCAAAAATACAAAGAAATATGGGTATCAATAATAATAATTATAAACTGGAGATAACTTCCAACCACAGGTATTAATTTTTCGATTGAAAAATATGGGTATCACTTTAGTTATACGTAATAGTGTGCTTCGAGTTAGCTGGATGGTTTATCAATATCTTTTATATAATATTAAATCTCTCCTTCTGTAAATTATTAGTATGTTAATGAAATACAGTAAGAAAAGTGCATGTTAGACCAATAATGGACGATTCCCCTACAATACAATCGAAGAATGGAATGCTCTCCCATTTGAAATTAGGGATGCGTTAATAAACTGCAAATCAACGACCACGATCTACACGCCAATAGAATAATTAGGAATCATATATTGTAAACATATTATAAACATATTTTAAACTCTCATAATGTTTTCAACTTACTAATTTATATTGCCTCCCAGAGGGACGTTGTAATAATAAATAAATAAATAAATAAATAAATAAATAAATAAATAAACAAATAAATAAATAAAAATAATTACTGCGTCAAGTTACCCCTTAGATACCTCCCCCCCCCCTTTAAATTTATCCACGAAAGTATTGCTTTCTCTTTCCAGCTAACCGACTGGCTAGGTATCCTGTTAAGTGAAACTAAAACGAAACCAAAATAAAGTGATTCAAGTAGGAGCCAGTTTTCGTTACTCACGAGTCATTACATAATTATTGGGAGAGCTGAAAAGAAAGCAAGCTTGCAATTTGAAATAATGAATACATTGTTGGTTTCCAATAGAAATACAAACCATGAAATTATCTAAACGTGTTGGTCTTACGAATCTGATTTGTTTGATTTATGCAATATCAGATCAATATGAAAATATACGTTAAATGCTCAGATATGACTAATAGACAAATTTTTATATGAAAGCCTTTTCTTGGCTTCGTATGTTAATCTGCGCTCACATTTAAAATATCCTATCTTCTGGTTATCTTTATAATTATCCTTATTCGACCGCTCTATTTTGAGTTCTCCGCAACTCCCCATTCTTTTACGACCAGTGGCTTTTTCTCCTTCATTTTGTGTCTGCTCGTTTTTAAAAGTCCCCGAGGGCTTTGGAAAGAGGATGACAATTGAGACTCTTGACCTTAGCAAACCCAGAAAACTTACCCGTCATCGTTGACAAAGCACCTTAGAAATAAAAAAAATAGAACGACAAAGCGACAATGTAAGTAACGATGCCTTATGGACTCTTTTGTGTCCACTTTAGGAAGGGAAAATAATCGGCGGACATTTTTTTTTGCTGTTAAATGCACTGACGAGGCGAGTAATCGATCGAGGCAAAAGGATTTTAAACGGAAACAAGAGGATTTTCCTGTGGACACAAAAGGAATAATTCAGCGTCCTCTGGGAGGAAGAGAAATAATCAGAAGACCGGAAAACAATGGCGTGAATTATAAAGAAAGGTCTTAATGGCATTTTCTCCTTTAGCCGCGCCTCCTGTACATTTTCTGCGCATAAAATTGGATTAGGTCACTGCGTTTGCTTTTCGGATTGGCCGAGTGGCGTTCCAAGTTCTTTAGTACGAAATATAGCCGCGCAATAGAGAGTCAGCCGAAGCCTCATTCATTATTAACAACAACTATATGACCCCCTTTCTAAGACTTGCGCTATACAGAGAAGACTCATTAGCTATGCAGAGAAGCTGAATTGCAATGAATGGCACTGAACGAGTAACTCAAAGAGTTTTGAATAACGTATGAATTGCTCTAACTATATTTTTATCTGTACATGAATGAACTTTTGATATCAGTCCAGGATATTTGGCAGAGAACTTTAAAGGAGATTGTCCTCCGTTATTTTACCCATCGCAGATCGTTTAAGACGTAATAAATTGTCAATACCATTTCAATTCGCACAACTGGTTGATGCGTAACAACTGTTTGAATAGGAATTTTTGTGTACTAGCAGAAAGAGTGTAGATCGTATTGTTAGGGATTGTTCATTAAAATTAATAATATTAATCTACAGGAGAGACCGGCACACAATGACCCACAGTCTCTTTTACGGCCTAAGAACTTTGTGAAAAATTGTTTTGCTTTCGTTGAAGTAGGCCTATCTACTTAAGTAGCCTAGAATATCAAAAGTAGACCCGCAGAAACAAAATATTAGCATTTGACCTATTACAAAAAAATGTTTGCGATCCCTGGTTTACAGTATTGATCTCGTGATACTTTAAAACCTTCATCAATCGAATTCACTAATTTCAGTGTGAATACTTGTAAATATTGCATTGCTTGAAATAATTTTTTGTTAACTGCAAGCTAACACGGAATATTGACTAACTTGAGGTACCGAAATTTCAAAAGACACAGCAATTTTTGACAATGACGGTTTTCACCAAAGCCTGTGCTGTGTTTCTGCAATTGCACAACACTAACTGAAGCGAACAGTTTCTTCATGTAAGACGATTCATATTTACTTTCTGGTTAACTTTAAATTTATTCTCAGTGATTCATCAAACTGAGGCTCTCTCATATTTAGTGAAATTTTAAATTAGGAAGAATTTAGTGTTATATCCTAATAAAAAAAAACTGTTTGCTTTATATCTCAATAGCAGTCAAGCAGTTCTAGCGTCATGTCAATTTGACTTTCATAATTTTTGCTTAATTTTTGTTTTAGTCAAAAACTTGGAAAGAAATGCCATGAAATACGATAAAAACATCCGTCGCATAATCAGTTGTAATAATCACATGTAATGAGATATAATAAATCTAGAATCTAACTTTTAGTAAATGTATATAAAAGAGCGGCTTAACAAAAGGATTTAAGTTATTAGGACGCAAATCCCGAAAGCATTTTAAGAATTTATTCCTATGCCGATGCCAACAAGGATGTCAGGGAATTTTCCATAAGTATTTGATAATTAAGTAAACGGATTAGTGCCCGTTGTTAGTTTGATTAGATGAACTTCGTACGTTCTTCATATGGAAAAGTGCTTTCAACACTTCTTTTTTTTGTGATAAAGGTATTATTTGAAAAGGCTTTCCACAGACTGACATTAGAAGATGGCTAGCATCAACCCTTTTCCTTCCTCTATCATAAAGAGATTTTAACCACGTTTTTACTGCTCAGCTCGAGATAAGAAACACCAGTGACTTCAAGGATTCATCTAGCGAGATCCGCGAGACGCAACGAGCGCCCTGTTAAGAGGCGAATTACAACTTCACGATCCAACAGAGTTTTTACTTTCATGAAAACAACAACGATGGCCTTAAAGAAAGACAGGAGCGATATCCTTTTAATAGAGAAAAAAGGACGAGATCATAGTGTCACCAGTTTTAAGGAAGAGGATACTTCCGCCGACGAGAGGACAAAAGTAATAAAACAGAAAGATGACAACAAACAAATATCTACAACCGAACTTCCGGTATCAAGCTATCGATCTTTCGTCCTGTCATCTTCCCCTTGAATTTGCAAGTCTTTTTGGTAAAGCAACAGAATGCGACTGAAAAGACACTCAGTATTGAACTTATACAAAAAGGAGAAAAATTAAAATATAAATAAGACAATAAATTTACAATAAAATAATATTCTTTAATTATTTATGTAATTTTAATTCACTTCTTATTGATGGGTTTCACTACAGTTAATGTTATAATATATTCAATTTTCGTCTTGAATTAAGTTGACATATAAATTCTCAAAAGTATTATAGTCTCAGTAATGCGAATAAATGCTGATATACTTCTCAATAGTGAAATAAAACAATTGTTTCGGCTGTCGCCATTGTCACTCAACGAACATGTTTTGTTATATAATCTTCATAGCAACTGGACATGTATTTTGAGTGATAATGGCGACAGCCAAAAACAATTGGCTTTATTTCGTCCATTAAAATATATATCATCATCATTTTATTCGTATTAACGAGACCACATTCTTTTCAATGTTTTAAACTTAAACCGTATCACAGCGTTAATTCGGATTTTGGGTAATCCAGTGGATGGGAAATATTCTGTTTATGAGGAAATGAAATAATGTTCTCAAAAATTGCTATTACGGAGCAGAAGCTACATATTTTCGATAGCTCTGAAAGAACTTGAATTTTTCGCTTCTGCTTTCACTGACCGACAGCTTTCGGTAAAACTCGAAAATAAGCTTGATCCAAAGAATATTAACGAAATTGGTAGTAACTTTACAGTATAACATAGGGATGACAGAGATTCCAACTAGTTTCGCCTTTTATTCCCAAATAATATTATCTTATTATAAACATTTTGTCCTGTATATGGTTTTTTTTTAAATTAATTTTTTTTCTGATTGTATCAGTTCATTTCTGAATGTCTTCTGGCATGCAGTTCTTCTCTGTCGCAGTTCTAATGTATTAGCAAGAGTTACAAATTCAATGAGAAGATGACAAGACGGAAGATCAAAAATGTGCTTGTTTTATTTTGATACAAAGTTAAACGATGATCGACTTTGGCTGGGGAAAAGCTGGAAAAACAATAAACACAATTTATTTTATATAGGGATTTATGTGAATTTAATACAATTTAAAATTTAAAAAAACGCATCGGACAAAAGATTAATAAAGCTTCAACACTATAAATATTGATCATATTTATGTTCCTTTTATTTTTGTGTTATTTACTATTTTTAGGGGGAAGGATCAATTTGAGGACATAAATAAAATATTTTATATTCTACATTATTGCTTTAAACAATATTCTGTTTGTTTTTTTGTATTTTATTTTTTCCTCAGTTGACATTGAAGTTGCACTTTTTTACATTCAATCAGAATAGCAAATGGTTTTCGTTCTTAAAAAAAAAAGAGCGAAGGTTTTTCAAAATTAAAGAATGCAAAATAGTTGCTTCACCTATAAAGAGAATTTCATCGATGTTTTTCGCAAGGAGAAGCCTCGTCGACTCTAATAAAAAAAAACAAAAAAAAACAAAAAACTTCTTTGCTCTTCCCCTCTTAGTTTTTTTTATCAGCCCGAAGACGATGGTTTGCTCTCGTCCTCGTTGACATTAAGGTTTATGCAAGGGAAGTTATCATCAACTCTTAAGGCGGGGCTTTTTGTGAGGTTAAAAAAAAGATGACAAGAAAAAGGGGAGAAGCCAAAAAAATAAAAACTCCTCTGATGTTTTCTTATGTAAGAAAAGATGTTCATGGAGCTGTTGTTTTAGTTTTAAGACATGTGTTTTGATAGAAGAACGGGGGAACAAAATCTCTTGTTTCATCGCAAATATTTGTCTGCTTGACGAAAAACGATGAAACGCCTGACTGACGTTAATTAAGTAGAAGTTTCTCAACAAAAAGTTTTTCAACTGCTGATACAACTCATTTTAAAAGGAATTAAGTTTTTTAGCCGGGAAAAACTTACATGGATATTGCATTTAGCGAGGCCACAATTCAAACGAGTTATTCTGAATAGCCCTAGGGTTTTAGATTGGGGCGAAGAAACTAAACCGAAGCAGTGGATGGAGGATCAGTAACCGATTTAGTCGATATCTGCTTTTTAGTTTAAGTCTTCGGCTCTACAAAATGTGACTCTTATTATTCAAGTTCCTCCCATGTTAAATGAGGTCAACTCTAACCTTCAAGAAAGAAAAGCCTCTTCCGTTTCTCTTGAATTTATTAACATCAAGATTGCATTTGAAATTAGATTCATCCAAAAACAAAATAAATAAATAAAAGATGAGAATGACCAAGATATCATTTTCTAAACAAACTTTAAAATTTTGAGTAATTTAAATGTGAAAAAATATGAATGGGTAAATACGTATATTCAATAGCATGTCTGGGTGAGTGATTTAGATTTTGTATGAGCAGTGTAAATGGATGTGTATGAATAAGCACAAGTTTGTGAATGGCTGAATAGTGTTTAAGATAGTGAGAATATATAAGTGGATGCGTGAGAATAAAGCTTGAAACCAGAAATAGAGAATATTTGTTATAGAAATTACCGTACATTCTCGTGTGTACGAGACTGCATGTATAAGAGGGCCCCGATTTTGAGGCCAAAAAGGCCGAAAATAGACTTGTATAAGCCGATGATTAAAATCACTTCCAGATTGATGTCGAAATTAAACAAGTTTATTGACAGAATTAAAGTAAATTTATACATTGAAAACAAAAATAGGGGAGATTATGGCAAAGTGGATACAGGGAGTAAAGCGGATACAGCCGATATTTAAGGTTAGGCAAAAGCCCTTTTTCGAGATAAATGGCACAACAAGCACCTTTCCGTGTGTTGCCTATTCAGTGTACACAGAGTTACAAGTCATCGCACGACGTGTTATGGAAGAAAAAATTCTGCGACCCGGATTCGAACCAGGAATCTCGACTATCATGGCCGATGCCTCTACAAATTGGGCTATCGCAGACACCACCGACAGCCAAGGCGTCTCAAGGTGTCTTAAAGACAACCAAGTTGTCACGGTTGAAAGCCTAATGGGAGACGGGAACCTGGCCCGCAGATCGAGAATTTCTCCACTCCAAACCATCAGAAAGTAGAGGTGGTGTCTGCGATAGCCCAATTGGTAGAGGCATCGGCCATGATAGTCGAGGTTCCTGGTTCGAATCCGGGTCGCAGAATTTTTCCTTCCATTTTTCAATTGAAAAATCATTACCTATGCTTGGAGACGTATCTCCAGTTAATAATTATTATTATTTATTCGAACGAAGTAAATTATGTAAGTTAATGTTTTTCATGCTGTTTTTGTAAAATTTACAATGTTTCATCATTTAGCTGCAGTTCAGTAATGACTTGTTTGATCAAAATCTCTTCTAGATATGTGTGTTAATGATTTATCGATAATATAATTCGACTGAGTTTTCACCCGTTAAGCGTAATGTGTTGCTCATGGAATTTTTTTGTTTTTAAAGTGAGAGGATGGGGCAAAGTGGATAATTGAAGACGGGACAAGATGGATCAGGAAAGATGTCAGACCATTGCCTGGCAAGACTGTTGGAGAAGTGCGTAAGCGAAGTGTCAGAAGGAAACTTCCAAAATATTGACAAGCTCGCGAGAAACGGGAAAAATCATCCAATTCTGCAGCTAGAAGGTCGAGAGGCAAAGGTTCGAAGAAATGTGTGAAGAAACTTGAATTTTCAAAAGTCTGGCGTCATTGGCATCCTATGAAGGACAACTTGATTTTGTCTGCGATCACTATACCTCTTAGGCTACTCTGTGTGTATGATCCAGTTTGCCCCCGTCCACTGATCCACTTTGCCCACATACAGGGGCAAAGTGGATAATTTGCACATATTTATAAAAAAATTAATATTTAAAAAATGCTGGAGTATATAACTGTGATTGCTTCAGATTATTGTTCCTATTGCTTTGAGAAATTAGATGTGTGTGAATCTGAGAAAACTAACCCAAATTGCTTAGGTTTAATTTTAACTTAGAATTAAATGATCCACTTTGCCCCACTCTCCCCTAAATGTAAATGATCCTTCAAAACTCATTACTATCATCATCAGACTCTCCATATAGTTACTTAGGGTGTGTCTAAAAAGTTCGACCGGTCAAAGCCCGTCGCAAAGCTCGTTTTGGAGCCACCAGTGACTGACTCGAAATTTTGCATAAGTTCGATCGACGCGGAAACGATGCTGGCTTTATTCATTTTAAATTTTCTCCCGATTCGGACGACTCTCGATTCATAAAGTAACGACCGGCCGCGATGAGTGTTTCATAACCCGACCGGATTCCAATGCCGGTCGCCGATCGGCTGCCTCGGTGAGTAGAATCAAAATGGCGGATGAAAGTAGAAAATTCAAGTGTTAGCGTGCACAATACGTAATAAATATATAAGAGTCATACTAATGAAAACGAAAATTTATTTTATCCAAAGTGTATACAAGGAATTTAAAATTACTCTCCATATGCGTTAAGGCATTTATCCCACTGTGTAACAAGGCGTGTAATTCCTTTAAGGAAGAAATCTTTCGGTTGCGTGTGGAACCATTCCAAAACCTCTTCCTTCACTTCATCGTCCGACTGAAACCTGCGGCCTTTCAGATGTTTCATGAGATCCCAAACACCTTAAAGTCACATGGGGATAAGTCAGGGCTGTAAGGTGGATGGTGCATTTCTTCCCAGTTGAACTTTTTGATGAGATCTACCGTTGCTTTTGAGGTGTGAGGACGCGCGTTGTCTTGGAGAAGAAGCACTCCTTCTGTAAGAAGTCCAGGACGATTGCATTTGATGGCCGCGCGCAGTGCCTTCAATGTTTCCCCATATCGTGCTGCATTAACTGTGGTGCCTTTTTCAAGAAAGTCCAGTAAAATCGGGCCTCTGGGATCATTATCATTAATATTCGCGCGGTCGTACAAAAAAATCATGTCTGTCTGCTCAGGAAATAAATATCCTGCCATATCAGTTAACTCACTTCCTATAGTACCTGTACACAATGGACACGTTGAGGACAGACGAAAGACGAATGTAAACAAGTCTCCCTGGCAACATAACGCTCCCTGGGATACAATGAGTCAGACGAACATTAATAATTCGAAAACGGAGGTTTTTCGGACATATGTTTATATGATTTTGTCTTGTTTTGGTGTAAGGAACCTGTCTCTAAAAATTGTAAAAGTATTTTTGAAACGCCCTGTGTATACTCCGTTGTGGTTCATATCAAAATAGTTTATTGTTTGAATTCGACGTTGATATTTTTCTAAACAAGATCTGATTTGTTAAGCATAGGCAGTTGGAGAAAAATTATCATAATGAAATTTTTTTTAAATAGTAATAATCCCAGCAATATGTGAATTTACATTCTGATAAGATATTAACTTAAACTTTCTCAACTTAATAATAAACGAAATAATCAATCAATCAATATAAACAGCAAACTTTATAGATAAATCAGTAATGGCAAGACGGTTAGATCCCAGGACGCGAAATTTTTTTTCGTTTACTACTTTATGTTTACCAATTATTGGAGTAATTTATGTAGTTACTTAATGTATCGAACTACTCTATAATTATTAATTAACAATTACATGATTTTCAAATAGAAAGCGAACGTATTTGGAAAAAGAAATGTTGCTATTCCATTTATTTATTTATTTGTAATTCTGCAAGCAACAGACTATGACCGCCCAATAACAATTTATAATAATAAAGATAGGGTTGATGTACCAGTGTACCAGTAATTGACAATTCACGATATAAAGGCTTTTAATAAAATAACAAGGCAAGAAAAAGGATTGGTGTTGCCACCTCATATTAAACATTGTTGTTGGCTTAAAAAAACAGTAAAAAACTAGGACCTTTGCTTCCTATTATGACCGCAAACACATGTTGATTGTTCATTGCCTTACTGAGTCGAAAAAACCTTGTAATGAACCATTACGCGAGGGTTTGATTACTTGAATTTATTTCATGAATGTTTTGCAATATTTGTCATTAATTTTACGTGAACTTTTTTTTGTGATCAATGGACAATACTTCTAGTTGTAACAGAATTTCAGATGTCCAATGATTTCATTGTTTTAATCCACCGTCAACTACTGGAACCCAGATATGTTGTGTCACCATTAATTGACATAACCTGTCAATCATTGATAATATCTGTGTTTAAAAAAAAAAACGAAAAAAATATACTAATGTGATATAGAATGTAGGGCAATAATAAAGGAAACATGATGGTTTTAAGTCTAACTTCTTAATTTCCATTAACTGACCTAGGTCTGTCAATTATAAGAAGTTGACTGTCAATTTCTAGATCATCCACTTTGACTAAATCTTCTACGCCCTATAAGCCGATTCTTTTGTTGGTTCTGAATCTTGTCACATAGACGATCAACAGATAGCCCAGGACAAGTTATCTTCCAAGAAGAAAACTGCTACTGATATTCTCTTACTATGATAAGAATTAGCATAGGATGAATTGGATGCATTTTGCAAATAGGAGAACAATCGACAAAAATCAAGTTTTCTAAAAACAATTTGTTGAACAAGATATGATGATATTGCACTATTGGAAAACACCTTCAGTTTCTATGGTCCTTGCACTCTACATGGGAGTGGACTGGTTTAATTTATTATTTCAAAGGAAAAAAAAGATAAAGGATCTAAATGAATAACTTAGGTTTTAAAAAGCACAATTTTCGTTAATGTTAAATACTTTAGACATTCTTAAAAATGCTTGATTTCATCAGCTACTTTTGAATTTTGTCAATTTTTTTGTAAAAAATATATAATAAAAATGTGCAATTAAAATATTGTCAATTACTGGTGCAACTGCCTGTCAACTTCTGGTGCATTAACTGTCAACTACTGGCGATTCATGCATTAGTTAGGAAAAAATTTTAATAACTTAATAGCTCTTAAAGATATAATAATTATTTAGAGATTGGCAGATTCTGCATTGTATTTACAATTTAATGGTATAACTAGAAAAGTTTCAAAATGCAATTTGATTTCCGTACACAATTTCGTTTCACGGTAATGTCTTAAACTGTCAATTACTGATACATCTACCCTACTACAATATAAAATAAAAAAATATAAATAAATATAAGATTATTATATACAAAGAAAATGATCATAATTATTATCAATTTTTAATTACAACGCTTTTAATTATTTACACTTATTTAGTTCCTCTTTTAAAATTGCATCGACGTCACAAATAAAAAGATTAACAAGAACCGCGAAAAGTTACTTTTTATATTACTTGTTGTTGCGTTCAGAAAAGCTAAAATCGTATGAAGTCCCAGAGATGGTCTCAACAGAGGACCATAATTTTTAACATGGTGATTATAATTTTAAAAATTTAAATCAATAATTTATGATTTGTTATATAAAGGCGCTGCTCATAGAGCAAAAACCTAAAGAACTCCCCCGAAATTTTTGAAATTTTCATTCTGCCAGCTTTTCCTAAAATTGTATTGCTTGAAATCGCTTATATTCTCAGACGATATTTAAACCGACCTTAGATTCTTTGAATGGGCAAGCATTTATCATTCGACAGCTTTGATTTAAGATTAACACTGATAATAACTTAATGTTTCCCCGCATTTGAGCCCCTTCGGCTTGGTCCTCTTTTGAGACCATCTCTGGGACTTCATACGATTTTAGCTTTTCTGAACGCAACAACAAGTAATATAAAAAGTAACTTTTCGCGGTTCTTGTTAATCTTTTTATTTGTGACGTCGATGCAATTTTAAAAGAGGAACTAATTAAGTTTAAATAATTAAAAGCGTTGTAATTAAAAATTGATAATAATAATAATAATAATAGTACTAGTAAATGAGATTATTAAAAGTTGAGAAAATTGCTTTTTGATTGCTGGTTAAATGAAAAAAAGAAGAACCGTGCCAACTCCTTTTCTAGCCAAATCATATTCGATAGTAATTACAATTTTACTTTCTCTGTAATTTTCTTGAAGTTTAAAAAAAAATTGAAAAAAAAACTTTCATGCTTTAATAAGAGGAAAGTGGAAGAAAAAAATCTTCTTCGCCTCGTTTAAAATAAAAAAAAAGTGAGGGGGTGAAAAAAAAGAGCACAAGGCATTAAATCCTTGTGGGAGCAGAGAATGATTGCTGGTTCGGTTCTCATTCGTGATGTTGTGCCAAGGAAAAACCGAACTCCGGAAGACTCCAATTGCTTTTGAGGTAAGAAAAGAAGGTAAAAGCAGGAATTTTTCGATGAACGATCATGTCTCCCCCCCCCCTCCCACAAGAATCAAAAGCGTTAAATTTAGTCACTATTCATGAAACAAAATTACAGCCTCATTTTCGCCCATATTAAAGAGGCTGAGAGGAAGCGGGCAAACACCGCCAGACGCGAAAAAATTCCACTCCTTACCCACCACCGCCTCTCTCTCTCTCTCTCTCTCTCTCGCTTTCGCTTTTCTTAAACACTTATTCCTTACTCACTCCCACTCCAGGCCTCCAACTTTTCATTCTTCGCGATTTAATAGGCATATTTTAACTTTTTACTTTAAACTTGGCTTTATTGAAAGTTTTAGCATGACAACCTGCATTTTATAAATTGCACAGAACTTAGCCCCCTCCAACTGTAATCTCAAGCTTAAAATGCAAGCTCTATCTACGTGATATTCGAGGTAGGCATTAAATCAGCATTTTGTTCAGTTGTTAATCAGAGCCATATAAGAACATCCCTAATACATGAAATTTGACAGATTTTTGACAGAATGGAGATTATTAAGGAGGAAAATATGAACGGATGTACCAAGTGAAACAAATTGAGTGGCCAAAAGTCATGGGAGGATACTGGATATGATGTTGATAGTAGGTCGCTTCTCTACGAGTCGTCAAAATTGCAGTAACACGTCGAGGCATGGACTCTACGAGATGTTGGAATCGTTCTGGAGAGATATAACCCACGAATCTTGCAGAGCTACCCACAATTGTTCTTGTGTAGTTGGTGCTGGGTTCATCGAGTGTACACTGGTATCTACAGCATCCCATACCAGCTCGATTGGGTTAAGATCGCGTGATCTGAGGGGCTAAACCATGGTCGTGAATTCACTGGAGTGTTCATCAAACCATCTGCGTGCAATCAAAGAGCGGTGACATGTCCTGTTGAAACATGGCATCTCCATCAGGACACTTCAAAGTTAGAAAGGGTCCGAAAGATCGTCCACATAACAGCAATGTCCACATAACTGTCCGGACAGTGGAGTCTAATGGCGGCCATAACTGAGCCAACTTCTAGCTGCACACAACCTTGTTGATACGCAGGATCATACGCCAAACTCTCACGCTCCCATCAGCTCGAATCATCTGATCGTGCTCCACGCCGCCACTCTTACTTGGTTCAGCGACGATGTTCTCGGGCTATGCCAATCGTTGAGCTCTGTATCGTGGCGTCAGCAAAGGGACACGAGTCGGTCGTCGGCTGCTGAAGCCTACGCGGTACATTTGTCTCCGGACAGTCCTGGTAGAAATGGGTTCCGGACATTCAAATTGACGGTGAACTGACTCACAGAAGCCCGTCGATTGCCCCGTATGGCTCTGCTGAAGTGACGTGACGTCCTTTGGTCAAACACTAATGGTTGTTCTGTGGGGCGGTTTACGCGTGTGAAAACATTGTCTCTGCGATAATGAATATCTACCCTAGACACTGTTGACCTCGGAAACTCGAATTCCTTTGAAATCTTCGATATACTATGTCCCATGCGTCTTGCACGGATAATCATGTCACGTTCAAAGTCGGCTAAGTCACGACGTGTTGCCATGTTCACCACACACCTCTCCGTGACAGACTGTCTATACAAGCGCCATAGCATCTGGCCGCAACATTCGGGAGTCATACCAACATCTCCTAGAATGAAAGCCTATGCACTGAAAATTCATACATTATTACATGATCATACGAAGTCATAATTTAGGGGTTATTACACTAGTCAACACAGATTTTGTAACTATGACCACACAAAGTGTTCTTAGTAGTAATTGTATGTATAATCCGAATCTGCTTTTAGATTTTTTCTATCACGTCACGTTTCCAAGTTATGCACTTCGAGACTTCTATGTTAAAGTAATGGACGTGAAGAGAAGCGTCTGCAATGTTAAACTATCCATATTTTGGGACCGCAAGAAAATTTATCAGGCCCCAAACACTGAATGAATTAAAAATGTTTCATTGAAAAAAAAGAAATCTGTGCCTGCTAGAGAAATTTCAAAATTATATTCGTATTAAGCATAAAAATACTATCAAAAATCACCCACTTGAATTTGGTTAAAAGAAAAATCTTAAATTTTGTTGCCAGTGTTGTTAGTAGAAATACGATTAATAATACCTTTTTATAATGATGTAACAATGTATGAATTTTCACTGCACAGGCTTTCTTTTTAGAAGGTGTTGGTTATATACGACTCTGCAAATGGGACAACCCTTCCTGTGACTTTTGGCCATTCACAAGGGAACCCCACATAGCTTTTTTTTGCGCGCAAGCACACCGTGGAAGCGATAGCGTTACGCGGCAGTGAAGCGCTCCGGAAGTGCGTAGAGTTCAAAAAACATGGCGGAAAGAGAGGAAGCAAACTGTTAGCGGCGATCAACAAAGAATTGCAGTTAGAGCACTGTTATTAAACATAAAACCTTAATTTTGTTGTACAATTATTCGTCTCGAAATAATTTATAAGATGAGGTAGGCATCCATGAATACTATTTTTATTTAAAATTATAAAGCACCGCGATACATACCCTCTCACCAACGCAACCTATTACTCGACGTTGCACATGAAGCCAACCCCGTGTTTGATTACCGAATTATTTAATATAATGAAATAATAAATTAAGGAAATGGGCATTAATTACTCTAGACATTTTTTACTGGAAGGCAATTAGCTAATTGTAATAATCTATTTTTGAAATTTGAGAAGCCAGTCAATTGCCGTTTGCTGCTGTCTATTTCATCTGAAGTGGATTCGTGCTTATTGTTGCGAATAGTGGAAGAAAGAAGTTCCGTTAAGCGTATTAATACATCGCTTTAACAATGGAGTTCCGTGTGCTCAAATGTTTTAGTTTTCGTGGTTTATTTTGAAAGAAACAAAAATCCGCACTCTTTTATTTGCAAGCATCTATCGTAGCTTCAATTGAGTAACATATTTCAATTTGGTGGAATATGTTCGAGGGATTCCCTTGTCAGTATATCAGAGTAATATTCATATGAATGGCTTATTCAGTAAACAATTCAATGTCACATGATACCTGAGAGTGTATTTATTCATAAGTGTTTGAATGAGGAAAGACATGTAGATATCTTCAAGGCGTCTTTCAGCTTCTTAACTGGCTAGTCTGATGGATCGTAAAATCTCGAATTCGCTGACAGAGATGGATGGTTGATTTTGTTCTTGGCATGTCATTAGTTAAAATTCATGTGAAATGACTTTGTTGAGCAGGCTGCTAATGCTCTTTTCCATCGATATCAGAAAATGATTATTATACTATAGGAATAAGAACCTATATTCACATTTCCGCCGAAAGCATACAATCAATAGAAAAAGCTTTAGACGTGAAACAAAAATTTTCAAATAACAATTTTTTTCTTGGGTTTCACGGAGTTCAGTTGTACCCAAACCATCGTGAAAATCTAAAGGAAATAAACAAACCTCTTGTCCACCTCTAATCTTTTGTTGTGGACAAGAGGTTTTTATTTCTTCAGATTGTTTTCTATCCACAGAGATTTTTGGTTTCTATCGGTGAAGATATACACCACTTCAAAACAATTTTTTTTTTTTGTATTTAACAGAATTAAGTTTTGAGATGAAAGACGTTCAGATAAAAAGTTTTATTGCTGCTAAACGGTAGAAGCCTGACTTATTATTATTATTATTATTATTATTATTATTATTATTATATGATATTAAAAATATGCCATATTTAAAAATATATTTTTTAAATATCAATTGACCATAATCAATTATTTTCAAATAGTTATTTTAACCGAATATTTACTTTAAGATGAAAATTCAAATTTAAATATTAATTAAAAAAGAATATTCAAAAATCAACAGGACTGTAAATACCTTTAGGAAATAACAAAAACCCACAAACAAAGAAATGGCGATGAAAACGATCCAGACAAAAAATGTCAATAATTAAAGGTAGACATGTCAAGCTATACAAAGAAATCTTAGATGATGTTTTCAAACTCACGGAAAAAGAGAAAGCAGCGACTCATTTCCGAAGAATGTAGCAATGTCAAATGCGACAAAGACTTAAAAAAAAACAAATTCAAGTTCTTAACCTGCAATCCTAGATAAAAGAGGTAAAAAAAAAAAGAATGTTTTTCCCTCCGTTCTTTGCAATCTTTAACGCGGCAACTTTTTTGTTTTGTATGATAGCAGAAATTAAGGTAATCCATAATCGATAAAATTTTTGAACAGATACTGAAAGGTAGGGGGAAGAAACTCTTCACAAAGGGACCTCATCAGAAAAATAATAAAAAAGTAGCATGTATATTTTTTCATTCAACTTTATTTGAATTCAGACGCTTGAAGAAACGGACGAGAAATAGCGCTCATTTCTCCACAGATTCAATACAGGAAAAAACCGAGAAAGAAATTGGTTTCCAAGGAAACCGATGAGAAATGGAAATCTAATTCGAGCTTCCATTCGAAAGAACAGTAGCGACATCGACAGAAGAAAATCAGCAAGTTAAGGGGAGAGAGAAGAGAGAGAAAATAGACTTGAAGGATCCTATATACGTCAACTGTTGCATATTTATCACGGTGTCGTTTAGAAGTCTATAACGAAGAAAAACAAGATGAAAAGATGTGCCTCCTATATGCTATGTTATTAGAGCTTGTTTATCTTATATTATTCATTTAGGTATATTTTTAGGTTCTTTGAGGTTAGTTTTATTCCATGATAATCTAATACTGTTTAATTTAGAGTATGTATAGAATAAGTTCTAAAATCTGCTCTAATTCCTGAAATATGTTATAATTGAGAAATGAAGTTTTTTGGTTATTTTACGAATCAGGTCAATCAATGTTTTAAGCAATATTTGCTGAAACTTAACGATAATAAAAAGATTTCAAATTTTTCGAATAAAGGATTACACCAAAATATGATACGCGTATATGGCATTGCTATGTTTTTATTAATTAGTAAAAAAATCATGTTATTAGTGCAATAGAATTGCAAATAAAGTAACGCATTCTTTCAACCTGCGCTCCATAGTTTTCAAAGTAAATATGCATGTGGATCACCATAGGGTCTTTAGCTCTAGATATACAACTCCTTGCCAAAAATTAGAATAACGGTATTTTACGTTGGGTAAATTAATTTATTTAAATAGAGAAAAATGAATAGAGAGAAATATCGATGGGAGGAGTGGTGACTTTGCAGGAGTCTGTGTGGAGAGGGATTGGTCACCCCCACAAAATATGGTTGCCGTGCGATCATGCCTTCTATGCAAAGGTATGAACATTATGACTGCCTTCGTACTTTGTTCAAAACTTTAAATTAAATTAAATAAATTGAAGATGATAAAACATTAGAATAATTTCCAGATCTATCCCATTGGATGAGCTGAAGTATTACAAGTGATTTCCATATCTTCTTAATGCTCAATATAAAAGGCATTACAACTTTTCATAACTAAGGCTGAGCAGCATGGGGTAGGAAATCGGACATTCGTCAGGTCACAAAGCGAATAATATATGATATTTATGGAACTGCAAAAACTCAGGCAAATGTTAAATGTTAAAGCAGCAAAAGGAGGATCCAACTTTTACAGGAAATCGGAAGAGATGTAGACGAATAAGCAAGACCACTGAGAAGTAAAACCGCAAATTAAGAACCGTATGAAGAAACACTATTTCAAAAGTGTGGTGCGAAGCATTCATTCCGAGTGGAAAAAGTATGGAGCGGAGTAACTGTGTGAAGCAGAATTATAAATAGACGACTATTTCAAACCGTTTGAAGCAGAATAATAAATAGACGTCATTGAACAAATTGAACAAATTGACGACTACGAACCCTTGATGAATTTGAAGCAAAGACGAGCCCATGTAAGGAGAGAGTTACTTAGGTTCACTTTCATTCGGTGACCAAAGATCAAGTGTGGAGACAGACACAAAAAGCTTACAATAGAAACTGTCTCGAGAGATCAGTGAAATTTGCTGGGAACGGATGTCGTCAGATAGAACTGGAAAGTGATGCCCCCTAAGTGTACAGTAACTCCTGCAGTCTATCAAAAAATACTTGACATTTTCTGATCCCATCAACTAAAGATTTGTGCTGTGGTTCCTTTCTGCTACTCATATTGCTAAATACACAAAAGAATGGCTTCAACACTAAATGTCTTTGTTTTACTATAGCCAAGTCATTCACCAGACATTAATCCAAAATTCATAGAAGGCTAGACGAATGACGAAGGCTAGATCCCTAAAAACAGAACAGGAATTGATTTCGGCAATCAAACATATTTGGTCTACTATCAGTCGTGAAGAATATGCCGAGTAAGCCAATAACATGCCAAATCGACTAAGTCTTGTTTTCAAAGTCAAAGGCGACGCTATTGAGTATTAACTTGCAGTTGTCCTTATGTGGCGGTTTTTGTACCATCTAATATATAAAAAATTATACTATAATGTGACGTTTCACGTGTTGTCAATGATATCAATTTGGGAAAAGACGTGAGTAATTAAACAGCAGTAATTATTATGGGAATTGTTATCAAGGATACAATTATGAGAAAATTTTTGTAGTTGGAGTGAGCAACTTTTAACAGAATAAAAATTCTAAATGTGGATAATTGATTTAGAAATAGGTCGTGAGCTATTGAGAGGGGAGATGTTCTAACAGGATGGAAATACTTCTTCAGTTTCCTCACGATTTCTTCTATGAATTATTTGATATATATGATAATATTGGATTAAAATAAGTTATTTCTGAGATAAGTTCAGTTTAAACATTAGAATAATGGATCTAATTTAATAAAAACACTTTGAGAGTGTGTAAAAGGTGAAATGAGAAGGAGGCCGGAAATGGGTCTAGTATTTAAGGAGAAGTCGACTCGATGAAGTCATGAGATTACTGAGGAGCGGGTGAGAGGGGAGGCTGCGTCGTGCTCTCCGCTCTCGAGTTGAAAAATTCGATGGATACTGGAACTTTGGAGGGGGGGGGGGGGTTAGCTTGATTTGCGAGGCGGCTGTGCAACTTCCACAGTTGGCTAAACTCATCCATGGGCTTCTCCTTCCAATGTAGTTTGTGTAGTTTCATCAAAGAAATAGTAATGGATGATCTCATCAAATTATAATAGAGGCTTGAATAGTAAGAGCACTAATGAGGGGGGGGGGGAGGTGTCAGTGTCGGCGTTGACCTGGTCAACGTAGGCAGGTAGATTCCGTCACTCTGAGCACCTCACTGAGATCGCTGCATATTCATCAAATAAGACAATACAAGGAATAAGTCTCATCATCTGAAGATTCTATCGGCGAGAATATATGAAAACTAAATAGTGAGATAAAGGGGCATCCCATTTACGAGAGATGATTGTGAAGACAACATAAAGTTTGCCTACCTTATTTAATAAATAAGACACATACTGCCATAATTTTATTAGAAGAACCCGGCCTTTTTGCCTTTGTTTGGTGATTTAAATAAGGAAATTTTGAGCTAGCTATAAATGAATCTGTTGCTAAATTAGTCTTGTAAAATCTTGCTGGTCGAGATGTATAAGGAAGGAGGGGAGGTGACAAGACCATAAGGGTAAAGGTCACATTGGATCCCAACATGTAAGGTAGGTTGTGTTGTGATGAAATAAAATTATCAGGTTGTCCAAGCACATTGACGCCCACAACATGGAATAATCAGAAGTGAAAGATCACAATAAAATATTTAAGGAAAAAAATTCCAACGAAAAAAATTCCTCAAAATCTTTAAAACTTTATCTTAGAAAATTCTTTTCATCTCGTATATCGTAAATATTCTATTACCAAGAGGAAATTAGTTAAAGTTCGGGTCGTTTTTCTTTAATGAAGTATTTAAGGTTAGAGTGCAAATTTTCCAGATTTTGTAAGTTTAATCCTTCAAGAGGAAAATGTTACCAAACTGTAATTTAAAAAATATAACCAGAAAGGAATTAACTAAGCTCTAATCCAAGGGTTTGAACACAATTTCATATTATTCTTTAATTAAATGTAATAGTGTTAAAGATAAATAAGAAACGTAATTTTTAATAAGTCATTGAATTAAGGAAGGGAACCCTACGCTATTTCTTTGCATTAAAGGCATAAAATTATGACTTTATCCCTTTGATTAGAGTTTATTCGAGATTCAGAAATGCCTGGAAGTTCCATATCTTTGGGATTTACATTTGGGAAAAAAATATTTCGAAATTGTTTTCCCATCTAATTGGTTAATTAAGTTTTTGGAAAAAAGAATTGTCGGGCGTTATCTTTGCGAGCAGGAAGTTGGTGGTAATCCAGAGCTAAGTCAGCTCCTAATCCCTTCGTGAACTTTAGCTCTTAAGACTTTTCTTGTGCGCAGTGATCGAGTGAGCTAATGAAGTGCCAAGAAGAACTTAGCGGTTTTCTTGTGCGCTCCGTTCAAAATGAGAAAATTAAGCTGAACTCGATCCCATTAATTAGGTTAAGGACGGACATTAATGACCACGGCGACTGACACTGCGTAAAGCAAAAGTGCTTTTTAAAAAACTTTTAAGACGAACGATTTTTCGTTGCGGGATTAGGCCAAATTAAGCATTCTTACTTAGGAGAATTATTCTTCGGAGCGATTGTCATATTAGAAAGGAAGATTTCCGACCCCGACGTATAATCACACACTCAGAGATTGTGGAACCGAACGACAAAATGAATTAGAATTCAAAGAGTATTTCGTCGTGACAGTTGCGAATGCAGGATTTATCCAATGAACAGTTTGAATTTTAATGTGGCGAGACGAGACTTTTAAAATCTCATTAGATCTACTAATGGGGCACAATGACATCTTCGCATAACGTCCTAGGTTTGTTTGGACATAATGAAGATTCTATTCGTACTCAGCTTAGCTTATCTGCAAGACCATTTTCAAGAAACAGTGGCACATAATAACGATCGCTGTTTATTTGACATAGGATGGCTAAACTTCCAATTAGGTGAAACTTCAGAATAAAACGCATTTTAATTGCAACATCAAATATCTAGTTTTGACAAACTTGTTTTATGATTTTCTCCCATTCTAAGTACACTGACCAACAATGAAAAATCATCTTGAATGAATTTGCCTTATTCTTGTGGTTTTAGTGTGCTAAATCCTACTCTGCATTTAGATTTTTTTCTGTCATCGCACGTTTCCAAATTATGCACATAT
Source organism: Rhysida immarginata (assembly GCA_023313115.1). Taxonomy (NCBI): domain Eukaryota; kingdom Metazoa; phylum Arthropoda; class Chilopoda; order Scolopendromorpha; family Scolopendridae; genus Rhysida; species Rhysida immarginata. The sequence goes on along the minus strand of JAHWFO010018671.1, from coordinate 3,448,778 downwards.
AGACTCAGTGTTAAAATAATGGATGTGAAGAGAAACTGCTGCAATGTTAAAGTATACATAATTTTTGGGCCATAACGAAATTTATTAGGCCCCAAACTCTGAATAATTTAAAAGTGTTTCATTGAAAAACAAGAAATCTGTGGGTGATAGAAAAAACTGACGCCAGACACGAATTAAGCATAATAATCAAATCTTAACGTTAAAAATAACTTTAAACTGTTATTTTCTGTTGGCCTTTGGAATTTATTTATTTATTTATTATGTTACATTGATCCCGGTCCGGAGCCAAACTTAGTCAAACTTATAATTTTTTAAACTTATGATTGGGTGCGTTTAAGACAAACTTTTAATAAACATCCATCTGAAGAATGCCTTTACAGAAAAAAAGCATTTAGTTGAAAACCACTAAGATTTTATCACCTAGTTAATTCCCAAAATACATTACGATAGAAATAGCTATGAAGGAACTGCCATTGCCATTCTCCGTTACATAAATCAGATTTCTCTGACAAATGGTCGTTACGACCTGCCTTATACAGGGTGTTCTCGAATAACGTGTACAAACTTGGGGGTGGTGATAGATGAATCAAATGTAAGCAACGTTTCCCTCTTTCATTTTTTTCTCTGGGGCATTGTTTTTGAGATAAAAAATATTGGACGTCGCGTAGACGTAATAGGCTACTCAACCCGCGCTTCTTGAACACGTCAAAATCATGGTCAATCATTTAATAAAAAGAACAAAAACACATTGCATACAGTACAATAATGTGACTTGGTTTTTATGAAACATGCAAATGTTTTACAGTGAGTGTGACTCCCTCTGGCATGAATGCAGTTTCACAACGTCGCCGCGTGGACTGACGTACGTATAAGTTCAAAAGTTCCTGGTTTTTCGCGAATCTGGTCCGCAGCTACGGCGATTCCGGCTACCAGCTCTTCATCGGATCCCACTGATGTCTCGTATACCAATGTCTTTAAGTGTCCCCACAGAAAGAAATCCACGCACGTTAGAAAGAAATTGCTTCCTGCAGGTAGGATTTCAACATTTTTTATCTCAAAAACAATGCCCCAGAGAAAGAGGGAAACGTTGCTTAGATTTGATCCCTCTATTAACCCCCCGCCCATCAAATTTGTACACGTTATTCAATAACACCCCGTATATAAACAATGTACCTGAAATGCACTTTGGATGATTAAGATGAGTGCGTGACATTGTTGAAAGAGATAAGTTATTGTCACATTTCTGCTACATGATTAGTTTAGCCAATTACCAAGAAGGTAAAAATACATTTAAGAGTTTATAATTATGGCAAAGTAACTAATGACCGAAACCCACCCAAATGAAGCGTACATTGTAAAGTTTTTGCCGTAGGAAATTCGTTCGCCAAACCCGAACATGTCCATGAGATTGGAAAAGCGAGAGTAATCGTCAACAATGCTAGTCCAGATTATTCAGAAACATCCTGTATAGCGTTGCTGCATCTCTCTATATGGAAACATTGCGTAATTGACATTTCTAGACTAGACCACGATCGAACTCCGAAAGTTCATGTCTATGCAGCAAACATGCATAAAATCTACTATAGTTGCATGCCAAATCATCCGGTTCTATACACTTCTGGAAAAAAATGAATCTTCTGATATCAGACATTGCTCTGATTATGGGTGTTTTGAAAAGACGAAAATAATTTCCTGCGAATTATGCTCCGAAAATAATGCATCTCTTTAAACTTTCTTTTAATGCTTTATGATATAATATGATAGTCCAGACAATTATTAGAAGAGAAATTTCTAGCTCAAAAAACTTAAAATTTCCTTTCAGCTACTTGAGTTTTAATAAGCTGCCCTCTTTTCACGAGATTAGTCAGATTAATATTTCTTTTTTAACCGAAGATAAAAATGGTGTCCTTGAATATGAAAGAGTGTGTGTGTGTGTTTGTTTGTCTGTAAGGAGAAGAAGGCGAGGGAAGCTTGAAGCGCTTGGTCGCTAAACACGTTTGACCCTCGCCGATGACATCCAGGTAACTTGTTTCCTGTCTTTGCGTGTAGCGTCGGCGGCAGTTTGCAACTGTCCCACTAGAAATATGACAAGGCATTTACCAGGGGCTCCACAATGGAACGGAAGTGGGTTTCTTCTTCAGACGAAATAAATAGAGCGCCCGATAAAGAAAGGCAGCGGCCGCCGAGGAAAGCGCTCTGGCTATCAATCGCTGTCACGCGGGCGAATGGCTCGAGCGAGCAAGACAGTTAACGGCCACTTGGATTTTGATGGGAAATATCTCAAGACACCAAACTTCCGCGTTCGTTTTTAAAACAGGCAGCGGAGAGGAAAGAGGGCGGAAAAAATGGAATTAAAGAAAAAGTTCATCGCCTAATGGAAAAGCGTGTCAAGAAGACAGATGCAGTGGTGGGCGCAAATAATTGCTGAAGACGGTGGGCATTAGGGCCCTACCGAATGTTTGGATACGATATCCTACGTCTAACCTAATTGGATTCATTTCATACAATTCGTTTAAAACTTATCCAACATAATGTTCGCTTGAAGTTTGTCTAATATACCTCATATATCAGCATTTTCAACTAGAGCTATAGAAGTCTACTGAAGTTACATGAAATAATTATTCGTCGCAAAAGTCTGTTTTAAGACCTGTATACTGCATACGGTTTGTATGTACAAGTGGAGATATAATAAAATGTCTGATGGTCAAATTTACTCGCTAAGATCCGATACATAGATATGAACGTGCGATCTATATAATGATATCGGGGATAACATGGATATTAAAATTGAAATTCACTTGGAGACTTTTATAATATCTAAAGTTAAACTAGCAATATCGCCTTGAAATTGTTTGTAAATATGTATGATACAACTGATGGGCTCAACTTTTGAGGGACCTAAATTTGATTATACGTATATTCCGGTTATGTACATGCCGGTTATGTCTTGATGTTTTATCTATTAAATGGCCTTGCTACTAAATAAGGCTTTTGACGGACAGCTAATATCATGTTAAGGAAAGAATTTTTCGTAAATCTGATGGGAATTGAAAGAAACATAATATGGCGATTTCTTATTTTGCAAGCATCGATTTGGGGAGGCCGTGGCCTGGTGGGCTTTCACTGAAACACAACTTCAGTGAAGTTAACTAACATCAGGCACGGCTATTCACTGGATGGGCGGTTCATCAGTGGCTCAGGATCGTCTCCCCCCCCCCCCCCCCGGCTGCTGTGACCATCATACAGCAGTCGTTAATCCAGGTCCATCCAGAGACCCAACTCGTCGGCCTCAGGCCATACATGATCTGGATGGACGTATTGGATTACTATGAATTAAAAAAAAATGTTATTTGTAAGGAACTAATAGTCCTATAGCTTTGCGGTTTGCAGTATCATGAGAGGAACTCAAAAAGTTTTGTAGTGTCTACGTAATCATTTCTATGTGGGCTCGGTAGAATGTCCAATCGATATTCAATCTCAATCCATGTGTTGTGTAGCATGTTCGGTGTGGATTGAATTGATGGCTTCCACAATTTTATGGCGAAGATAACGGATGTAGCGTAGACCATATCTTTGGCATAACCCCACAGGAAGAAATCCAGAGGCGGTGATTTCGTTTCAGCGAGCCACGCCACGCACTGAGCTCTCTCTCTCTCTTGTGTTGTTGTCATCTTTGCTAATTATTTAATACCTGCAACAAAAGAATATTCGTTTTCAAAGCTTTTTGAAGAGTCATGGCACTGTAAACCGCAAATCTCTAGGAGTAACAGTTACCCTACAATTAATATTTGAAATCAGGGAGATTTCATGGGAACACCCTGTATTTCAATTTTGTGTGAAACTGTGAGGTACAGGTTCGAATGGTTCCCTTGTAAGAGAGAAATGGGCAAACCTAGATATATCAAATGTGGCTTAGGCCAAATAAGAATTTCATATTCTCAGTAATTCCAATATTGATAAAAATCTGAGTTATTCTTTAAATCCAGTATTGCTTCAATTAATTCTCGGATACTTTGCCACAGTTCCCATTTTTGCTTTTACCTATTTCTTTTCTTAATGGAGAGGTTATTTGATATTCCTTCATTAATGTGTATTAATTAATTTTAAAAACATTTGATTACTCTAAATTTACACGCCCGCTAGGTTTCTGAAAATTTAATTGAAGTGCTTCAAACCTGATTACGTGAATGAGGAACGCTAATTACTCGCTAAATTAGTCAATTTTACGTAGCCTCAGTAGCGATAGTTGTACTGAAAGTTCAGATAAAAACCTATTTGGAGTCGGTCAAATGATAATTTTTTCCTTTTTAAGAAACGAGGCTCTTCATGCGAATGCAATTTATAATGCATGGTGGCTTGTGGTTTGGCGCTTGTCTTTGCCTTTGAGACAATTTCGTCTTATATGCTCCGACGAGGATGTCCATACACGATAATGCTGATAAGCTATGAAGTGCATGATAAATATTTCTAAATTTGTAATCGTTGGATTCGTAAGTTACATCTTTAAAGGATGGGTCCTGTTTGCGCTATACTAAATCGACGGCCTTGCTCTAGATCGCTTCCGGGAAAATAACTGTAGCAGAATCTGTTTTCGTAACTGAACATTTTATAAGATCGCTGTTGGGCCTCTTTTCTTTATCGAAAATATGAATATTATACGTTACTGCAACAGTTTTTTGAGAAGTCTTCTATCACCAAATAATGATGCGGTAGTTCACATAGGCATTATTTCAATGGAATAGCTTAAAATCATGTTTAAAAGACGAGTAATTTAAAAGACTTGTGGCCACCTCGATCTTCTGAATTGACATTACAGATCACTTTCTCTTGCCTACCTGTAAGAACGGTGTAAGGTAATAACCCTCACACCCTACCGGATATAAATCTGCAAAGCATTCCAGGGAAGATCAACAAAGTTTTTAAAGACATGTTGCTTCTCATAATGGGCTTTTTCTTTGCTTACAGGAAGAAGAAAGTTATTTGGAAGTCTTTCTGAATCTAAATTTTTTTAATCTGCATAAGACAGCTCCTTCATACAACTTTCATTGTGTTTTTCTAATTTGTGTCTGCATTATTGATACTTTTTTGGACTACCCTGTATAATGCTCTCAGCTCCCAGATTATTAATTTTCTTTCCGTAGTGTTTTTCCAGAAGCTTCTACGCTAACTTCATAAGAAATTCAAAGATCAACGTCTGCAGAATGCAATCTTATTTCTACACATTCGTACCCTCTGATGTTCCCTATTTTTAAAAAGAAAACCGAATCAATATCCTACCTATTACGCTTGTTGAATTGCATCTAAAAATGTTGCTCGCAAGAGAAATTTAATCTTGTTTTATAAAAAAAGGAGCGCTCGTTCTATATTTTATGCATTTTTTTTGATGAAACTCCGGAAAATCTCGTAGAATAAAAAGACAAACCAATTATCCTAGAATTCCATAAAACCGCTTTTTTAAAAAGAGTTAAAAAACGTGCGTCGAGTAAAAAGCGGTCTTAACTATTCGCCCAGAAACAATAACAAGTCAATTTACAAATTCACAAAAGGGCGCCGCGGTTTTAATTAATGCTGACGAGATCTTACTTCTTTTTAAACATTTTTACACGTTTAAATGTAAGAAAATTTGTTTTTATAGAGAACTAATTAAAAAGCGCTCCGTTTAATTAAAGAGATAGTAGAGTTCTGAATTGTTTTCCATGCCGTTGCATTGGTTCCTTTTATTATTAAAATATTTTCATTGACAAAAAGAGTTTTCCTTTATCTTTGAGATTTTTCTAGGCTAAGAGAAAAGAAAATGTAAAATTCTACTTGCCTCGATAATTTATTATTTTCTAAAATGATAGTTTTGAAAAAATACACTGTGATCAAAACATTCGGGAAACAGCTATACTTCTAAACTGCAGCCATGACTTGACGAAAATGAATATGCAAACACCACACCGTCCTTTGCTTTTTCTTTATAGCCTCAACAATCCAAGGGAGACTTTCTATCAGATTTTGGTCGGGAGCTTCATCAATTTTCTTACATTGTCCCCTAAAAGTGCTGGGCGCTGTAGCCTACACTCACAGCAATTTCCAGATCGTAGGACTCAGTTTATTAGGTTATAGCTCTCTGACTCGATTACACTAGGCAACAAAATTTAAGTTTTTTCTTGTAATTAAATGTAAGTGGGTGATTTTTGGTAATATTTTTTCTGCTGATTACGAATATAATTTTTAAATTTCTCTAGCACGCACAGTTTTCTTGTTTTACAATGAAACATTTTTAAATCATTCAGTGTTTGGGGCCTGGTAAATTTCCTTGCGGCCCCAAAATATGGACACTTTAACATTGTAGCCGCTTCTCTTCACATCCATTACTTTAACATAGACGTTTCGATGTGCATAACTTGGAAACTTGACGTGATAGAAAAAATCTAAAAGCAGATTCGGATTCTACATACATATTACTACTAAGAACACTATGTGTGGTCTTAGGTACAAAATGTGTGATTAGTGTTATTAGAATACAGTACTTCGTAGATAAGTTGTACCACCCATCTTCAAGTGTTTACGAATCCCCGACTCATCTAACAGCGCCTTACACAGCTTTACGAGCTAAGTAATAGGAAATGGCAATCATTCCCGGTAGAGATACGAAATCAAGTTACGAAAACATGGCGGATAGCGATACTGGACGATTTCGCCGTTCGTGTTAGTAAGAAGATTAATATAAAATTATTAGGACTAATACTATTCTTTAATATGACTATGGATGGGACAAGTTATCTAAAGACTATCTATCTGTAGGGATAGTCTCTTCAACTCTGCGTGCGAGAACTGTCTCCCTCAAAAACCCAACGTTGAATAAGCCATTCTCCCACGCTGTTCGTCTTGCTCCTTCAAATTTTACGAGTTCAAATTTGAACAAAAACAGGAATCTAAGTAAGTTACACTTTTTTCTAACATAAATTATACTTATTTAATAGTTTCAAATTTATTTGCTAATACGTTTTCTTATTCATTATTGTTACGATTATTTTTTATTTACTCGTTGTGGTCTGAAATGCGTTTCCACTGAACAGCATTCATTATTATCGACTGCTAACAACATGGCTAATTTCTCGCAGCAAGAATGGATCTAAACACCGGAAGCTGTGTATCGTAGCCTTATAAAAAGTAAGGAGGGTGGCTTACTTAATTTCAGCATGGAGGACGAATATGATATTAACTAAAATAAGATGTCACTCTTTCCCTTTCCATTATTGTAGGGAGTGTAAATCATTGATTTAAAAGTCATCCTTTTTTTCTGTATTTCAGATTGCCAAGGATACTAATATTAGCCCTCCTCTTCAGCGATACGTCATAGTTTCCATTTAGCTTACCCAAAGGAATGGAAAAGGAATCTTGCAGATCTACAATGAGAACGATATAATGGTTATCACAAAAATATTCCCTTGATTTTTGTACAAATCAATTCTGTTAGGTGATGGTGAATTCATTGCATTGTACATTATAAGTTGAATGTATTGTTAAATCAATAAATGATTTTATAAAAAAAATTGATGTTTAAAAATTTTAAAAAGCCGTCGTTTCTCTTCTTATTGTTGTCTACCATTCAAGAGCTGTCAACTCTATGAACACGGCGATCGTTATTTTAGAATTTAGTAACAGATTTATCATTAAAATCCTTCTGCTGGCGAATTTTGACTATAAAGATGATAAAATACAAATACCGTTAGATATACAAATGTAAACTTGTGTAAATATCAGTAAATAGGTAAGTAAACCTGTGTAAAATTGTGTGTACACGTATGTAAACTTTTGTAAATAGGTGTATAGACGTATGAAACCTGTGTGAATAGGTGCATACCCGTGTGTAAACTTGTATTTATTGTGTATACACGTGTGTAAATTTATGTACATATTTGTGTAAGCTTATGTAAATAAGCTGTGTAGATGCGTAAATTCTGTATACACGTGTGTAAATTTGTGTGTGTTTAAATGTGTGAAAAGTTGCGTAAATATTCTATACAAAAGTGTAAACATTAATAAATAGGCGTGTAGACTTGCGTAAAATTGTGTGTATAGGTGTAAACTTGTGTACATTGTGTATACACGTGTGTAAATATGACTATATAAATCTGTAAGTAGCTGTGAAAATGTATAAATATGTATGTAAAAATGTGTAAATAGGTGTATACGCGTGTAGTAAACATTCCGTTAATGAGTCTTAAGTCTTGTACAGTCGAGTCAATTGAGCCGAGAATGGCGACTCGGAAATTCGGGTCCAACATCTCTTACTGACATATGTATCCAATGACTCTGTTAAATGGGTCGTATTGGAAGAATCATAGGATTCTCACAAGCGGGTCATATTAACCGCATATTGCTGTGAGTGTAGCTCGTAATCGTTGCTCAAATTACTCCAAGATGTTCAATAAGTTTTCTCTCGTGATTCTGTATAATAAAGTCCAATTTTTCAACCGCCGTCTCATTAAACCTTTCTTGCAGACATTTTGCTTTGTGACGAGGGCATTGTCAGGAAGGTCCAATCCCAATGTAAGCAAGTGAAGAATTGTTCAAAGTCAGTGGTAAGTTGGAGACATAATTTACTACTGGGAGAAGTTGACCTACTCCAAACAATGAAAACGAGCTCCGTACCATGAAATCGCCTCCTCCGAACTTTACAATAGGCGTCACGCAGTGGGCATAAAGCGATTTCCGATCATCAGTGAGACCCAAGCCATAAGTAAGTTTAAGTGGAGATAATGCTCCAAGCATAAGGTAATGATATCAGAAAAAATGAAAGGAAAAATTTCATGACTTGGATTCGAACCAGGAACCACGTATTTCACGCACGTTGTCTCTATCAATAGGGCCATCATGAACACGGTACAGCAAAGCTATCACCAGGTGGTCTTAAAGACTACAAGCTAATCAAGATGGAAGTCCAATGATAGGGCAGGCATCCATCTCGCAGATAGCGATAGCTTATGTGAGAATGATTGCAACAGGAAAAATTTCGAGAATAGGCTTTGAACGGGCCACAACGCAAATCTCGCGTACAGACTAGTTGCATACGTATCAGGTTGAAACTCCATCATTTTATGGTGGAATTTGTGTCTAGCTGATGACCGGAGATCGCTAAATGCCGACTGCGTGGTGCCCACTGTGATGTTTGGAAGAGGCGGTTTCATAGTACGGGGCTCATTACGATGGTTTGGATTGGGCCAACTTGTTATACGATCTATACCCACACCAATATGAATTAAAAATGAGTCCAGTACAACCTGTTCTTATTTCTATTATCTTGGACGTCATAAGATGTACATATAAATAAGACACGTGGCCTAAGTTTATTAGTCTCTTTCAGACTGTTTCGCACAAGACATTGAACTTTAATGGAGGCAGTTTGTCTGATTTAATTCGGACCTATTAACCGTATCCACGGATCTATGAAGGGCCTGAGTAATTATGCGCTCTTTAACACATAAGCTTATCTTTGAGGAGCCTTTAAATGTATCAGATCATTCCGTGCCAATCAGGGTGGAGTGTTCTGTGGCAATAAGAGCTAAAAGGTGAGATTCTTAATGGGAAACCTATCCAACACGAGGTGAAATGGATCGGCGGGTGGTAGATCCACAGAAGAAGGCCGAACGGAGTGGCAGGAACAACACATCACGTGATATTTATAAAATTCTAATGGAAATTCCAATGAGATATTTAAGCAGGATGTTATCAACCCGTACAACAAACGAAGAATTTATTATCCTGTCCACATAAACGAGATATACGAGGCTGAAATTCATCGGTTAACTTGATTTGCTCGCATCCACAAATTAAAATTTTCATTTGCTCCTCCTCTTCTCGTCTTTTCGAGTCCTGTTTTAAATAAAGGGGGGGGGGGGGCTACGTTTAATCTAATAGTATGAATTTAAATCGCACACTTTTCTCGCATAAACAGAGAATTTGTTGTCAAGTCGTAGAAGGCAGCTGCCAAAATGTGATTGGGGAGGGGGGGAGGTTGTTGGTGGGTCCTTCCTTCCTTCCTTTGTCGGCCCAATGCATTGATCCAATTGCGTCCGTCCACTGTCACGGTGTCAGCTGCGCAGCGTTGAAGCCATTATTCTCCATTAAGTGACACTCGGCCACGTGTTAAGCCCAGCAGAAACCCCATTCGAATGCGACCTTAAAAGCAATTAAGGTAATGATTTCCTTGCACTCTTAATGACTCGTCTTCCTTCTTCCGAGTTTGAAGGAACTCGAAACCATCCTAAGATGCGATATTCAGATGCGACCGAAAACATCCGTTCTCCTTACAAATGATCACTTTTGCTCGGACATAGCTCTCTAATTAGTAAAATGCATCCCTCTGCTTTCTCAAGATAGTTGTTTCAAGACTTCATGTAGGGTTTCGATTAACATTATCTGCATTCTTCAAGCAATCTGTCAATCTGTAGGAAGAAATGAAATAAATAAATGGAAACTCACATTTTGCGTGTGTTCCTTTATTTAAAATGCTATCAAATTTTAATGGCTTTAAAATGAGTTAATAGTAACTTCAACAAGCAGCTCATTTTTTTTTATAAGACTGCAGGGCTTGGGAATATTTTAAACCTACTCCAAAGCGGCATGAATTTTGTCGGAGGCGAGCAAAATGAGTCAACCAGAAAATATCCTTACACGGAAAAATGGCTAAATAATGAATGAACCAGCAGCGTATGAGATCAAACTCTGAGAGAATAAAACTCGTTAAAAATTCATATTGCAAACATGCGAATCTTATCCATCGTAGCCTTAAAATTCATGAAAAGAAATGTTGGCTCTTTAAATATTTCTGGAAATCCTTTTATTGCAAAGTTTAAAACTTTTCCTGTTTGAAGAGGAAGAGATACAAGTATTCAAGGAGTTTGATTTCAAAGCTCTCGTAAAGCCTACGAATTAAAATTTCAAATTTCTATTAGGTCGACTCGATCTATAACGTACTTTCTTTATAATTTACACGTATGTTGCGGATAGAAAATTTTATGCTTATAGGGTTCAGGATGAATCAGCTGTCGTTCCTGGTCCGGAAGGAAATTCCGAGACCCTGTTCACGGAATAAAGGCGATTTGATAGATCCTGGGTCAGGCAAATGTAAAGGTCGTGAAATCGGTCGGTTTATTGCCCTGGTTGTTTGGACGTTTCAGTGTCTTCTTAACGTTGTTGAGGATTGTCTAGTAACGCAATCAGGGAAATTGTTAGATCTAGCCAGCGATGTGTCGACCAAAGTGGAACAACAAATAATCATCAAGTTTCTCCACAATGAAGGTGTGAAAGCATCTGAAATTCATCAGAGACTTCAAAGACAGTTCACCGAGTCATGTTTGCCTCGATCATCTGTCTTTGCTTGGTACCAAGAGTTTGAAAGAGGGCGAGAATCCACCGGCAATGAACCTAATAAGGCAAGGCCAGCAACAGCTGTACATAATGGCATCATCGCGCGAACAAATGAGCTGATAAGGGACAACAGGCGGATTCGTGTCCGAGAATTGGCTTCAACACTGAACATCAGCACTGGCAGTGTGGATACCATCCTCCGCGATAAGCTGAAATTTAACAAGATATCTGTCAGATGGGTCCCTAAGCAACTCTCCGAAGATCACAAAACCATCCGGGAAGGTGACAGCTTCCTAAGGCGTGTTGTGACCACCGACGAGACATGGATTCATCACCATACTCTTGAAAGCAAGCGTGAGAGCAAGGAGTGGCGACACACTGATTCACCACGACCCAAGAAATTCAAGATGACACCGTCAGCAACGAAAATGATGGCGACTGCATTCGATGACGTTCATGTCAGTTTTCTGGAAAACTGTGACATTTTGAGGGTGTCCCTGAAGCCAATATTATGGTAACAGTGACCAGGATTCTTTATCAGTGGTGTTTGTTTTCTGCAAGACAATGCCAGACCACACACTGACAGAACTCAAATGGGACTTCTTACCGCATCCTCCATACAACCCGGATCTCTTCCCTTGCGCCTATCACCTTTTTGGACCATTGAAAGAGTTGTTGGGAGGGCAGAGGTTCGGCTCCAGTGAGGAAGTGAAAAAGGCTGTCCTGATGTGGTTTCAACATCAGCCTGAAGATTTCTACAGTACCAGATCCAGATGTTCCCAGAACGCTGGAAAAAATGTGTAGAACTCAAGGAGAGTTCTTTGAGAAATAACTGGTGTTTGTGTGTGTGTGTGTGTGTGTGTGTGTGTGTGTGTGTGTGTGTTTGTTTGTGTTTGTAGTTACCTGATTTAAAAAAAAAGTACAGGTCAAATTTGAACGTCTTTCGTAGTTTTATAGGAATCACACTTATAATAATTATTGGTTATTAATAATTAACCAGATCAGAGTCTGGTTAAAATTAAATAATCTTATGTGAAGAGGCATTGTGCCTTCCTTCGTCCTAATTTATCCATGACCCATTTCGTTTGGTTTATTATAATAATCATTATTTAGCTTTTTTCAATAACTCCGATGTTGGGTGCCGTCCGTTCTAAAGGGTATCCCGCTATGAGCTGGCATTTTAATTATTTAATAAAACACATTTTTAATTAGAAGTTTATTATATTTTTGCTTTATTAGATAGTAAAACAAAATATCTGTGGAGATTTTGTGTGGTACAAAACATCTGACAAATGACCGCCCCCGGGTTCGGTAGAACAATTCACTCTTTTGAGCATTTTCTTCACCACTTTCACTTACATCGGCTATGTTTGCATTCGAACGAGCTGTACGAGGACAGCCATTGCAACTGAACCGGTAAACGAGAAGGGGGGGGGGGTTACAGCGACCAAAAATATAAAAATCTCCATTCTGGTTGTACATGTATCACGAAAATAATTCAAATTCAAAATTTCAGTTCATTTTGGGACACATTGAACAAACTTGGCTGAAATTCTGAGAAGAGATGGAATTGTTTGTAATATTCAAATACTCAAACAAAGCCGTGCTTCACTGCCAATCTATATATCTTCTGCGGTTAATTTAATGCAAAATTCTTTCTTGTCCACATGGCATATCGATTCTCGTCTATTGTTTATGGAAGAAACTTTTGAGATTCACTTTTATCATCTTGAAATAGAACATTGAATTCATCATTATTTAAGTAATAAAATAACGCGATATATTTTCATCTTTAAAATTTAAATTTGATGATGGCTCTTTAGGGTCTTTGCTATTATGTTTAGTGACATTTCACCCCATTTGTAATGCAAACTATACTTTCGTCTCCAATATTTACCTTTCACTTGCTTACAAGCTGAGTTCAAAGGTAATGCCACGGGTAATGTTTAAAATTTTCGAGGGAAAACGTTAGCGGCGTGACTGTCAATCGCAAATATCAATATTTCTACGAAGAGAATTATTTACTTGATTCTGTTGGGGATGCAGTAGATCCAAACCTGAATTCAGCAGTCTGTACTTACAACTCACTTTATTTTTCATCCTCAACTTTTAGTTCTTTAAGAAGTCTCATTTTATTCGGATTCTGTTTAGCGAAAAGCGCTAAAATTTGGATCGGTATTGCAGAGAAGCTGCACTTCGGCAGAAAATAACCATTTTGTGTTAATTCATTGCAGTTTTTTTGTTTTTTTTTTTGGGTACAGACTCCAAGAATTTTATTTATCAGTTTTGAACATAGGAGCTTAGCTAAGAAATATAAGGTTTCTTCTAAACATTCGTATAATGAAATCTTTCAATGTATAAAACCTGAAAAACGATGAAATTACGCGGGTTGCTCAGAAATCAATGCCCCCACTTTTTGCCAGGAAACATCAAAATACACTGCTGATAAAAAAAAATGCACCACCTAGAAGGAATGGATCGATTTATTTGAAATTTTGCACACATATACCATTTATGGCGTACAAGAAATGATTCAAATTGCAAGACCATGCGTCCAGAAGAATGTTTTATAGGGACCTCTTGGAGAAGAATTGTTCCGACCAGATTTGCATGAAATCATCAGTTTGGCATCAAATCGGTCATAATGTTTCTGTGGTGGCTCAATGTTGTCAGCAGTGGTTTACGGAAGGAACGCACTCACTTAGACTTGGTTCTGGAGGCCCACGCGCTATGACCTACGCCAAGACCGTCGAATCGTACGAGAAGCTTTGAGCATCCATAGCAGAGATTAAGGGCCAGAGTGGCACCAGCTTTGTCAAGACGGACCATGGGACTGCGGAGTTAGCTACAGGACTGCGGGCACGGATTCCTCTAGCCAGAGTCCCATTTCTGCAAGAATACCGTGCTGCGCGGTTGCAGTGGTGGAGTGGGAAAAGCCGATTGGAGAGCCGAATGGAGGTCTGAGGTCTTTAGTGATGAAAGCAGATTTTGCCGGTACACCAGTGATGGACGTATACGTGTGCGGCGAAGAGAAACAGAGCGCCATCTTCCACAGTCCATCCGTCTACGGCACACATGTCCAATCCCTGGCGTAATGGTGTGGGTTGCGATCAGGTACAATCGCGAGCAGCCTTAGTGTTTGTGGATGGATCACTGAACAGCATTTGGTATGTCCAGCAGATGTAGAACCTGTTCTTCTGCCCTTCTTGCAACAGGAGGGTAACATGGTTTTTCAAGCAGGATAACGCCCGTCCACACATCATGCCCGTGTTAGCTTTCAGGCCTTACAGCATGTGGCATGACTTTCCTAGCCAGCACGATTTCTAGACTTGTCGTTAATTGCGCATGTGTGGGAACATAATGGGACGGAAGGTTCATCTTTGCTGCACACCTGCTGCAACAATTTAACAACTGCGCCAGAATGTTTGGAAGCTTAGAACAACTTATCCCAGGACGACATCCAGCATCTTTATGACCGCATGCATGCAAGAGTCGAGGCCTGCATTGAAGCTCGCGGCAGTTATACGACTTACTCATGTGGTCTATTGAGACATGAGAGCCACGTTCTTCTGGAAGTATTGTCTTGCAATTTGAATCATTTCTTGTATGCCACCAATGCTACATGTGTAAAAATTTTTAAATAAATCGACCCATTCCTTCTAGGTGGTGCATTTTTTTCCAGCAGTGTATATGAAGATGACTCAAGATATAAATGTTTCGTACACATAGGTGATTTCAGAAATGCCTTAACTGTCCTGTCGTAAAGTTACACAGGCGTTATTGATACGCTCTTCCAGATCGTTGGTGTCGTTATACTGACTAGCGTACATCACACTTTTCATGATCCCAACAGATAAAAGTCCAGTGGGTTAAGGTCAGGAGACCGAGCAGGGGATGGTGTCGTCTAAAACACTCCTGTACATATCATGCTGATGACGTGAATGAAAACAAGTGATATTTGCGTACATATGCATATAATTCAGTAACAACGCTTTGTAGGGCATATGTTCATAAGGACATTCTTTCTCATTTTGATCCCAGGAATCATCCCTCGTCGCGACTTTTGTTACAAATGCTTACTATGGATACATTCTATATAGTAAAGTTATACTCCCAAAAAAATTATTGTGTATTACTTATTAAAACGCCCTCGTAGAAAATTAGAGAAAAATGTCGAATATTGCTTTCTGAGCAATTCTTCGTATAAACAGTTCTTAATGACAAAACGTAACCTTAAATAGGATGTAGACTATGGAATTATATGACTGATCCTCTCTGAGCAATTCCATATGTAGATACTGGAATATTCTCTTAGGCTTATTAAAAATTTCGGATGTTGACATCGGTATGATACATGTTGTATAGAGCGTATTAACCTGATTGTCAAAGACTTGATCCGTTCTTTCCTCAACGAAGGAAGAGTCCACGAAGACTTCATCATATCGATTGAGAAGCAAGTCCCCCTTCCGACAACATCGATAATAGTGATATTAATGCAACAACTTATTATTAATTAGGCTAAGAAAACCCCCTTTGAAAAGAGGCAGGAGGGGAGGGGCGGGAGGGGTAGACAGAGAGGGTGGGAAACACGCTGAAGGTCATCGCCTGTTAACTGAAGGCGCTTGTTATGCTTCCGCACTCTTTCTCCGCCAATGTTGAGTTAATCAAGTGCGCTATCTATGAGCAGTTGAATTATTCATGGGGATTTCAAAGTCGCGCCCGATAGAAGCAACGGGGATACGACGTTGCCACGGCAACCGCTTTCTCTTCTGTCATCGCAGGAACAGCAACGGTTCATGGACTGTGTTCACTCCTCCGCCATTCGCTTTCTCTTTCTCTCTCTCTCTCTTCCTTAGTGAAACAAGTCTACACGTAATAACAGCTGTTATAACGAATTCCAATGGATCATGTTTCTAACTCTTTTGTTTAATAAATAACTGTCGCTAACAACCTCATGGGAATTGTAAGCAGATAAATCTTATCTAATGATGTACTCTGAAATTCTTAGCATTACGCTTTAATTACGCTTGCATTCCTGGACAAAATTATAAACTCACTTACATATTTGGTAAAACTTTAATGAAAAAGAAAAAATTTCTTTACAAACTTGATAGGCAAATGTATTCAAATATCAAATGACCACTAAAACTTGTGTCATGTGTTTGTATTCATAAACTTTTAAAAAATTGGAGAAAAAACAAAAAAGAAAGATATACATTCAGCTTGGAGGAAATTATAAACTCAGATTAGAAAACTAATAATCGACATATTAATATTTCGTGGGGCTTTCATCATTTCTGATATCTTCAAACTTTCTGTTTGGCATTGAATCAAGAACTATATAAAGCTATTCGACTTGGAATACTTTCCCATCCATCCCTGATTGCATTTTTCAGTTCTTGAACAGTTTGAATTTGTACACAATACGTGCAGCCGACCCCAGATGTTTTCAATTCGATTGATGTCTAGGGAACGTGCTGACCAGGCATAAAACGTCAATACGAGTTTTATAAAACCATGTTTTCATCATGTTTGAGGTGTGGCTGGGAGCACGATCTTGTTGGAAAGCCCAATTGTTTTTACCCCAAGAATCTCAGCATAAGTTCCAAGTTGTTGTTCTAGAAGCATTTTATACCCCATGGAATTCATCCGACCATCAACCAGATCAGTTTTACCCATAGAGGAAGACGTTGGAGGAGATCTTTAGCATAACTAACCCATTTATTTGACGACTCATTTGAACCTTTTCGTATATCTTGCCAGTAGGTATCTCCATCTATCAGGGCCATCTAGGTTAAATCTCTTCTCATCCAAAAAAAAAAATCATTCCATACCATTCATGAATCCAGAACATCTTTTTTATAGCAAGGTTCAAACTTGCAGTTTTATGTACTTGTTTCAAGGGCAGTTCAGTTTCCTACTCATCTTTACATGATAGTTAAATGGACAACTCTGTAGTAAAGGAGAAACAGTTCATCGAGAACAGTCCAGGACATCGTGAGATTTCCTATCCGATCGCTCTTTCACATTGCTACCAAGTCTTCTTGCTAGCATACCTCTGATAGAACACTATACCTCTGAGATCTGTTTATGTCAGTTACAATTTTTCTCTTGGGTACCCCAAAAGCACAGCACTCAAATTTTATGAACCTCTTCTTCCTTCATTTCAGTTCTTCCTGGCATTGTGAAAATAGAAAACAAGCGTGTAACTATAGAGTCAACTACTCTGTTATTCCTAATTTTGTTCTAAAATGCTAAAATTCATTCAGAGTGAGTTGAAAATTTTGGTCAAAATTACAAGGGTTGAATATAAAGCAATGGCAACAGCGCTATACTTTTAAAAATGCTTTATTATTAGCGGAAACATCGCTTATATTTCTTCAGTGTAATCGCCTTCCATTATTAGCATACTTATCTAGCGTACACCATCAGCACGCTATCTCTTCTGATTGTTGTCATCTCGATGCGGTCTTTATGTTGTAATGGTTCCGTCTAACAAGGGAATCCCTCGAACATGTATGTCACAGATTTCCACCAAATTGAAATCTGTTACTCATCTGAAGCTACTTGCAAAATAAGCGAGTGCGAAATTGTGTTTCTTTCAAAATAATCCGCGAAAACGAAAAAATTTCAGCATACATAGCCATACAAGGGCTCCATTGTTAAAGCGGTTAGGCTATGTGGGGTTCCCTTGTAAGTGGCTAAGAGATCGTCATTGCATCGACTTATATCAGATGAGTATTGCTGATTTTGCAGTACTTCCCATCACCTGCGGCGCAGAAGATCCGCTGTATGAATCCTCGCATTGTTATAAAGGATGGTTAGTGCCGTTGTATTCTCCTTAAACAGTTATTTGCACTATAACCTAATGTAACCTCAATTTTGATCCAATAAAGTTGTTCCAATTTCTTAAACAAGTCGTGTGACTCAAGTGACTGACGTAGCAGCAATACTGCCGTTACTTTTTATCCACCTCATGTATTTGGTGAAAGAGAGCATACCATTATTCGGAACTTTCCTCGGAACCGCACTAACACGTGATTGTGTTAACAATTCGATTTTGGAAGACAAGCGTGTAACTGTGAAATAAATGGTTATTTCTGTTCGGGGTAACAAGTGTATAGTGAATTCTGCAACAGTTGAGAACGAGAAAAGGTTTGTGCCAGGCGGGTTCCGAGAAAGTCGAAAAAAAGTGTGTAGTAGAGAACGGTCGAGATGACTTTCGTGCAAGAAATGTAAAAGGAGATGAACTATGATGCACTATTTGGACAGCTAACAAATAGTGGCTCAGACGCGCTGGATCAGAGTAAAACTGCAGGAAAAAAGGTCCTAGTTCCAAGATGATGTAAGATAAGATGAGATTATATAATAAAGTGACATTTCATTCCTAAAGAATGTCTTTATATATTATAGTAAAGTTATAGAATAAAATTTCATTAAAAATGTTTTGAATGACCCACCTATAAGCCTATAAGTTGTAATAAGGTTTCGACAGCCTTTACAGTTGACACATCATTTTAAGAACTACAGGGTGAATCAGTCAATTACGTACGATTCTTATCGTTTATTACTCAGGAACTAATAAACATAGGAATGTCATAGATCTTACAATACAAATTACACATTGGAATTTCACACCTCTTGAACATCATGCTCGATGTGTGTACCATTCATCTGTACAATACGACGAAGCCTGAGGGTGAAGTTTTGCAGCACTGCGCCTCGTATCTCATTGTTATCAGTGCACAAGATTGGCCCATCAATTCAACAACAAGGTTATCTCCAACCGTTTCTGAAACCTCTTCAACGACGTATTCTGCTGGCCACCGACCAGTCCTGACCTTAACCACTGTGACTTCTTTCTGTGGGGGAGGTTCATTAAGGAGAAGGTGTTCAGCAACGCTTCCACACCATGGATGCATTCATTGAATCTTGTGCACTGGTTAACAATGAGATGCGAGGCGCAGTACTGAAAAACTTCACCATCAGGCTTCGTCGTGTTGTACAGATGAATGGAGCACACATCGAGCTATTGTTCATGAGGTGTGAAATTCCAATGTGTATTGTAAGATCTATATGACATTCCTATGTTTATTAGTTCCTGAGTAATAAACCATTAGAATCGTACATAATTGACTCAATCACCCTGTACAATTTATGCTTATCTTCTTCAACATTACGTTAAAGTAAACTTCGTGATTTTCACGACACATGCTTTGTTTGGAAATAATATAGGTTGTAAATAATAATAATAAGGTTGTAAATATTATATTTATTCATATCTTAGTTCTTGTTTTGCAATTGAAAAAATATTAAAATTTACATGGAACTGGCTACAAATTGGCATTTTCCAACCCCAGTATTGCTTGGCTTGCCAATTGGTTTTGCATATTTGATACAATAATTCTCACTCCTGCATCTCTTTTTCGCTAGACATTGGAGTATGTAGTTCTCTTTTCAGTGGTGAAACCAATTTACTAACAATAAATTATAAAGCCATCGAAAATAATTAACAAATACCGAATAATAAAAATTGAAGGGAGAATCTGCTATTCGCCTCTTGCAAGCTCAATCAAAGCTCCACCTAGCAGGAATGTGAGTAAACTATTTGTGGCCACGTTCTGCTTCTCTTCTATGGGCGCTCGCAAATTTATCTCAATTTGAACGATTTTATTTTGTGTATAAATTTGCTGAATTGACTTAAATAGGCCTTGTATGGTATGCTGCGTAGTAGAATGTTCAAATTCATATTATAGACTCCCAGAAGGAACAAAATATTATTCATTTCCATTGAAAACAGGTTTCGTCAGCAAAGGCAGCTATGGACAAAGCGATTAAAAGAAAGAAGTATTTCGGGTCTTGTGAAATTAAATTAACACACTAAAAACGTATTTAATAAGAAAATCCACTCAACTCCCAGTCTCATGGCCACAGATAGTTTATAAACTCCACGATGGTGGCGCCCGTGCAGCTTGCAAGAGGCAAGGTCTATAAAAGACCTTTGCAAGAGGCGAATAGGTAAGCCTTCGTAATTTTCACAACTAAGCACCTGGAAACACCAAGAAGCACTTTGCAATTGAGAAACTACACTGATCACAAGATGGCTGCTTGATAGGAAGGTACTGATTGAAATAAAAAAAAGTTGTTACTATAGAATCAAATCAGCCTCGTGATTTTTGCGAGGCTTAGATGTCTAGGTTTAATACGCTTGTGAAACACGTAATTTGCTTCTATTCTTGTTTCAACGAAAGTAAATTTTAATCAAAATCAAAAGCGAAATACTGATGCATAAATATCGATGAATTTTTAAGAATTTCTTGTTTCATGATTGCATTATTATATCTTGCAAATATCACTCGTTTTTGCCTTTTCATTCCGTAATGGATGCCCTATCTAATTGAATTCTAATGAAAAGTTGAATAGTTTATGCCTTATTAATTTTGAGAATAAATATTTTAAATTTCGCAAACATTACCGACGTCAACGCAATTTGCCCATTGTTAATCCATAAAGTCGATTTCTGATAGTGCGCTATGCAAATAACCTGGTGTTAGGCGATATTGTACATCTACTTTAGGACTTAATGTTGCAGTGCTGTTTATTTAATTTAATGAATTTCTATGAGTAAATATTTGGATCCCTTTAGGGCACAAATGAACTCGCCCACTACGATGACATTTTTTTTTGCATGTAGGTGGTCGCAACCATTTCATTAATCCGAGGGGCGTATAGAGACAAAACCTTAAAATAATAATAAAATAACGTTGAGGAAAATTGGTAAGCATTAATTTTAAGAATAATATGAAGTGTAAATTGTATCAATCTCTAATGTCAAAAATAAACAATTTATTTTTTTAAAAATTGTAAGTCTTCGATGGTGTTGTTTGTTTATCGTCGCAATGGGCTGCAACCGTTACATTTAATTTTAATTTCTTAAATTACGATGTTAATATAGGCTGGTTTCTGATTTGTATTTGGTATATTTTATGTAAGTATTTTTTTATATTTTCAATGTAAATTTTATTTTTAAGAAAGGTTTTCACTTATCACTAACTACAAGTGATCATAAAATCCCTTCACCTGAAATGTTTCGTAGATGTCAGCTGTGCAAAGGGGTACAAGGAAGACATTTTGGCGAAGTGAAAATTATCCAAAAATTACATTAATATTCTTGTGTATGTGCATTCAGAATCTTTCGGGTAAGGGGACTTTATGATTACCCTATTTGGATATGTTTCTTTTTATTCTTGATATTCGTTGGCTCTTATGAAAAATTTTCAAATATTTTGTGAGAAATATTTTGAGATTTGAGGATCACTTTATTTACAGATAGAATTATTCTTATTATGGAGAAATATATTTTACTAACTTTTAATCGATAATTTTATTTTATACTCTTTGCAATTTTATGACTTTCTCAACAATACGCGTAACAAAGAATCATATATTAGGCTGATTATTAAATAATTGTTTTTTTGTCTTGATTTCATATATAGGATGATCCATCTAACACTCTATATAGATGCCCACTCTCATTACAGTCGGGTTGCTATGTTTGGATTATGTTACGGTAAGTTTCTATGTACGTGTATATTAATGTTGTATTTTGGATTAATATTTTATACCTGACATTGGCAATTGTGTAGATAATGCAAATTAACCGAATTTTGAATGTGAATAAATACAAAGGAAATTAAATTAGTGGCTTCTGCCAATTAAGATTTCCCCTACAA
Organism: Rhysida immarginata; assembly: GCA_023313115.1. Classification (NCBI taxonomy): domain Eukaryota; kingdom Metazoa; phylum Arthropoda; class Chilopoda; order Scolopendromorpha; family Scolopendridae; genus Rhysida; species Rhysida immarginata. The sequence continues at coordinate 3,426,684 of JAHWFO010018671.1, read as the reverse complement.
TCCTTTGCAAAAGAAACCCATTGTGTTAATTTTAAACGTGAGAATTGTATGTGTATTTATTATTTTGCATTTATCTCTGCCTGTTATTCATTGGCTGCAGTTTTAAAGCAATCTTAGAGTGAAGAACTTTCCGAAAAGTTACCATAGTAATAAAAATAAACAAAGACAGACTTTGATTAATGACAGCTAATGCAATTGTTATGCCGGATCGAATCAATTATCAGACATGCAAAATTATTGGCGATGTCTAGTGAGTATTTTAAAATGCAATAACTCGTTTCAAACAACCTTTATTAATCCAAGTAACATCCAGCAGAGTCAACGAGACACAAGCATAGAATTCTGGACTTTATTTGGTGACATAGAATTCTGGACTTCTGAAGGCGACGAACTCGTTGAAGACAGTTTTTGCATCGTCATGAAGCATCTCCCGCGTAGGAAATTGTCGAGGTGCTTGAAAAAGTGATATTCATTTGGCTACAGATCAGGTGAGTATGCTGGATGTTCAGGAGTTTCGTAGCCAAGATCATTCAGCTTGCGACGCGCGGCCGAGCGTTGTCGTGAAGCAAGATGGGACTTTCCGATTGATTAGTGCTTATCGTTGTTGTTGAAGTTTCTGGTGTATATCGTCGTTTTGTTAAACGTATGATCGAGCAGTAATGATTGCATCCTGATTCAGGAACCGGTGATGAATGAATCCGAATGCAGACCACCAAACAGTCACCATAGCCTTCTTTTGGTGCAACTTGAGTTTTGGGAAGTGTTGAGGAGCGTCTTCTTAATCCAACCATGAGCGGATCGTCGGAGTAGACGTCAAAATGGCAATTTTTTTACACTTCGTTGAGCTCGTATATGGCGCCCATTTATCGAACTTTCTCACCTTTCTAATTTGCTTCAAGTGGCGAATAACTTCCGAATGGTCTACCCTGAGCTCTACGGCAACTTTTGTGTGGATTTACGCAGATCGGCTTCGATTAATGTCTTCAATGGGTTGTCGTCCACTTTCGATGGACGGCCGCGACCATCCTTGTTTTCAAGGGTGGTAATGCCGCCACGGAATTTTTCAAACCTTCTGCGCGTTATACGTTGAGAAGTTGTCCCGTCACCTTATGCTTCGATGACATTTTGAGATGCTTCAGCAGCATTATGGCTAAGTTTGAACTCATGAAATAAAATGATGCGTATCTCTTGAGTAGGCAGCTTTTGCGAAATTGATCTAATCTTTTACAACGTAAGGCTTATGAACAACTTTTTAAAGAGAAGAGCTACAGCTTTAAAATGATGTGGCACTTGGCTGTATTAGTCGAGAAATAATTTGCATACCGACTCGCCTACATATTCAAAATATAATAGACAATTAATTTTGCATCAACCTATTACAGCGTAGCTCTGTTGATAAAACATAAACAGATAGGAGTCTCTTCAGAAGATTTTCATGTCCTTTGATAAAATGTCATTACACTTTTAATGGCGTTCTTATGAAATAAGACAAAAAATAAGAAACAAAAAATGTGGAAAATGTAGGTACCGAGCGGCGCAAAAAAAGGTGTTAGAAAGTTTTGGTCTACTACGGCATAATATGAGGTTATAGATTCTTATCATATTTATGCTATAACAGATATCCTGAAATTTAATGCGGAAGGTTTTCAAAGTGAATTCCATCTGCTGCAATCAGCGTGTAGAGCCTTGAACTGAATTCCGTGGTGACTCTCTGAAGAACATAATTTTCTACTGCACGAATCTCTCTGAATTTGCAGTACGAAGATCCTGGAGCTGCATCTTTGAATAAGGTTCTGTTGAATAAGCGTCTCGCCACAGCATTATTTCCAGCATTTTCGTAAAATTTCTTTACGATAAACACACGTTGTTCCAACGTCAGTGCTTCCATTCTGAAATGTACCGTAATAAGAGACATCCGTGAGTGAGCTATAGAATGTTCAGAACTGCAATAGAACAATATCACGAGGAAAATCATTTACGATTAAACCACGATAGACAAAAACTTTCTAACACCTTTTTTGCGCCACTCGGTATCTGAGACCGGGAAGATCGTGGGATCTTATTTATAGCCTGTTCCGTGAAAGAAAAATTTGAGCGTGTCCATTAGGTTCAACTGAGGGGCTATGGACGCGGAAACTGAAGGGGCTATACAATAGGAGATGATTCTCAAAGTATGTAGCTTATGTATTCTATTATATAATGTCAAACTGTAATTTTAGTAGTACATTTTATATTTAACAATGCTATCAGAAGCTGACTTGCTCGTTCATCAAATAAAAGTAGAAAAATTTATTTATTTTAATATTCTAAATCTAATATAAAAAAAAGATTTCCTAGTGATTTCTAATGTTAGTATAGCACTGTTTGTTTTTAAATGTTTTCTCATAGTTTAAATAGTCTCTACGTTATTTTAAATAAAATTTCAATTACTACATTCCCCTGAAAACGCCGATAGGCAAAATGCATTAGGAAATAAAATATATCCAAGTATTACTAAAATTACATTTTGACAGAAGGAAATTTATGAAACGGAGAGTTCTCTGTACTGTCTTGCTTGATGAAGTTGATAGATCCAAGACACAGCCAGGATCTTATGCTATGTTTTCAATTCATATGCTTGACAACTTTGTTGCCTTTAAGACATTTAGTGACAGCATGGCTATACGGTTGTCTGCGATAGCCCAATTGGTGGAGGCGTCGAACAGATGACATCCGAGGTTCCTGGTTCTAATCCAGGCCACAGAATTTTTTCTTCCATTTTTTTGAAATAAAATCATTAAAGATCTACATGATTTCAAAAATTTCATTTCATTATTTATTGACAAATTTTTAACTGTTGGTGGTTGCGAATATAAGATATAGAAAAATTGTGTAGTATAACTTTGATATATGAAGCATTTATTTCATAGTTAGACCAGAGGAACATTGAAATCTCTCGGAAAAATTGCGAGAATTTCATAGTGAAGAGATCAAGAAAGGATTTAAAGAATAAGAAATCATATTCCAGTCTTTAATAAGAAATAATTCTATTTCACACATTTTATTGAAATTTTTATAGTAATAACTTTTACATGGCATCAAAGCATTTGATAGGATAGATGCAGTTTTCATGAAAATTAGAGTTGAACAAAATTTTACAGGCGATTTATGGCTATCGATATCAGGATTTAAGATGGACTTAACACAGTGTTCTGTTCGGTGTTATGTTTTTCATTTCATCAGAGTATATTTCAGATGAACGTGCGGATAGAAGAGGGCACAATTTTTATTGAAACTGGTCCGTTTATTATTTTCTCAAAATGCAGCAGTAACCTATGAGCTAACTACCGAGATCCATTGAGGAAAAGGCTATACCTTTCAAGATTCAAATGCACACAAAATTCCAGTACATTACCTCCGGAGGGGCCAGTTCTCCGCAAAAGGTAGTTGAGGTAAAGGAAAAAGGAAAGGAAGAAGGTGAGACGCGAAATCGATTAAACCTTTGCACAGTAGTAACCCCTTGACTCGAACAATCGCTGAGGAGCGAGTGCGCGTGCATTTCGAAAAAGTCACGCAGTTCGCAATCCAATCTTTTTCCTGTGACGTGTTCTCGACAGGATCTCGCCTTCTCTTCTGGAAATCGCCTTTTTGCCTTCCTTCTTTCCGCTCTCTCCTCTTTCTCTCTCTTCTTGTGGTCGATCAATACAGCCCTGAGACTTGTGTTAGGCTGAAAAACTCCAAATCACTACTACACTCCTAGAAAGTTCTTTTAAGGAAAAGAGAGAAAATACGAAACCCAATTTTTCGATCCTTTATCTAATAATAAGATGTCATCATCTCGCTGTTTAAATCGACTATGTTTAGAAGAGATCCCTTTCTGGCCAAGGAAGATAGCGGTTTACTAGTAAATATTTTTTTTTATCCTAAAAAAGATTTTGTAGGTTCATCGAGAATAAGTTTTGCAAACATTGGAATTCCGAAGTTCTTTTTCTTTTGAAATATGCAAGCAGGAAAGTATTGAAAAGAGGAATAATTGAAATTTTCGGATGAGAGTAGCTTCACCAAAAAATGTTTTATGTGGAACTTATGTAGATATTGAAATAAAAGAAAAAATATTTTTTAATACACTAACTTAAGTTTGAGTCGAAGTTGGACATTTGCGCCATTGAAGACTCAAATGTGTCGTAAATAAGGCAATATACTCGCTCATGACTAACATGGTTAATCTTATTATGAAAAAATAGTTATTCTTTAATGGTTAATCTTGTTGAGGACGACTTTAATTAAAAATGTAGAGGTAAATTATTTTATATTTCTTTGTTTATTTATATATTTATAATATCGACGTTGAAGAATTCTAGATTTCAATTAAGTTAAAGTTAATAAAATTAAAGTGAATTTCTTCCGATTATGTGACTAAAAAAACAAATAAACTATATTAAATTATGTATAGTCCAATGGAAATTCCAATAGTTCATATTTAATTACACATCTGTTGTGTTGCCATTTCTCGAATTATTTCTTAGTTCATGCATCAATTGCTCATCATACTGTCTCCCAAGATATCTCAGTCTACGAGGAGATATCAAGAAGTAATGCATTTTGTTTTTACTTCCTTATACATAGTAATCACGAAAAATTGTCATTGATCTATACCTTTTAGGGTCCCTAGATTACGAAAAAGTGATTTCTAGAAAATGTCTGTGAGTCTGTGTGTCATTCTGTGTGTGTGTGTGTCCACGATAGCGTCCAAACGGCTAAAGCTATCGAGACCAAACTTTAAACTTAAGATTACAATCTTCCTTGGGAGGTCTGATTAGTTTTCCAGTGGAATCGGTTTACTCTAGCGCCAAAATATAAATTTTGAAATATCTCGTTAACCATTGCGTTTATGAAAATTTTGAAAGGTTTGAAAAGTGTTACAATTACAATTATAAACAACTTTTGTTTAGAAAGTTTTTCAAAATTCCAACCGGAAGTACCAGTTCTACTCTTTTCAAAATCCAGTTTTTTGCTAATATAGGCGAAATAAGACGGATAGGAAAATTTGTAAAGTATACAAAAGTGTTTAGAAGCTAATTTTAAACAACCTTTGTTAAGAAAATTTTTTAAAATTCCAACCGGAAATACCAGTTCTACTCTTGACAAAATCCTGTTTTTTGCTAATACTGTATAGGCGAAGGAAGATAGTATAGGAAAATTTGGAATATATTCCAGTGTTTAGAAGCTAATTTGAAGTAACTTTTATTCACAAACTTTTTCAAAATTTTGTAGCCATTTTAAACAGTAGTTTTATTTTTTTTTCTGTATTTGGACTAGGACATTTATGTATACGAAAGTCGCGTGGTGACCACACCTCATTTTTTTTCAAAGAAAATTACAAAACATATAGGTAAACAACTAACAAGGGACTCCCACATAGCTTATCCGCTTGTATGGCTATGTGTGCTCAAATTTTTTCGTTTTCGTGGTTTATTTTGAAAGAAACAAAATTTCGCACTCTTATTTTGCAAGCATCTAGCTTCAGGTGAGTAACATATTTCAATATGGTGACAAATTGAAATACATGTTCGAGGGATTCCCTTGTAAGTGCAGCTGAAATTACACGTCTATATCTACTATTCCATAAAGGCGCCATGAGGATTTAGGCATTATTCCCTATGACCAACTGACAACAACCTCTTGTCCACAAAAGAATTTTATTAAGCGTATACGTATTTCGAACTCATTGGGTTCATTATTCAATGCGGATACACAGTTTGGTTGACAATCAATCGAAAATCGAACAGTGTAGTGAAAAGAAAGACGCGAGTGGTCCAGGAGCCAAGCTCACTTTGCACGCTCGCCCAAAGAGTAAACCAGAGGAGGTACACTGAACTGGGAGAGAAGCCTGATGAACCTCTTTAGTCCTCCAGAGAATAAGTCCCAAGAAGGGACGAGAGTCAGATTGTAGATTGATGAATAGAGTCCCCAAAAATCAGCAGGATCTAAAAGATCCAGTAGTTGGGGAAGACGGCCTTGTTAACGTCATCAAAGCAGACATCCAGGATATGGCGGGGTCTTCGAAACCTGAGGGGACCCTTAACAACGAGTGGATGGTCCAGAATACCAGAAACCAGAGTATTTTCGTGATTCTCCATCTTGGGTAGCATGTTCTTCATAAGTGTCTGGACAAAGGTGCCTATGTGGGTCATCCTCAAATCGTCATAGATAGCGTGGTTGTTGGCAACACTTCTGTCAAGTTGGGCAATGGATCGGAGAGCAACATTTTGGAAGGTCTGGAGTTCCTTCCACCTAGATTTGCAAATAGAAGCCCAAGCAGGCATTCCATGGAGTAAAATAGTACGAATCACAACCTTGTATATCAAGAGTTTATCCACACCAAGAGCGCTGTTTCGCCCCAGAAGTGCAATCAGACTGAACCTCTTCTGGGGCCGAAACAGTCGGCCATGGTCGCTTTAACTGTTCTAACCAACTTAGGTAGGGGGCTTCTCGTAACCTTGGTATAAGGACCTTCGTTTATCAATTTAGTCACATTCGTGAAGTAATCCTCTCTACGTAAGATAACAATAGAATTCCCTTTATCTGCTTTCAAGAAAAAGCAGTCTTTGTTTTTGAGGGTCGCTAAAGTGGCTAAACTATTCCTATCTAAACCATTATCAATATTGGCCCAATTCTTTTTAAGTTGTTGTACGCACGCGTTTCTAATGACCTGTTTCTTTTGAATGAGGGAAGAAATTTGATCCCACATTCGATCTCGCAAATGATGTTCTCCAAATCAGATTTGTGGGATTCTTTTTCCGGTCACACAATGATTATCAACCAACACTTGTGTGATATCAAACGTGATAAGTTAGATATTAAATTTCAGGCTATTAGGACTAACCAGAGAAGGGTTTACACAGTCCCTACTGAACCCACACGACCTCTTACGGTGATAAACAAAACGGACCTCTAACTAGACGATGAAGAGTTGAACCTTCTTTCGAAAGGGCTCAAATTCTCCCTAGGCAAAGGCCGGTTTGATTTGGAGAACATCATTTGCGAGATCGAATGTGGGATCAAATTTCTTCCATCATTCAAGAAACAGGCCATTAGGAACGCGTGCGTACAACAACTTAAAAAGAATTGGGCCAATATTGATAATGGTTTAGATAGGAATAGTTTAACCACTTTAGCGACCCTCAAAAACAAAGACTGCTTTTTCTTGAAAGCAGATAAAGGGAATTCTATTGTTATCTTACGTAGAGAGGATTACTTCACGAATGTGACTAAATTGATAAACGAAGGTCCCTTATACCAAGGTTACGAGAAGCCCCCTACCTAAGTTGGTTTGAACAGTTAAAGCGATTATGGCTGACTGCAAAAACTTCTTACCTCCTAATATTGCCAAACGATTATCGGTTACTAATCCGATAATACCTAAAGTATATGCGCTACCCAAAACCCACAAACCAGGGAACCAGTTCAGGCCTATTGTTTCCAATATTTCAGCCCCAGCATATGAACTAGGCAAATACTTAGCACGATTTCTAGCCAAACTGGATATCGACAAATTAGACTTCTCAGTCAAGAATAGTGCACAATTGGCGGAAAAACTAAAAGGGACTAAGCTAACGGAAAATTGCGTATTAGTATCGTTCGATGTAACTTCTCTATTCCCAAACCTCCCGATGCAAGACACTCTAGATTTCTTGAACTGCGTTTTGGTAGACAACAAAGTGAATAAGGACGTGATCAACGAAGTCGTCACCCTTTGTAGGATGTGCGTTAATAACTTTCTTCAGTTCAATGGAGAGGTTTACCGTATGTCAGCAGGAACCCCAATGGGAAGCTGCCTTAGCCCCATACTAGCCGAAATCTTTATGAGGAAGTTTGAAGCCAAGTTTCCTTCCTCCGGACAATACTTCCCAAAGATTTGGTACCGTTACGTCGATGATGTGTTCGCTGTCATCGATACCAACGAGATAGAGGTACAAACCTTCCTCGAGCACATCAACAGCTTCTATCCATCAATACAGTTCACTGTGTAGGGGAATTGCTCTATACCCTTTCTTGACCTTAGAATCATACTAAATAACAACAAGCTCGAATATGACATTTATCGAAAACCCACCCATACTGATGTGTACATTCACCATGATTCAAATCACTGCTGGAGCCAGAAGCTAGCAGCGTTCGTTTTTATGGTGGACAGAGCTCTAAACATCCTTCTATCCAAGACCAGATATGCTAAAGAGATCAAACACATACGGACTACAGCGCAAAACAACGGACATGACACCAAACTCGTACACGATTTGGTACGCAGAAGATTCGTAAAGCTGGTTAGAGAATCGACCACCCTCAACAACACCAGGACACTTAAGTTTAGAGTATCAATTCCATATAAAAAGAACCTCACGGCAGGATTATGCCTGATCTTCAAAGTAGCAGATATAGACCTCACGTACAAAAACCCCAACGCCCTGAGGAATCTTTTGGGGAACCCTAAAGGAGGACAAACACCTCCTCTAGCACAATCTGGAATCTACGAAATCGCCTGCAGTGTATGCCAGAAAGTTTACCGAGGGGCAACTTGCAGGAAGGTCCGGACTAGATTATAAGAGCATAATGCCCACGCCGTTTGTTGAGACAGGTCAGCAACAAGAACGCTTTGGACGCCCATGAGACGTTGGAGATTTCCAAGAAGGACCCCGACCTGTTACTAAACGGAGACGCAGGCCCCATAGGAGATTCAACTTATCAAATTGCTTAAAGAGTCAAGTTAATTTTCTATATTTCTTAATTTTGTATATTTGTTTATCTTTTACTTTCTTTGATTTTATTATTTAGATAGTTACTTCGTCTAACTAGTTATTCATTGTATTATTTTAATAATCGGCATTCGGTGTCGATTGTAACGATTGTTCGAGACCAGGAGGAAGTATCTCTACTAGGTCCGCGCTTCTGATGTTAAGAGATTGTTTTCCTCCCATTAGTCTCTTTTATTTTGTAACTTACATTTGTACCTTTTTTATTGGATAATGGCCACTCCGGTCCTTATATATATTCTCTGTAATTCAACCAAACTCTGTTCGTCAATCTACAATCTGACTCTCGTCCCTTCTGGGGACTTCTTCTCTGGAGGACTTAAGAGGTTCATCAGGCTTCTCACCCAGTTCAGTGTACCTCCTCTGGTTTACTGTTTGGGAGGGCTCCTCCTCCCTTCTCTGGACCACTCGCGTCTTTCTTTTCACTTCACTGTTCGATTGTCGATTGACCAAACTCTGTATCCGCATTGAATAATAAACTCAATGAGTTCGAAATAGGTATATGCTTAATAAAATTCTTTTGTGGACAAGAGGTTGTTGTCAGTTGGTCATGTCGTTATCCACAGTCCTTTCCAGTTTCTCATTATTCCCTATGCTGCACCGGTTTTAGAATATCCCGTTTTTAGAGCCCCGTCGGAGATTTGAGTTCCGCGTGAGTCTCAAACATCTGGCTATCCAAAAAATCTTATCATGGGACCAAGGAGGTGGCAGGGCTAACTCTTTCTTCCCGAAACATTTTGCATCATTTGCACACATTAGAGTAATCCATACTGCCGCACCGTAAATTTCTACCATTTCCCCATGAATTTCCGAGGCTTTCTTATATTTTCCGAAAAGAATCCTTATAACAGCTCGCTGTTCTTCCACTCTAGGTAGATGATGTGATAGGGGCGCTCTTTTTTAAACAATCAGTAGCATGTAGTGCGCGTGCATAGGAACAATTCTTGTTATGGAATGTCTGTGCATGTACTCATGTAAATTTTACACAGCGACTATATTTCCTACGTTAAAAAATAAGTGACATTACTTTCTGATATCTAACTCGTATATCCACTTCCACATTGAAGCACTTGAAGTATGTTGGTGATTGTTTGGTTGAGACCCTAGCCCAGAGTTGTTGATGATCTCGTTCATGATGGTGGAACTCTACGCGATGGTCACGGTTATTAAGAATCTAAGACTGATTAATTTATTTTTCACATAATCAGAAAGAAATTAACTTTAATTAATTTTCTTTAAATATTTATATTATTAAATAATTGTGCATTTCAGCTTTATAAAGCAAAAGCAAGATAAGGAAAAAAATCTTTATAACAAATTCCGAAGACTAGTGTTTCTTGAACTTTTTGTCTCGCGACCCCCTTTTACATTTAAAAAATTGCAAAGGAGAACCATTCCAAAGGGTCCCTGAAACATGGTTGTTCTAATGTTTTATATGTTCTGTGAATTTCTGCGGGGGGGGGGGGGGGGGGGGGGGGGGGGGGGGGGGGGGGGGGGG
>JAHWFO010018671.1:3392452-3416294 GCA_023313115.1 Rhysida immarginata | reverse complement strand
GGATAATATTGGATCGCGGTAGTGGTAAAAACAAATTGGTTAAGGTTGAGAAACGTTGATCTAGATTACAATAATCTTCTTTACGTGTCGACGCATTCCAAATTATAGTAATCCCCCCCCCCCCCCTTTTATTTAATGGTTATTGTCCCAAGTTTCAGCTATTGAAAGGGAAATACTTTTTTTGTAAGGAGACACGGTATTCCCTTGTCGGCCTATAGCCCTGTGTTATTAAAACCAATCCGTAATAAATTTTTCCGGATAATTATTGTTCTTTTGTTCGAATTCTTTTACATTTTTTTAAAATTTCGCTAGTAATAAAAATTGAATTTAAAACTATTTGATTCAGTGTCAAGAAGAATGCTGTGCGCACAATTTTGTTTAGACCTTCAATTAGGAATTTTGAGAAAGCTGACCAAACTGAAGAATTTAACTTTAAGATTATCCTAGCTTTCACTGCAATTACTTGTTCGCTCTTTTAGTTTCCCACTTTTATTTATTTTTTGCTTGGACAAAGGATAGTCTCTCTCCGAAACGTCAGCTTTTTCAAGGTCTTATCATCGTGTGTTCAATTCTGTTTTATTCCAGGGTTTTTGTGTCTCGACCTTCTTTTTTCTACATCCATCATCAGTTTGCTCTTTAATATTTGGCCGTCGATCGATTCAACGTTTTAATTAGATCGTCAACACGATTGCGGAAATCTAAACGTGTATCGAAATGGATCCCCGAAATTCGTCGTACCTTTGCGGTCAACCTATCTATCACTGAAGTCTTATTTTCGTTGAGACGATTTCGCTCTTTTTAAGCTAATCCTCGAGGTTTGTAATGTCATGATTAATCTCTTTCTGGGCCCGGGCTTCCTCTCCAGCTTTGCACATTTTTATTATTAACCGCTCTTTTTTATTAGTTTTATTTTTTGCTTGGTGTTAAGCAGTGAAGTTTAATTCCGTGGGGAGCTTTCGCAGAGCTCACGAGCCCAAAGGGGCTGTCGCCTTTGCTGTTGTGAATACGTCGTCGACAAAAATCTGGACGTCTAAGCGTAGAGAGAGAGCTGGAAAATCGAAACCGCAAAGACGGCTTCGCCGATTAAAGCAGTGTAACACTGATGAAAATTATATTAGAATGGTTAATACAAAATCAATAAATTATCTAAAAGGGAGTTAAAGAATCCATTAACCTTCACTTGCTAAACCACATGCACACTTCAGAAAAACTTTTTACAGGCGCGAAATCAATATTGTAAATACTTTACTAGGCCCGTGTCAAGAGAGTAGTAGCATCATCTGCGTTTCTACCTACAAAATATCAAAGGATGGCGACATGCTAAATGTGAATCTTATCTGAAACGTACAATTTTCGTATTCAAACTCTTAATAAATTTTGATTAGAACCGAGCACACTTTCCCTCTCCATCAGAAACAAGGCTCCCTTATAATCAAGAAAGTATCGATCAGGCCATTAAAAATGAGGTTCCCCCGAAGGTTTTTCAAGTAAGGAACCGAAAATGTCGGTTGTAATTTGAAATCCTGAATAATCCGTTTATCATCCGAGAGGAGGAGCAGGAGGAGCCGCCGCCACCGCCGCCGTTGTCAACATCAATCATCATCCCAAAGTTTCTATTTAAAATTAGCGAATCCTTAAACGCAATTAATCCTTAATTAGTCGTTTTAATTGCATTGGAATCGTTGCAGCCGCGTCATCTTCAAGAGATCTATAAATTGAGAAGGGGAAAAAATAAAACTACATAGCAGGCGTAAAGAATTGAGCAATTAATTTCTACTCATCCCTTTTTTGAGGAAATGAATACATTTTCTTTTAATTTGTAATTCCTAACCCTGTCATTTATTTCTAGATCTCGATATACAGAGTTTATAACAATCAAACTAGCACAACCTGTGGCATATGTTCCACTGATTGCTATGCGCTAATATTGGATTAATGAAATCGACTAACGTGATTTCAAATTTTTCGAAATGGTAAAATCATCGCCTAATTGTGCCTGTCAAAATCAATCAACAGCTGCAACAGCTGAAAATAGTCTAAATCGTGATTGTGCTGAATAGGTTACTGAAATAATTCTCTATACAGTAGACCCTTGGTGGTCAGGTCAAATGAAAATTCCAAAAAATGTCTATTAACAGCCTACTTTCGATTAACACGTCTTTTTTATGTAATGTGTATTATCTACTGTTTTCGTAGAAATAAATAAGATAGAGGAAAGAAAGTGGCATTAGGAAATTCATAAAAAAGAGAAAACGCATTTATTCTACTATTCGTTATTTGCCGAATAGTCTCATCCTATTAAAACCTGCAGAACAGGATTCCTTAATGTGGACTGTAATCTAAAAGAATTAGCTTTTTTTAATAATAGATTTATATAGTACTAGAAGAGGTACCCGGCGTTGCCCGGGATAATTACACTTGCACAAACTTTTCCTTTCATTGTTAGTCATGAGATATATATTGTTGGTTCATGCAGTGTGTTTGTGAATTGCGTGCTGATACCATTGTTGATACCTATTGTTGTACAAACTTTGCCTTGCATTGTTGGTCATGAGATATTTCTCATTAATATGCCTTGCCATAACCATGAATATCGATTTTTTATCGATATTTATTATTTTTCCGAAATCTGATGTAGACAGTGACCTTCCTCATGCTTTGAAGGTCATGTATACGAAATTTCATCAAGATCGGAATAAAACTGTAGATTTGTATAAAAAACGTACAGACAGACCCACCCACCCACAAACATCCTTCTTTATATATATAGATAGAAGATTTGTTTCTTTTTGAGAAAGTAGATCAAGTACCTATACCAAAAGTAGTCATACTTAAGATGTACTGTATGCTGTATCAGACTTGATTTTCTTCTTGGATTCCTAGTCTTTTGTGCATAATCTGCATTTTATGCTTATCCATCAAATTTTACAATATTTTTATTTTTCAATTCTTATTAAAAAATGCACGTACTTTATTTTAAAAAGAAAACATGGATTAATTATTACAGTGATAAGTAATAAGTTAATTTTATGCAGTTAAGATATGCAAGTGAGAATGGGTTAGGTTAGATTAGTGCGTTTGTGCAAGTTTTGATAAATTTTCAATTTTTAAAAATAGATTGATATGAAATTAATAAGTGAAAACTGGACTTAATGATATAGGCTTTCTTCAAGTGTCGTAAAGACTACAAGATAATCAAGCCCAATGATAGGGCAGTCTTGCTGTAGCCCATTTGGTAGAGGCGGCGAGCATGTTACTAACGATTCCTTGGCTCGCATCCAAGTCACGGATTTTCCTTTCTTTTTTTCATTAATATAGAATCTACGAGGGGCGATTGATAAATAAGGTCTCCATGGCTGTAACTTTTTTATTTGTTAACCGATTTTCAAAATTCTTTTTGTATCTTATACTCACATTTGTCCTCTATGTAATGCACTATTCACTTTTCGACATAGTCCCCATTCCTTTCCACGCATTGCGCCAACGCGTGACTAGTTGGGTGAACCCGTCGGAGAGGAATTCCGGAGTTGTTGTCGACACCAGGATTGAATGGCAGCGTTTACCTCGCCGTCAGAACCAACTCATGTCCCTTAAGGGGCTCTTTCTTCTTTGGGAAGTGGTGAAAGTCGCAATGTGCAAAGTCTTTCATTTTTTAACTGCAATTTTTCATCTTTGAACTGTAGGCACTGCAACGCCTCTGGTGTGTGGTGACTTGTGTGCGGGCGGACATTATCGTACTCCAGAAGAGGGTCCAAAGCTGCCATTCAATCCTGGTGTCGACAACAACTCCGGAATTCCTCTCCGACGGGTTCACCCAACTAGTCACGCGTTGGCGCAATGCGTGGAAAGGAATGGGGACTATGTCGAAAAGTGAATAGTGCATTACATAGAGGACAAATGTGAGTATAAGATACAAAAAGAATTTTGAAAATCGGTTAACAAATAAAAAAGTTACAGCCATGGAGACCTTATTTATCAATCGCCCCTCGTATATTATAGATTGATATGTTTTATGGCATTAACTGATATAGAATAAACTAATATATACAAATATTCATAATATACTCCACGCTTCTTATTTATATCTAGCGTTCGTATGTTGTTCGGTGCCGAATTGTTTTTAAATGTGAATTGGCAAAGAAATTTTTCTAATAAATTTATTGGGAATAACGGCTATAAGTGAATCCGCAGTTTTCAAAAACGTTTTGTCAAAGATCAGCTAGCTATAATAGAATCTATAGGGTGTCCCGTAAAAGGATCACTATTCATTGACTGTGTGTTCTGAGATTACTTTCAGTAAATGAAAGTCCAACTCTGAAATCGGAATTTATTATTTGTGATCTATGTTGAGAACTTAGTTTTGAACTTTGGATTTTGAAGTAAAAGAGAATAATTCTGTTGGTTTTCTTTGTGGGCCATCACTCTGTCATCTTCATTGGTAAAAATAATGTTCAGCGTCTTCTTGTATGTGGTTGTCAGCTCTCTAAATTTGTTTTGTGGAATACAGCATTTTCTGAAGTGCCATTTGAGGCTCGAAATGACTACCATGTTTTGATGGTCAAGAGAATTAGTCTATTTTTTATCATTCCACAACACTATTTTATTTTTCTAAATAAGTGAAATGTGACCACTCGGTTGTAAGTAAATCACAATAAATATTATTTAGACATTACTGAGATATGTTTGGACTCGGTCCATGTTCACTTGGACTTTTTTAATCAAAATAATACCAGAACACACTCAAGCTAGGGGCATCCTATTGCAGTGAATATTTTAGTTTATAAAAATATAACACAGTTGATACAAATGAAAAGAACGCACATTTACATCTATCTCCCAATATCTTAATTATTTTTTTGATTGAGTTTAGCCGTGTTGGTCTGTGAAATCTTCAATTTTCAAATTAGATTCAGTAGAAGAATTAGAATAATTACAAAGAGTATTTATATTTTTTCTTTAGACCAACCTTAAAAGAATGCTAAAACAAATTACCTTAAGGTGAGTTCTTCATGTTCTCGGAACATTTGGTGTTCGCGAAATTAGAGGAGAGGAATTTGTCTTTTTTGAAAAAAAACCGCAAAGCAAATTAGGTACAAACATTTTGAGAGAGAAGTTGTTTTTCTCCACTTCATTAGAGAAAACGAATGATAGAGACGGAAAAATGGGTCGATGACTTTGGGGATAAACAGAAGAAGAAGTTGAAGGAAGGAAGAGGGGGAGACATCAACCTCATCATCACCGTTCATTAACCTTCATTTTGCTTCTGGCTCTTTCGAACACTTTTCGTCATCTTCCGGAGCCGAGATTTCAATTTGCGTGTCGCTCTGTTCGAATGGCCTCGGGGACCCATTTCCCTCCCAAACATCCTCCGCTTTCTACCTTCCCCGTTCTCCCCTCCTCCTCCTCCAGTCATTTTCCTCCATCCTATTTTATGAGCTTTTCTTCTGTTCCATCATCCAATCATTCAGAGAATTGAAAAGGTCAAGCGAAATTCTAATGGTGACGCGGTAATGGATGCGTGGACACCCGAGGAATTAGAATGGTGAGCAAAGCACCAAACTTTAATTATGATCCTATGCGACTATACCCACAATTGAATGTTTACCAAATAATACGATATGTCCAAAAAGTAAAGACAATTTAACTTAAATCAATGCAATTTTTATTATTTTCAAAAATAATTAAACAGAACTTTGTACGTATAAAGTTTAATATTTCTATGTATTAGCAATGTCACACATTGCCTGCTTGACTCATTTACATCCTATTGATCTTAGCATTTTCGAAGCATGTTCCATATACTTGCGGCTAACAGTTCTCGCAATTTCTTCTGATATTTGCTTGAATCCTCGTAGATTCTGTAATTGCTGTTTACGTTTGAAGTATATTTATTTACATATGCCCTAAAACTTCTCAACCCCCCCCCCCCGGCCCAAAACTTCCCAAACATTTGGAAGGTTCGACTCCTTTGATACAAAGTCGACGGCATTGACGGATAGGAAATCTGTCACAATTCGTCCGTAATACAGGGTAAATTTTAAGTACACTGACAAACTGCAGGAATGGTTCCTGACTGGAAATGGAGTAAAAAGGTCATATCAACATGTGCCACGGTAGAAGGCACGATGGAGCGCCACACCACGGTAGAAGGTTCGCCAAAACCTCAACAACATCTTCCCCAGACGTTGGATAGGAGGCGGAGGCCCTGTTGAATGGCCTGCTCGATCACCGGACTTAACTCCATGGATTTTTATACGCTTTTATTTAACTCACTTTGGTGTCGGTCTGTTTGGGTCAAATCTTGTAATCAATATTAAACAGTTGCTTCTTTATCTTCTTTATACATTACTCCAGGTAAACTTTGGAGGCCATAGAAGTACCCGAACTATTACCCTGTTCATCAAGAACGGCCCAAATAAAAAATTTTCTTGAAAACTTCGTGGTTTCTTTGAATTTTTGTTCATATTGCAGTTGCTGATAATTCTTTGCATACAAGAATTTACGTCCCAGAAGTTGGGTAAGATCCAGTGACATTTGTCTCGTTATCGATTACTAAGAGTTTGCTCTGAATGTGTCCAATCTTCGCATGCCTCTCCTGGTCGTTTATGTATTTGGGCGCTGTCTTTCTTTTTCTCGCTTTTATACACTTTAAGATACGAGATCGAACGAGGAATATTCAGATTTTTGAAGACTGTCCTCACGGAAGTTTTGGATCGTTTAGTGAAAGATTTTTCCACCTTTCGAATATTGGAAGGAGCCAATTGGATCGGAAGACGACCTGAAAGTCTCTTGTAAGATGGGCTTTCAGATTCCTCATGCCTCTCGTTAATCTGGTAAAGCGTTTTCTTTTACCTGCATTCAAAAGAAAAATGTTCAACAATAGATTTTTTTCAACACCCAATAGGCACACGCTATTTGCAAATATTTCATTTTCCTTTCGCCTGATATTTTTAAGACTATATTCTCGTATTTAAGAAAATAAGCCTAATCTGCGAGTAACGCAATACGCTTCGCAAGAACAAATGCAATAATGTGTTAAGCGCGAATGCGTTTCTGTGCTCGTTGAAAATAATTTTCTTCTTGGACACACCTTAGTTATGCATTTCACATTAAAAACTACAATTTGATAGTGTTTGATAATAGGTTATTTTGTTGTTATAAAGATAACATCTGCAAAATGTAACACCAAATTGACAGCTTTATGTGTGGGTGTAACAATTTTCGTAAGTTTTGAATATTTCTGTTCCTCGTTCATCATCTGAAGCGGCCACAAACGCAATATTCAAAATATATATACTCTCTTAAAACTTTTCATTTAAAGCTTTCAAATGAAAAATTGTTGGAAAGAGAAGGTTGCAAGTCGGAGCGTTAATTGGGAGTAGTCGCTGAGCTAACTGATTAGGTTCAGAGCATAGAAAGGAGGAGTTACACGGGGGCTAATCTTTACAGGCTCATGCTCCCATGGCTTTTCAATCGTAATCTTTCTTAGGGTTTTAATGTGTTTGAGCCGTCGAACTTGGATACTATGGACACGAAAGCGGGAAAGCGTCGGAGGCTTGTGGTAGCCTACGGTGGCAACACTGACATTCGATCCGTCGACTTTGATATGAGAGACGGGTTGCCGACCATCAAAGCCTCCCGACCCTTTCCGGCCCCCCCCCCCCCCCCCCCCTTCCACTGAAAGGGGCTCTTCCCACTAATCTGTGCCATTGTTTCTGGCCACGGGTTGAGAGTAACATTCCACAATTCTTATTCATCGATCAGTTCAAATTTTAAAAAATTCGTTCGGCTTTGATGGACCACCTACGGCGAAGGATTTGCATATTGTTTAAGCAAAGCTTTGACATGATTTCATTTATTGCCTGTATTACATTGAATGATTTTTGAGGGCATTAAGGCATGAAATCCTAGTGGCTAATTATTAAAGTTTAAGCGTTTGTAGAGAACTCTTTAGGATCCAGAAACAAAATTCTGAAAATTAAATTTGGCTCCTTCTATGAAATGGCTTAAAGATAATTTTAAATTATCCTAACAAATGACGCCACGCATCCTGTTCCCCACAGATACAAAATTCTTTTATTCAAACTTTTATTATTATTTTATTCAGACAAAAAAAAAACCATACAAGCTCAGATTATTCTGTGACCTTCCTCTCCCGTATTTACCACCTTTTCGGCTAGCATACAATCGTTTACTCATTTGGTTCAAATGTCCAAACCATCTCAGAGCATCCCAGTAAACTTCTCTTTACTAAGCAAGTCATCTTTTACCCCATCATCCAGAATCCTTCGTCTTCTCAGAGCATCGTTAAGGAGCCCAAACAGTGATAAGAGGGAGCAAGATCTGAACTGTATAAGGGATGTTCTAATACAGAAATATGGATTGTATTAATAGTTGGTGAGCTTCCGCTTCTCCAATATTACGGTCTGATATTTTGCCCTTTTTACGGAAAATATTTCAAAACTGGCCCATTCATGTCAATATTGTCAGTTTGCTGTTTAGTTTGAAACAGTGAGTTGGTTTAAATTTTTTGACCGATTCTGATAAACAAAAGCAGAATAGTGAGAGGCGAAGAAATCTATTTTCTTCAGAAATACATTTACCCTCAGCAGCCCTGCACCGTGTCCAACCTGATTTCAGTGCAAAAATGCCGCCCAGTAGAAGTTGCCATCACAGCGCTCAAATAAATCGCTATCGGTGTCCTGATTAGTGGCATTAACTCCTCAAATATTAGACCAAATGTCGAAACGTGTTGAAGTCTGTTAGTGAAGGAAGAACATGCATAATTCCAATAGATACATATGGACATAGGGTCGTACTCTTTATTGTATGTTTGGGCATGTATCGGTGACCCCCCCTATTTTTGTTGCCCTAAAGCATGTATTTTTCTTCAACGGAAAGGAAGCGCTAGCTTTTTATGTTTCCCGATTATGTATTAGTTACTATTTAGTGAGTTCAGATTAATTCACCTATCCAGTACTTTAACCTTGCCAAAAACAGCCTATCTACACTATCTGGCCATTCTTCACCAGACACTTCTCCAAAAGCGGGATCCTCCGTACTCGTCATACAACCCATAAAAGACGTTGACGGGTTAGAATAAACTCAAAGCAGCTACTGTAACAGACGACACGAACAGACGACATGTGGAGGAAAGAGGGATGATCATTGGAGCCCACAAGTTTGGGCATTCGATCGGTGAGTCCAACAAATTTTAGATACGCCGCTCGACAGTGAGTGATGTTATTTTGAAGTGGAAGCGAGAGAAGGGGGTTATAACACGTGGATTATTTCCCCATACTCAGTAAACTGAAGAAATTGACAGATCGCGACCGGCGATGCTGGAAACTTGTGATGATGTCAAACCGGAAGGCCTCGTTAAAAAAATATTGGCACAGGATTTACGATCGGTGATACAAGTGATCGTACCGTCCGCCGGGAGATTGTCGCATTTGGTTTTCATGAAAGAGCAGCCGTTCACAAGCCAAATATCACAGCCCTTAATGCGACCCGTCGGTTGCAGTAATGCAAGGAATGCCGCCACTGGACTCCAGAACAATGGAAAACCATCCTCTAGAGTGATGAATCGCGCTATCAGTTGTGGCGGTCCAACGGATGTATGTGGGTTTGGCGAATGCCCGGCGAACGATATTTACAAGACTGTGTTATTTTCCATTCGGCGAAATTCGGAGAAGATGGCATCATAGTCTGATCCCGCTTGTCGTATGGTCTTGGTCCTCTTGTTTTTGTTTGAGAAACCATGAATGCCGTAGCGTACTAAACAATTCTGTATAATTCTGCGCTACCGACATTGAGGGAGCACTTTTCGTCTGATCCCACACCTGTTTTAGGACGACAATACACCCTGTCAAATAACAGGCGTTATTAACACCTGGTTTCAGGAAATGGGTATAGAGAAAATTTTGACTGGCCAGCCCAAAGTCCAGACCTCAACCCCAATGAACATCTTTGGGACGAATTGGAGCGCCGGTTGAAAGCCAGGCTATTCCGCCCAAAGAACATCACCTCTTTATATTTTTGTTTCTTTAGTATTTATCACTGGCTTCTGTTACCTTAGTTTTTTTCACTATTGGCCCTTCGGTTCTCTGTCGGATTGGCCCATACTGTATGTAAATACAACCTATTGTATCTGTAAGTGGTCCCCTGAATGATGGCAGCAAGGTGACCAAAATGCGTAAACCGTGCATTAAATTCTTTCTGTGTGGACAAGAGGTGCTTTTTCTTTCTTCATTTCAACAAACCACAATTACTTGGTATTTCACTGAGCTGCTTGCCAATTTGAAGGATGAATGGAGCAAGATTCCCGCCGAGACGTATCGCAAATTGGTGGAAAGTCTTCCCCGAAGGTTGTAGCTGTCATTGCGGTGAAAGGCGGCCTTACACGATACTGACTCGTCCAGAGTCCGGTTTAACTTACTGGAATGGGGTGTGCCTGGTGACGAATGGCCAGATAATGTATCTGCAAACAGTCACTGATGATAAGAGAAGGTCGGCCCTGTACTCACGTTCATCTGCTTTAACTTTTTTAAAATGTTCATCTGTCTTAACTGTAAAAGACAATAATTATGAAAAGCCTGATATCTCGCGTGTTATCACTGTTTTCTGAAATTGGTTCTGAACATAAGTATATTTTTAAGATTTCTGATTCTGATGAGTTCTTTGCTGATCCCCTTATTAATCTTGATAATTATTTTTTAATCAAACCGTTGCGGACGATATGTGCTTTCCAAAGCTGCTCAATTGGTTTTCGAACTTTTCACAATACGGAGGGTTGATTCAGATAAAACGAGACGACTTTGCAGTTCTGTTACGATGGTGTAATACCATGGCACCACCATCGGTTGTGTTCGAAGTGAGAACCACGTAGTTGGACTATCGCCCGGCACCGTAATTTCCACTGAAATAGGCTGAGTTTGAGGGACTCCATGGGAAGTTCGTTCCACACCTGCTGACACACTTTCCATAGCCCATCAACGGTTCTTGGTCGGCGACTTCCAAGCCGTCGTTTCAGGAGACCAAAACCACAGAAATCCATCGGTGATGCGTCAGGAGATTTTACAGGCACATGAGAGAAGGGAATAACTCGTATGCCCGTCTCCTGTTCCATCTTCCTGTAGTAAGCCACAGATGACTTGGCAGTGTGGCTTGATGCCTTGTCCATGTGAATTCAAACTTTTGATTGCTCACCAGGGTACAGACGTGGGATATCCTGCCGATATATGCGGTCCATTACATTACTCTGAAAGTAAGCTGCACTAATTTTACAGTTTCCAGGAACTCGACGAATCGTGAGCAGTCCACGTGAGCAATATCTGGCAACCACTATGAAGCCCTTTGAAAACTTTTCCTTGCACCTTCGGACAAAATCGGACCTGGCCTTGCCCCCTCTTTCGCGATAGTAAATTGCCCTGGGTTTGTCGGTGTCATCGAGGTACACCCAAGCTTCATCCAAGGAGACAACCCACTTCCATCGGTCACCTGCAAGATGGTTTTCATACAGTTTTCTGGCGTTGGTGAATCGTTCCTGCACGTGCCTGGCCGATAGTCTGTGACCGCGCGCTTTATGACGTCGCTCCAGCCCAAGATTGTCATGAATTATTCTGGGCTGTTGCCTGTGAAATACCTTTCCTTTGAGCTAGATTTCTGTGTGGGGGGGATTTTCTTTCAGCACTTCAGACCGGATTTCTCGCACCACCTGAGCTGGGCGTGTTGGCTGGGGCTTGTTTCTGGTCTGCTTCTCTGCTCGTCCACGTTCATTAGATGGTCGCAATTTGTTCTTTTTGATTATTCGACCCACAATAGCTTTGGATACCACAATACCATTTCGTTTGCATATTCCACAATGCACGAAAGACTGAATGAAGTTAGCGTCGGAAAGGCCAAACATATACCCTTCCCAAAAAGCTGCGATTTTGGAAGCCATATTTCAGCACGAAATGTCCCAAATAACAGCAACAAGTGTATACAAAGCTAATCCCCATGAATAGTGGACGAGTCATGCAAATCACATTCCGTCAAGGTCATTTACCACAAGGGTATATCGCAGTTTATTAAGAGAAAAGAGTGGGAAGAAACATCAGTACAAATTTGAATGCCATAGACATCGTGCCAGTTGCGTTAGCCAGTGTAAAAATATGGCAGAAAAATTGGTGAATACGCGCGCTCCTTCGTCACTATTGGAAAAAGGGGATCAGTGCGCGAGCAGCAGCCGCCAAAATTTGCAGGGTGGAAGGTCATGGTGTGACCAATGAACGGACAGCACAACGGGGGTTCTCCCGCTTTTCGTCTGGAGACATGGGCCTGGAAGATGCGCCAAGCAGCGGAAGACCCAAAGAAGTGGATGACGCACCCTACGGCAACAAGTGGAAGCCAACCCAGGTAGCATCCCGTGGACTAGCGGCGGACATCGGGACATCACAATCGAGTGTGGTTCGAGACCTACACGCCATGGGAAAGGTCAACAGGAGCTGCCGAGTTGTGCCTCGCGAGCTGACGCTCGCGCAAGCACAACAACGGGCGCGAAGAACATCGCTTAAGTCAGTGAGGTTGAAAACGCCGTGCGTGACTTTTTCGCCCAGAAACCGGAGGAGTGATTTCGCAAGGGCAACCGACAACTGGCTGATCATCGAACTGGCTTTGAAGATTAGCAATGAGTGGTTCCTGTCTTGTTGCCCATTTAAAAGTTTGCGCGGTGATCGGACACTACTTTTGACTACAGTACTGATCAACACGCCCATCTTGAGCGATTTTTCTACTGAAGATATGTAGAGGTCTGAAAAATAGCAATTTTATCTGGTACACTTTTGGATTGTTCATTTTCGTAATTACGAATTATTGTTTCGTATGAAATTTCATTTTAGTGTTAGGTTTTTTTTTTTTCTGACAGTGTCGCGTAGTTTATTTTTTTATTTTTATAAAATTATCTTTATAAATTAATCTCTATGAAATGCGTAAGTTTCTTGTAGGAAACGAACTCTGTGGTTCTGGAAAATTCTCCAGACAGAAATCGAATGAGAATTATGGGTCATGTACGCGAATTTCGAAAAAGTCAAAGAATTCGACCTCAATTTAAATTTTCTGGTTGCAGGGGACTTATTATCATATAGAGCAAAATAAGCAATTGGCTTGTGGGTCAATATTTGCATTGGAGAAAATGCAGAGCCAAAACCCGACACATTATTAATCTCCTGGAGCCAAAGCGAGGAAAAATAAATAGGCGCCAGTGCAATATTAAAATTTTTATTTCGATTTTCTTTTCCTGGGAGAGCATTGTATTTTTATTTCTTCTTCTCTTTAAAAGCTATCAGATATGTAAAGAAAGAGCTGATCCCTACAGAATAGAACGCACAGCCGAAAAATAAATGGAAATTTTACAGTTATCCACGTTCTAAATCTTGTGAATATAAACGCCAAGGATTGAGCAGGCAAAGATTTTTGTTAAATGGAAATCGGAAGTTTTTGCGACGACCGGAACGAAATTTGAAAACAAAAAGTCGGGAAGAAGAAGGAGGAGGAGGAGAAGTAGTAGTAGGCGAGAATTTTGGAATCGATCCAAAGCTTTAAGCCATGAAAAATTTGGATTTAAACGCTGAATTTTAAAAGTAATTAATTGAGAAAAGAGGGGAAAAAGAAAACAAAGCAAGAAACAATGAAACGAAGCTGAATGGAACCGGGGATCATTAAAGCAAAAAAGCAAAAGAGAGAAGATGTGGCGGAAATGAAACAAATGGTTTTACAGTCGCCGAGCAGGATTAAAATAAGGAAGGAAGGAATTACTTCGATAAGCTACTACAAAATAAAGATGCCAGACTCTGTTATCCGCTGCAGGATTTTAAAATAGCCTATAGGTTTAAGGGATAAAGGATATTCAAATCATTCATTTCCCCAAAGCACTTTAAGAGAAAAGGCTTTCACCATGGTGCTTCGATAGAATGGAGAAAAAATAACTAAAGAAGCAATATCTGACTACATCAGTAACTGTTTAAGCATCAAATATTTAATAAAAGGAACTAGTCCCTTGTCGAGCCTTAGCAGAATACTCTTCTTGGTGAGACCTTTCAAGTTTAAGCGCTCTGCCGAGGCCAGTGCTCTCTGACCTGCAGGGCTTTTGCAAAGATGGTCTCCGAGGACTCTTTCTCTCTTCTACCGAGGAATTTAATTTGAATTTTAGCGAGGAATGAAAAGGATTTCCATCCGACTTCCACTGATCATCTCGGATTTATTCCGCTCACTGAGGAAAATGATACCCGGCAAATTAAATGCTGCGACGAAACCGTTCCAAAGGCACGGAATCTCGAGGAGAATTCAATATCGAAAGCACCAATAAAAACTCTTCTTTTTCTGTCGTTTCTAGCCACTTCAGGCTATTTCGGAAATGCTTAATATACAAGTGGTATTTAGAACAAGATCTGGTTAAAAAAATTTCTGTAAGGTACACGTTTCTGCCCTGTCAAATGGTTTCATCGAAATGGTAATAGACAGAAACCTTGCAAAAGAATTATCGGCCCATGTTGGAGGATTGTTTAAAAGAAACAGTTTAGAGGCTGGTTAACAATTTAAAAAAAAGAAATCATCATGAACAGATGGCATCAGTCCCATTGGTACACTAATCTGTACAGGGTGGATATAAAAATGAGCCCCCCCCCCTCCCTTTTATTTTCGTAACCGAAGCAGATGTCAATTTTGATGAATCCAATGAATAGGAAGTTCTGATGACCTATCCCATAGTGCACTTTTCATCATCCCAAATATGCAAATTAGGACACATTCAAATTCCTATCTTTAAAACCGTAACAAATACACGAAAAATTCCAATTGAAAACGTGTTCAGCATGGAATTCTGAACAAAACAAAAAAAAATTTCCAAAATTCGATGAACGGATCACCAACAATAACAATTATTTGGATAAGCCACACTGCATAAATAATTTTACTCCAAAGTTAATCATAATTGCTTTTCCTTTTATTTGCTTTTACTCATGAAAGTGAACGTTATTATGGTAAATTTTGGTAATTTCTTGATTTGCATGTTGAACATTCAAATGTCTTTGTGAAGTGCATAGGGAGGTAACTAATAAATTCAACATGTGAATTTTGGTGATCCGTTCATCGGATTATGGAAATATTTTTTTGTGTTGTTCATAATTCCATGCTGAACAAATTTTCAATAGGAATTTTTTCAGCATGTGTCCTCTTATGGCTTTTAAGATAGAATTTGAATGAAAAGTCCTAATTTGCATATTTGGGATAATGAAAAGTGCACCATGGGATAGGTCACCCACAACTTCATTGGATTTATCAAAATTAACTTATCCGCTTCGGTTACGAAAATAAAAGCCCCCCCCCCTTTTGCTCATTGGCTCATATTTGTATCCATCCTGTATAATCCCATCTGGTAAAATTCCTGCGGTTGTCGGCGAAGCCATTGGATAACATCAAACTCTACGTTAGCATAGGAATTGAACCGCCGTCCTTTTAGTGATTGTTTTACACAGTAAAGACATGGAAATCGCACTGTAAGGTGGATGTTTTAAGAATTTCCGATATAAGCGTGCGAGCAGATGTTGAATCTTTCAGGCTACATGAGGCAGGCATTATCGTGCAGAAGGATTCCTATCCTTGTTGAAACTTCTTGCATCATTCAATCTCTGTCTTTATAATGACTAGGGGTATCATATACAGCTTTCATTTTCGTAATAATTATCATTGACTGTCGCCCTTCAGCGCCCAAAATTTGAATAACGGCTCGCTTATTGTCTTTAAACGAATTGTCTACCATAAATGCCTTTTTTCCAACTTAATCATAAGTCTTAGAAAGAAACAAACACACATTATGCGTGACAGACGCGTTATTACACTTAAACAATGCAAGAAACTGGTTTCTGTTATTTAGTTAATACCTTCGCGTCTGCGCAGACCAAATGTGTGTATTGAACAATCCTCGTAGTTCCGGAAATCATCATAGAATTAGTAATTTTGTATAACCGTATTTAAAGAACGTATGCAAGTACAGTAAAATCTCGTTAGAACGTACTCCAAGGGAACTGGAATTTCGTACGTTAATCCGAGTTGTAGTTTATTCTGAAAATTGGGGGGGGGGGGGGTTGTGAACCATGCCTATACATACACTGTACAGTAAGTGCACAGAAAAACGTAAGAATACATGAAGTATAGCATTTTATTTTATTCATTACAAATACAGAATTTGTGTACATGTATTAAAATTCTGTAGATATTATTACAGTTGATTAATTTTTAAAAAAATATTTGTATGACCGTCTGCTTTCTTTCCATAACTTTCCTCCCCCCAAAACATTCCTCCATATCTGATATAGTAAAGTGAAATGAGTCTGGTGCATTCACATGCTGTGCAAAATAATTTTTTAGACTTTTTATAGCCTCCATTACTACAAAAGTTGAGACGGGCGTTACCTCTGGTTCTAAACGGTCATAATCTGAGAAGGTTACCTCTGGCGGCACATTGAAAACAGCGACAACTTCTTGCCAGGAATCCAGTTTGACTCTCATTTTGTACACCTCGGGTCTCTTTTTCGCTTATTGTTGCAATGGAGAATCCGGCTTTCCTCCAGCAGTTCGTAATCATTGTTGATTGGACACAATTCCAGGCACTTGCAAGCATTTCAATTGTATTCTTCTCGAAAAAGTCTGCAAACTCCTTGACGAGAACCATGCAATAAGGATGGGTATATGCTAGTTTTGAATCTTGCTCGAACTTGGCATATATAGCATATACCGGTAACGTTGGCTGCTTACTTAATATGTTGCATAGCTCTGCTTCCGACAAGCATTTCAATTGCATCCTTGATATTTCTAACTTCTGCAATATGCAGCCGTTTATTAAGTAAAAGTCTTTGCAATAAACGTTGCCGGAAATGTTTTTTTATGATGCCTTGGTCCAATGGGTTTAGTGCATATGTGCAATTCGGTGGAAGGAACTCTAACCGAATGTTGTCTAAACGTACATTTACAATTGTCTATCAAGAGAATTATTATCTTTTTTCCCTGCATATATGTGAACTGAATTTTACTAGCCATTCCTAGAAACTTCTCTGGTCATCCATGCCTTGAAGTTGTTCTTGTACACACAAGGTAAGGAAACAACGCCTTTGAAACAATGGGGTTTGCAGGATTTTACGATAACGAGCGGTTGATGCATTGCCATTTGCAACTTTTTGGGCTGTTTAATGTATTGACCAATCAGAGCAAGATATTCGAACAATGTACGTTATTATGAAAGGATAATTTAACCAAGGGAACGTAAAATTAGTTCGTTAATCTGAAATGACGTTGATTTGAAGTACGTTAAACTGAAACTTTATAGCACTAAAACACCTAGATTTCGGCCGGGGATTTTGTACGTTATTTGTACTTAAGTGAGGCACGTTGTAAACGGGATTTTACTGTCATTGAAGTAACGTTTGCTGAAAAACTCGATAAGAGAATGTTATGTTGGAATTATTTTTATTCAGCCCAGTTTAAAAGGGGGAACTATTGCAAATGATAGGAAAAATTCTTCGAAAGAGGAAATTAATGTGTATGATCTCTTGATGTGGATGTTGTTTCTAATACTTAATTGGTGAGCCTCTACGTTAAACACACGACAAACGAGAACTTGAAATAGACATATGTGGAAATTTACGTATTGATAAAGAGAATATAAACCTCTTCCCGTGTAAAGGAAGGGGGAAAAAGAACAAACCCAAACTTGCTCCTTGAATTAGAAGGCTTAAGGAAACTTGCAAGCCATAAAACGATTCCGAACGGTTCTCTCACCTGCTTCCACAACCACAAGCAAAGACATTGGTAAACAGGAAAGCCAATTACCACTTGTTGTTTATCGTCCAAATTCTTCCATGTTTTGCAAAGTGAAAACCACCAAAGTGTTGCTATTTCTTTCTTGGCTTTCCGATTCAGATGGCTCCACGAAACCAGAAGTCCAATGATAGTAAGATTAGGGGATCTTCAAGACTACCGATTCGGAACGTTAAAGCTAATGATGCGGTCACTGGCAAACGACCCCTTCGCCTCCAACACCAACAGGGCACTCTCTCTCTTCGAACAAACTTCATCGATATTTGTTTGCACAGTCACCGTGCTATTGCATTCTACAGACTCTAGCCTCCAGGGATAAAAGGGGTGGGGTAGAGAGAAACGCATTAAGGAGCCTACAAATTGCTCTTAACCGTCATTGTTTTACAATTAACCTTTTGACAAGCCTTGAAAGCGTATTGTTTATAACGTTGTAGTTATTTATTTTTTCCTTAAAGGCGTATGCTGTTCTTATAGTATTTTATATTTGGAGGTAATTGTGTATTTAAAAGGATACGGCTTTGATAAAATACTGTCCGAAAAATTTTTAAATAACATTTCATAGAGTACTAATTTTCGAACGTATACTTATAATCGAATTCAAACTTTGAGGGCTAAAGAAAGAGATGAAATCAAAATGTAATAGATAATAAATTAAAGTGATAAAAATGAGATATTATTACTCAGTAATAATAATAAACCTTTATATACTGTATAAGGAAATAAACAATTAAAAATTCTTTTTTCCAATCTAATTCAATTTATCTGTATGGACATTCCAACATTAATAAAAGAAGAACAAACTGCATCCTAAAATTCATCTATTGGATTTGTATTTTCATTATTATAAATTACTACAATTTATATTAAACTATATATAAAAAATAACATACCCCATAGAGATTAATATTTAAAAAAAAAGTTGTAATAAATCCTTTATTTTTAATTTCCCTAAACTCTTTTCTGCTTTATCTATAATACAAGATATGAACACTTTCAAGAAAAGAAAACAAACCGTTAATAAAGCAGACAGATAATTAAGTTTAATAACATAAAATATTGCGAGCACGATAACTACTGATCTTACATAATTTTGGGG
The DNA here is from genome assembly GCA_023313115.1 of Rhysida immarginata. Lineage (NCBI taxonomy): Eukaryota > Metazoa > Arthropoda > Chilopoda > Scolopendromorpha > Scolopendridae > Rhysida > Rhysida immarginata. The sequence continues at coordinate 3,397,345 of JAHWFO010018671.1, read as the reverse complement.
TGCTAAAAACGAAAATGATTTTTAAAAATGCTGAGGCTCTAGTTTCCATCCTATAAGCAATCACTAATGAAATACGGGTAAATAAAACTTATAAAAATATGAAAAAGCCAAGAGTAGTCGAAGCGACACAAACTGAAGACAAAACTAACGGGAAATTTAAGCTTTTAAACGTTTTAAACTTAGTTTATTAATTTAGTTTAGCTTGATCAACATATACAAAATATTGGTCGATGCATATAATTTAATGAAATTGGTACAGACTTTACAATACAATAAAGGGAACGACGGAGTTTCCGACTAGTTTCGCCATTTATTCCCGGCTTTATCAAGGATATAAACTACATCTGAGGCTTCTCGCCCTTATATACAGAAAATATGGTATTAATGGAGTAATATGATTGGATAAAATACAACGAATGGCATGACAAAGGCAATGAGTAATAAGTACAATGAAGGTAGAAGTAAAATAAACAACATAAGTGTACGTTGATTGGATAAGAATACCAGGGTGTCTAGCAAAACGATTTCGTAAAATTTCCTGATTCTTCCCTGACTTTCCCGGTTGCAAAAAAATTCTCGGACTTCTTAACTGTCAAACGGATTTTGACATTTTTTCCATTCTTAATTCCGTTTCAGATTAACTGTAATTCTCTTTTTATTTTATTTTTTTATATTATTTTATGGGTCAACCTTTCTTTATTCATTTATGTCCTCATTTTTTGTATTCTATTTTTCCTGTTATTTGTTATGCTATGGCTTATTTTTCTTCTGCTTTCATCCAGTTAGTGTACCTTTTATATTGTACCCATTCTCTTATTTTCATTCGCGACTAGCAACCGGGAAAAGTCAGGGAATTTTTTGTAACCGGAAAAGTCAGGGAATTTTACGAAATCGTTTTGCTAGACACCCTGGTAATCTTATCTAATCAACCTACACCTATCTTATCTTATTTATTTTATTTCTACTTTCATTGTACTTATTACTCATTGCCTTTGTCATGTCATTCGTTGTATTTTATCCAATCATATTACTCCATTGTACTATATTGCTGTATATAAGGGCGATAAGCCTCTAGTGTATTTATATCCTTGAGAAAGCCGGGATTAAATGGCGAAAGTAGTCGGAAACTCTGTTCTCCCTTTATTGTATTGTACAGTCTCTACCAATTTCATTGAGAAGGACGAGACACAAAAACCCTGGAATACAATAAATAATAGTTATTATTTGGGGAAAGATGTGGGTCTAAATATATAATTTAAGTTTTGGCGCATTATGTACTTGCTAAATTCGTAAATTTTCCATTTGCATGAAAACTAGAGCCAATTGACAAATTTCATTGTTATATTTGAATTCAGCGTGTGAAATTCATTACGAAATGGCACACTTCATTTCCGAAACGGAAAAAAAGTTAAAATTTTTTAGAACTGTATAATATAGAGTAGAGGGAAAAAATCTTTACATCTACTATTTTTCAATCAGCTAAGATAAATTATTACTTCTTTATAAAATGCCTTTTTGTGTACTGAAATTAGCTAGAACAAACCTAGTCATGATTGTGCAACGGCGTTTTACGATATGGTATATGTCCACCGAAATTGTAGTCTATACAGATTTGGACCAAGAATATTCAGAACAATATGTCTAAGCAGAAAGAAAAGTTCTGGGAGGCCATGAGTAGGAGAGAAACAAGTAAACCGAATCCCATTCAGATATCTGCAGTATAACTTATTCATAGAAAATTTATCTTATTTATTAAAAAGCATGTGAACTTGAATGTGTACAAGAAGCTCAGTATAGCCTATTGTCATTTCGCCATAAGATGGCTGCAAAATCAATGTGGAAATTTTTTAGCGATATTAAAACAAACTCTGATTTCAATTTTGGCTTCAATTTTGAATTAGCGTATTATCAGAGTAGATATTTCAGTAAATACAGCCGTATAAGTCTGAAGTATATAAAAATGTAAATTAATTAATTAATATTAATGCAAAGTTGATTTGATGAACGTTTCTTTCCTTGGTTTTAAAAATTTCATGAATATTCGTTATTCAGCTAACATTAGATGTTTCTCGAGGTACATGTTTGAATTCTTCACATTCGCCGGAGCACAAAAAGAAAATTAATATTCTAGCAGGAAAACAATATTAAATAAGCAAAATAAAAGTCACGTAATAAATGGCATTCTTTCTATGTCTTGGGCTTCGAAGGGATTCTATTTCCATGGCGTACGAAACGATTTTGAAGTTTTCGGAGTCTACGAAGAGATAGCGGCAGTTGAAAGATGGAAATTCCGGACTCGGTCCCGGATCAATACGGCAACCTCATCGTACAAGGTGCTTCTCCGAAAAAGCTGAAGAAATGGGAAACCAATGGCCATAAATTATAAGATCGTGATATGAATTGCAAAAGGAGGAGCGGATCGGTGGTTCTACAAGGACCCAACCGTGCTCCGTTCTCTCGGACACGCTCCACAATTCGCGCCGTGGCCATGGAAATCCCGGCAATTCACTTACTCCACATTATTTCATGCGATCGATAGATGGCTTTCAGTAATTATTGATAAAAGCCTGGCGCGGTTTTTTTCCAAAAAATTTTTTTTTTTATGGATCGGAGATGCTGAAATTAATACCTACCTTACAGGTTATGAAATTTATTAAGAAGTTGATATTTCTTGAAACCCATTTGCATCAGTATTGATTCAACGAGTAATATTTTTCATTAGATTAATATTTTAGATATAACTTTTCAACTGTTCTAAAACCAGTATAGACAGTATTCTAAAATCAGGATATTTTTTTAAATTTATATTTAATCCGTCTAGCAAGCATTTTTGTTACTTTTCAGCAATGGTATACAAAAAGTCACGAAAATACATACTGGACAGAGAATATGCATGTCTTTTAGAAGAAGTACCTACGTTGTAGAAAGAAAAATGTCTTATAAGTAACTTTCACAGATGATACTGTTAAAGGTACCACGAAAATAAAATAGAGGGTGTGCATAAAAGAATATAGGGCAAGAATGTTTCCGGAGGCCTCCAAGATTACCCGATTTCACCTCATGCTATTTTTTTCCCTTTTACCCGATCTCTACCTGCGTCTACTGCTTACTAACCTGCCAGAGTTGGGACACAGGATTAAAAAGCTAGCAAAAATTCCATTCAGCTCCAGGTAAATTGAATTTTTAAAATAAAATACAATGGAAAGGAAGAAAGAAGAAAAAAAACATCCTTTCTTAGTGGCTGCTTAAGTCACAAAATAAACCTGTCAAAATTTCATATAATTAGCTTCAGCGGTTTCGGTTCAACGATGATGAATCAGTCAGTCAGGACATGTTATTTTGTATAGAAAATCCCCGTTGGATTCATTAATGTACTGGCATTTTCCTTATATTTCAAATAAGGCCATTTCCTCAGGGAAATTTCTGTGTATATTAAAGAGGCTGTCTGACTTCAGCACATCTGAGTCATTTCCTGTGACTGCCTGGATGTGACTGAAATCGTCCTCTTTCAGGGTATATTGGCCGTTCGGGTATATTTGTAGATCGTAGCAAATTTCTCACCAGAGGGGTAATGTGCAAACACTGTTCTGTGTAAGTTATTAATTTCAGAAGTTCACAAAACACAATATAAATAAATAACTAGTCCACATTTGTTAATTCAGACAACATTATCTAGTAGAAGAGATCGCTACTAATACTCTTCTCGTTGTCAAATGGATGTAAATAAATTACTAAGATATATCGACTCAAAGTGCGCTAAATACTATATGGTGTTTGATATACAGGGTGTATAGAAAAGAATATAATGACTTTGAAGTTTTTTAATTACACTCGACTTTAACTAACAATAACAAAACTCATGTTAAATGAAAGAGGAACATCTCTAGTTTACTTTACAACGCATTTAGTCAGTGTGAGCGCATTTTGCCACGTGACACACATCCAACCAGTAGGCTATTTCTTGCCACACTTTAACCATCATGGAAGCTATATCTTTTTTAATGAGGATTTTTTGCGATTGTTCAGTGAAGCAGCATCAACAGTGACTGCAAGACTTGCGCAGGAATACAGTGTATCTTTCATTTTTAATACCGAGAGATGACGCTGGCTGTATTTTAAATTGTGCTATGTTTAATTGTTTGCATAACATTACAATCCGAACGAGCACACACTCAGGACAAACGCTGCTGGACGGTCTCTCCAAATATATGAAAATTGTTCTGCATAATATCCAGTCCTTAATAATACGACTTTTTTGTGCGAAGTTTGCTAGTTTGCATTAAAGCTGTCACATGTAGTACTGAAAAGTAGTTATATTGATTTTGCGAACGCCTACGGTAACTTCGCATCTTAATTTAAAAATTATCTTGGCTTTGCCAAAAGCTTTTTTACATGCAGGCGTATGAAACTGGAAGCAAACAGTGGCTTAATAACATTTTCTACAAGAAAAATGTTGCGGGCATGAAAACGGACGATCTTACATAATTTTGGGGTGCTAAATATAAATTGGCATTTAAAAATGCTGATTGGCTCTAGTTACTATGATATAAACAGTCACTTAATGAAGCCAAGTGAGACCGAAGCGACACAAGCTTAAGACAAAACTAGTGAGAAATTTAAACTTTTAAACTTTTACCGTATACACTAATAAATTTTTCGTTGGAATTCTCTTCCCCATGATCTGCATAGCTTATACACAAAGTTTCATCACTGTCCGTGCAATAACGCGGTCTGCAGCTGGCGCAGAAGTGAGGAATTTTAGTTAAGGCTGATGGCTACCGTGAATGGGTAACGGCTCACGACAGTAAGGAGTGACGTCATTTTTTATGAGAAGTGACGTCATAATTGTTGCCAGGAGTTGAAGAGAGAAAAAACCGGAAAGTTTGTTTGTAG
>JAHWFO010018671.1:3354606-3392352 GCA_023313115.1 Rhysida immarginata | reverse complement strand
AAACTGGCTCATCAGAAGCAAACAAGTTATTTAAAAAAAATTGTCTTAATGTGAAGAGTCCGTATTTGTCGAATTTTATTTTTTTTTCTCCTTAAAAAGCACTGTAATTAAATACAATAGTGATTAAATATGGGCTACAGCTATATCTTCATTTTTAGAAAAAAATATCTCCAAACAGGGTTAACCAATTGAAATAAAAATACGTTAAGGCACAGTATAAGGTACTCAAACATTAATTTGGTTCTGCTTTTTGCCGTTTCAGAGGAGATAGTTTCACAAAATTGGTCACATGCGTATAGATGGAATTTTTTTTAACATTTTAACAAAATCTCTGAAATTATAAGTTTTTAAGTTAATTTCAGAAAGAAAAAAATTGAGTTGGAGGAACGAATACTTAGGCCTTCACTCTTAGTGATTGGTAGGCCAACAAGAGGTGAAACAGTCATGATAATAAAGTCTACAAAAACAAAGTAATATACAGTGTTATTATCATCCCCGTGTTTACTTGTGAATTTCCCCCCCCCCCCTCGCCTCCCCGTCCATCCACTAAGAAGTTTGCACTCCAATAAGTTTATGTATTCAAATGTTGAACGCTGACCAGGTGGCTAGGGCGTAGGCTTCTAGTTCTCGACTCCACCTGGTCGTGGGTTCGAATCCCGCCGTGGGCATGGATGTTTGTGTTTGTCTCGGGCTGATATAACTTGTATACAGGGCGATTCAGAATTCATTTGACAAACTTCTAGGGGAGGTAGTATGGGTGATTCTAAGCAAAAAAAGTTCATATGGACATGGGTCCGAATTTGAACACTGAGATATGAACAGGCATTTTTATTTCTGTTCATATCTCAGTGTTCAAATTCGGATGTTCACCATGATCAACATGTTAATAACTCATGTTCTGCAAGGCCTAGGATAATGAATATTGAAAGAATAATAGGGTACATCAAACTGTGTATACCGTTAAAATTTGATCGAATTCCAACGAGTAGTTTCCGAGTTACGCATCTGTTCATGTCTCGGTTAGCGTTCAAATTTGGACCCATGTTCATATGAACTTTTTTGCTTAGAATCACCCATACTACCTCCCCTAGAAGTTTGTCCAATGAATTTTGAATCACTCTGTATAAAGGCGCAAAATGACCTTAATAGTCGACGCCAAAAATTTTAATAAACCAAACCAAACCAAATTTTGAAAATTAAATACTATAAATTTTGGAAAACTTATGACTCCTTTATTTATTATATATATAATTCAGCAAACAGAATGCGATTTCCAAAGTTGAACAAATGTTTTTTCAACTTGATACGACTTGAAACTTCTTCCTATTGAACATATTTTTCCAGTTGAACATTTACACAATATATTCGTTCACCGCTACGGCCGAAGTGTCGAAACGTGCTGCGAAACAACTCCCGGCAACAGCGTGTGACATCACTGCCAAAGTGTCGTGAGCAGTTATGCCTTCACGGTAGCCGTGAACGTAGCCACTGCGTTTAGTTAAAACCACCCGGTATTATCAAAGATCCAGTGCCTTACCCAGGAAGTTGGATGGCGTTTTATCCTGAAAACACATTATAAATTCTAGGTAAGATTTTTGTATCCTCAAAGACTTTAATTTTACCTCTGAAAATCTCACTTTTGGTCTAAAAAGAATAAATATAATTTTCGGAACACGAGGGAAAATTTTGAAAATGTCCCTGGGTTAGATCTATAACTGTTTCAAATTCACGAAATTTGGTCAGCGGATGATGTCATACGATGGCATCCTTTTGCGGGCGTCACTTTGGATGTAAGCCAAGAGGATATGTTACGCTCTTAAGAAAGAACTCACGAGTGCCTATTATTTCATTTGCTTAAGAATTAAAAAATAAGTAAAGTGCTCTTTCCTTTAACACGCTTTCATTAACAAATTTAACAAAGCAAAGAGATCTTATTTAAACGTTAGGGATACAGAAAAGTAATGTGAGAGAAAAACACACGCAAACAAACAAACAAGCAAACAAACCCAGCAAACCCATTTTTGCACCGAAGCCCAGATTAAATCTCTTGGCTCCGTTTGTTGGAGGGCCAAGCTTCTTATCCTTTTATCGTTTGCCGTTTCCCCCTTTTTACTGGGATCGTAGTACAGTGGAGAAGTTCTCATTAGGTTGGCTCCTCTCTGCCTCAGGTGTTGTCGTGTCAATATTTGTCCAGTTTGGAACGGTGAACGATTTTCTTCAGGACTTGTGACTCCATAAATCTCGTTTCCCTCTCCATTGAAGGGGAGAAGAGTCGATAAAAGTATTTCGGGCCGGCAACCCTTCTTCACGTCCCTCTACATCAATCAATTTCAAACCGCAGATATGAAGATGTTTCCCCCGGAATAGTTTTTTTCCACTGTGAAATGATCTAACCTTCGAAGAGTCTTCCCAGTTTGTCGTTTTCTACGTCATTTAATGCCACCAAATAGACATGCGAGGCACTCTACCCTCTCGAGAAGAGAGGGGAAGCAAATTGATGGATGTAAGTTTCTATTTTGGAAAAAAAGTCCATTCATTTTATTCGAAATAAGTAGTTTTTGAAGGAATTTTGAAACTTTTTTTTTCTTTAGAGGAAGTCAAAATATTTTCGATTTGCAAAAAACAGGTTCTAAAAGGCTACTTTTCAGTTTATGAAGTATTTTAAGAAAAGCATACAATTAGGAAGAGACCATTATGCAAACAATATCAAAATTATTAAAATTTATATTGATATCATATACCAACGAGATATAGTATCGTTTATGTACAGGGTGTCTCTACAGTCTGTACTCACCTTCTATCTTAGATATAAATGTAGTTATGCAAATACCAGTAAATGGAGTGAATAGGAAGTTGAGGGTGTTCTTTCTCATGGTGGCATTTACTATGTTATCAACATGCAAATTAGAACGTAGCAAATCGTTTCTACGTAACCGTAGGAGATACAAAAAAATCACAAACTAGTTCAGCATCAAATAAGCAACAAAACAAAATACAATTCAAAATCCGATGAATGGATCACCCAAAAAGTTGATCGATTACAATTTCTGCAGTCGGACAGTCTGCTACCAAGACTGCTACTGTAGTTTCCTCATCAGTCTGTGTCCTTGGTCGACTTGACGCTGGTTTTGATGGGCAGTTCCTGTATTTAGAAACCGGTGTATAATTTGTCTGATTGCACGACGGGTTGGATGGCGTTGATTAGGGTATCTTTCTTGATACAATCTAACTGTTGCATGATAGTTTTGACTTGTCTCATAAAAGCAGAGAACCATGTTTATCGTTTTCTGAGTATGTACTGTGTCATCGTGCTTTGGTCTGATCTTGTTTCAGCTTCAACATGCCTTCTTATAGCAATTGCACAGAAAACTGGTGTCTTCGTGGTAATTCTTAAACAGGATATGGAGACTACATAAAATAATTTGCATGCTTGGCAAATAGTTTTAACCAGAAAATAATCATTAATTACATTAATTATTCCTGGGATTTGAACGCAGGATCTTTGGACTCTGTTGCTCTTGCTTTCCCCACAATCTTTCGGCCACTCATCTCTTCCTCAATCTGGACAGGAATTAAAGTATTAATGATACTGAGTTTGGAATGAGATTTTTGGGTATCCGTTCATCGAATTTTGAATTTTTTTTGTTTTATTGCTTACTTGATGCTGAACAAGTTGGTAATAATTTTTTTGTGTATCTCCTACGATTTAGTAGATACGGTTTGCATATTTTCTAATTTGCATGTTGACAACACTGAAAGTGCCACCATGAGAAAGAGTACCCTCAACTTCCTATTCATTTGCATAACTACATTTGTATCCAAGATAGAAGGGGGTATAGATTTTTGACTCGCCCTGTATATGGAAAATGATTTTCATTATTCATGGATCTGTTGCACTCTGCCAAATGGCGCCGAAATGACCCTCCCCTCTCCCTCATATCAATTTGGTTTGTTCAAACGTACAAAGATTATTAATGGATGTCGCAAAGTTTTTTTCGAATATTTTATAGGCCTTTGGAAAAATTAATTGCACATGTACAGGATGCCCACAAATGACTACCCTGATATCGACGTTTCATTATATTTTGCCATGATAGGAACTAATGATTGTCTGTTGCAGGCAAACTTGGAGACATGTATCGTATCTGTACACCACATTCGCCACTAGGATCGCTGTCGCTGTGAATTTTCTAAATGGTTTTATTGTAGGAAAAAGCTCAATGTTTTGCATGGCTTGCAGAAATGAAATCTCCGATTGGTTTTCAGCAAATGTTTAGAACACATTATGAAAAGAACCCATCTGATGTGAAGTTAAGTTATGGGCGGCTTAATTTTTTAGCGATGGAACCAGTGTTTAAGATTAAGAGTAGTGGCACAGCATCCGTTTCTGAAGAGATTGTTGAGACGATTCAAACCTTAATCACCAAGTCACCACAAATCAATTTGACAAGCTTCTTGCGAACTTCAAGTATCAAGGAGTACAGTGGATAAAGTGGTAGGCAAACTTCTAAAATTGCATGCGTATAAAGTGCAAACTGTGTACGCATTACAGCCAGATGGTCGTCCAAGGCATGACCAATTTGCTAACAACATTTTACAGCGTATTGATGAGGATAATGAGTTTTTGCAGCGTGTACGATAAAGATATGTTTTATGTAAGCGGAATAGTTAACAAGCACAACGTGAGAATATGGCGATCAGAAAGTCACATGTTATAAGAGACAATATTAGAGACGGTTCTAAAATCAGTGTGTGATATGGACTTAAGCATGATCGGGTTCTTCGGCTTGTACTCGGCCCATTCTTCTTCCTTGAAGGAACTTACTTACTTACTTACTTACTTACTTTTCAAACCCGCTTATCCGTTAGCGTCGTGGGGGCAGCAGCCCTATGGAGGATCTCCAGCGATCGCGATCTTCCGCCATCAGGGGTGCATGTCCTCCCTGGTAATACCCAAGCGACTCGAACCCAAATTCTCCATATAGTCTAGCCACCTGGTTCTAGGCCGACCCCTTGGTTCTCTTACCCACCGAAAATAACAATTGCCTAGGAAGACCAGTTTGAGGCATCCGTATCACGTGGCCATACCATCGCAACTGAGATCGCTCAATGCGGAGAAGTAGCGGCTCAACACCTAAAGACTCCCTTATTGTGCTGCTGTGCACTCTATCTAGTAAGGTAACATCTGCCACACCTCTCAGAAATCTCATTTCGGCCGCTTGTACCCGCGATCGCACTCTTTCGGTCATTACCCAAGCCTCATGACCATAGGTGAGAATGGGGACAAAGATAGATTTGAAGACGGAGAGCTTGGTTTTGTTACCCAGCTCGCGTTTCGTTACCACGGATCGCCACAGCTTTCTGCACCGATCCGAGCATCCAATTCTTTCTCCTGCCGTCCATCACTCGTGAATGCAATCCCGAGATACTTGAATTTCTCCACCTATCTCAATGAGGCTCCCCTAACCCTCGAAGGAGCAATTAATGGAAATGTATAGCTACCTAGGCATATTAATCAACTATGCCATTTCTCAGCTATTGGAAATGCAACCGACTGTCTTTTTTCAGCAAGATGGAGCTCCTCCTCATTGGGCTCTTGAAGTTCGCATGCATTTTAATGAAACATTCCCAAATCGGTGGATTGGAGAAATAGCCTAATTCCATGACCCCGAGATCACTGGACAATTACACCCTTAGATTCATTTTTTGGGGGTTAAGGTAGAGATGTTATTTAAAAACAGCAGTTCCAGATCTTGCGACCTTGCGATAGCGCATCAGACATGCAATTGAAAGTGTCACACCATATATTTTGCAGAATTTGTGGTGTGAAACTGAATATCGGTCGGATATTCTGCGTGCTACAGGGGCGCATATTGAAGTTTGGGTTTTCCTTTATGGTTAAAAACTTTGTATTGATGCACTGTTTCATTTTAGTGCACCTTAAAAAATTTATAATATAATCAGGGTAATTATTAGTGAACACCCTGTATAACGACGCATCTCGATTTTTTTTGTGGGTCGAACTACTGAGTTATTTGACTTGACTATTTTTGCAAGGAAATTTAGGATAATGAGAAGTTGCGTTTTTAATGTAGCTTTTGTGGCAAATCGGTTGACTCCAAGGGTTCAAGGGTTAGCCATATACTAGTCAACCTTCGGATGAATGCTTATGATGCAAGCGTAGAGAAATATTAAAGATTTATTAGGAGCTTTAGTAAAAAATACTACTTATAAGAATGCACACTTCATCTATACATTTATCCGGCTGTTCGTCATTTGTACGATAACTTGAAAACGGATTAACATTTTTTTCATGTTCTATTTTTCGAAAACTGTGACAACATTGTTGTTAAGACTAAGAACCACTTTTTCGGATTTCGTCATATCCAGTCCAATTGCAGTTCTTCGATGTTTGCTGTTAATTGTACAGAGGATTATTCTACTCGGTAAGGATATTGTTCCCCGCGTCCCAAAATTGTAACCTTTTGAGGCCGAGGATGTCGCCCCTTCGGTGAGGAATTGTCCTCATGGTGCCGTTGCATTGATTGAACTTTGATCTTCGATTTATGGCAATGGAGTCATTGTCACTTGTTCGGCGTCTTAAAAAATACCATGTCGGAAAATTGCATGATATAATCGATACCTTTCCCTATCAGATTACAACAGTGATACGTGTATTAGATAAAGTAGGCTGGACATGGATAAAGATACGTTTTCTTTTAAAATTGTAAAAATCCTTGAGTAAAATGTAATGTGGTGATCTTGCCTGGTAATATTAACAGCTTTCTCCACAATCTTGTATGCAGACGATAGTCGATCTTGACCTCCATGTCGTGCTCAATTTCAAAAATACACGCATCAACTTCTTTATGTATCTCAATAAAAAAATTTGTGGATAAGTTGATGCTATGTTGTAAAACGTTAGGCTAATGCATGGACTACATCATATAACTAATTAGTTATTTCATACTGGTATTTTAACTAAACCAATAAAGTATTATCTTATTTTATTTAACATTATTAACATTGACGAATTTTATTAATCCCGTTAATGAGCTCCTGAGAAAGACAGATCAGTTCTGATGCTAAACTGTTACAGTTAAACAATCTTACAATCAATCAATCATCAATCATATTTTCAATTTATGTATTTCAATACCATGTCAATCAACGATTATAATGCTCCTTTACTGAACTTATTTCACACAAACAGTACATGTAGCCTACTGCTGACTTATAAAGTCCCGTGATTTGTATGTCATTAGGAAGGGAAGTGAACCCAAGAAACCTCTCTGTACCCCTACCAAGAGATATTGAAAATTTGGAAACCACCTGCAAATCTTAATCTTCAAAATAAATTTCACATTTCGAAGAACTTTCAATTCCGAAGGATTCGGAAAGGCGTTCATCCCCGACACCTGAGCTTGGCTTTATCAACCGCGAGATTCGTTTCGAAGGATTTTCCTGCGAATTTCAGGCAGATAAGGAAAACAAATCGGGGGGGATTAGGAAGGAAATTTTTAATTCATTTTCCACTTACTTCCCCGATCGAAAGTTCCTAAATGTTGCTGAGAATTTTTGGGAGAGCGCAATCAAGTGAACGAGCGAAATCACGTGCAATTAATTACTGGGGGCCACAAGAATTATAGCGACCGCTAAAAGGAAGCGATCGAAACCTAACGATTTCACCTTTTCCGACCAAATCGATCGGGAGCATTTTCTTCTGAAGGCTTATTTTTATTACTTCCTCAGAGAAAGACAAAGGAACCCACAAAAAAGGAGTTGAGAGTAAGATAGCCTATAATCTTGGACGCTATTAACTTTTTAAAGACCAATATCGAATCGATAGTAAATTCTTTTAGAATTTGTCCCTGCAACAAAAAGACAAGAGAATTCCATTTGACACCATTAATTCGCAAAGTACGTTGTGTTTATTAACGAACTAGAAGAGAACATTCAAGAAGTGCGAAGTTAGCTGAACATCAAACTAAAATTAAAAACACTTTAGGTGAAAAAGTCTACATGATTCTCATGAATAATTTAATTAAGATTCTTCTCTTTTTTGATTCTTTCATAAAAAGTCTAAATTCATGTAAATATTTATGAGTAATTTCCCAGTGTTTTTTAGGCGCGCATTTTAGTGTTGAAGAATGACGAAGATTGGGGTGTCTGCTCTTTAAAAAAGGGTTTTCGCTCGAAATAATACTTCCAAAAAATTGCTTTCATAATGACTGCGATGAAATTAACTTCCAACAGCGAATGAAAAACAACCAATTATTCTGAATGCCTCAATTCAGCTCGTTTTCCTTTTCTTAGCAGAAGGCAAAATTAGCTTCGTTTAAAGTAACGAAGAGAAATGGAGAAACAACAACAGAAGGAAAAGAAAACGAAATCAAAGTTCTACTCGTCATTAGCGGATTCTTAGAGAATCAAAATAGTTTTTTTTTCTTACATTCATTAAAATTGAAATGAACCCCAAGTTAATATGTACAGTATAAATAATGTTGTGTCTCTACCATGTGAAAACTTTAACCCGATGCGCAATATGACAGAAAAAGCATTCATGAAGAATAGGAAATCACTTCATAAGCTTATTCCAGTATTTCATAAAGTTCAGAGATATTTAGTTCAGTTAAGATAATGAGCTAGGGATGGGCACGGTAATTGGTTCGTTTTTAATTCTAATCTCAATTGACTGTGCTCTGAAACAAGAGAGTCCTCGCTTATAATGCAGAAACAACAGAGGGATTATCTACCAACAATAAAAGTTCGCCCAATTATAGACGGAATTGGAAATTTAATACATGCATGGATCTGGAAAGAACGACAAGGTAAATCTGCCGACTGAATTTCACTTTTGATTTGCATGGTTGCGATAACGATTTCAAATTAAAAGATCGTATGCATGGATCAATACGATATGGTTTTATAGTATGTTCATAAAGATTATTTTTTTATTTTTTAAGAATTAACGTAAATAAGTATACTAGTGGTGCAAAAGTCGTTGTAAATGTTTCGTTCTTTCGAGATATGCTCTAATATCGGTGCGTCTCAAAAGCCCGACCGCCATCGACCGCATCTGATTAAATCTCATTATACGTTTACGATTGACCATGCTTGCTTGATATTGTTGATATTGTGTACTGTAAGAAAGTATTGTTTTAGACAAGAAACTTGAAATTTAAAAAAATCGGCGCGAAAAATTGCTCGGACCTTTTAATCGTAAAGTAGTTATCAACTGATGCGCTGTAAGTCGAATTCACGTCCTAAAACAGTGACCGCAAAGAATACAAAGATAATAGATTCATCAATAAATATACTATTACTTTCTGTTCAAATTTTTTAAGCATTGTTGACATGATAATCGCCTTGTCTTATGCAGTAGAATTATTAAAGGCAATGATGGAACAAAATCATCAAATCAATCTTCAGAATACGTGTAAATATTAAAGCAGATGATAATCGCAAGCCCTTATTACTAAAACGAACTCTAAAACTTGAGTAATTTTAATGTGGAAACATGTGAATGAGTAAATATGTCGAAGTGAGTGAATTAGATTGTGAGTGAGATGTATAAGTGTTTGAGCGATTTTATCATGGACATTAAATTTGAGAACGAGCAACGAACAATCAGAGGGAGGACGTTCGGTGAAAGCGTCCAGATCGGTGGCGTGAAAAATCTGGGTGCTCCACCCTCTCGCTGTATCTTTCATACAACATGATTTCGCTTCCATACCCGCTCTACTCGCCATATTTGGCTCCTGCAGATTTTGCCTTCAGTTGAAAAGTCTCCGTTTTGATACGACTGAGTAGATCTAGTGAGAATTCCAGAAGGTGATTGACTCGTTTCAGCAAAAAAGACTTCCAGGACACATTCCTGAAGTAGCAGGAACGCTGGACTCATTGTATGGCTTTGCAAGTGGGCTATTTTGAAGGGGACATTGTGTAAATATATTTAAATAAAGTAGTTTCTCTTTAAATGAACCAATCCCAGAACTTTTTGATCGCACTTCGCATAAGTCGCTCTGTATCCGCTGTCTTATATAGAAATATTGAATATCGATTTTTGTCGATAATTATAATTTTTCGATATTATTCGTCAGCATATTCATCACTGGTCAACACAAAAATTTATTGATTTTATATGTACTATTAAATTGTTTAGATTCCATTTTACTCTGACTGACCATTTTATTCGGGAACTATTGGCCCCAATGAAATTTTGATGCGATATCACTGTACAAGAAATTTGAACTTTTTTTCTGTCCTTTAGATAAACTATATGATTCTGTATAAACAAAAGGTGATTGATTCATATATCAAAACCAAAATGGTCCATCACATACCGATTCTGGAGGAGACCCATTTCTCAGAGATATGTAACAGAGGCTTGATTATAGAGAAAACAAACACTAAAATGATTTATTTGGCCGTTTCCCTTGTTACGCTCTGCCTGTGTGATTTCATGATGTGAATATGTCATAGATGTAGATGGTTGAAAGTCAGGATCTTGATGGTCATCGGATGGTCTTGTTCGGATGGTTTGGGTCATCGGAGGTGTCTTCTTCTGAATCAACAACAGTATATTTATCTGGAGCTGTAGGTATAGGAAGATCTTCACAATGAGGAACTGGTCGCATAGCGCTTCTACATAATATAAGAAACACATATTTTCATCTAAAGGACATTTTTCATGTTGTATTGACAGTGTACATGTATTCTTAATCAGCGATGAAAGACGCATTCATTTCATAGGTTCCGCACCTTCAAAAAAGGGCGGACAGATGGATAGAAAATATTTATGTCGACTTATTGCTTTAGCCATAAAAATATGGGTGTCTCTCCAAATCAAAGATTACTATTTACATTCTAATAATAATAAAAATAACAATAATGAACATTAACAAAAGATGAACCGGACGTGACCAATTGTTAAATATTGTTGCAAATCATCAATTAACAATGTCTAACAATTGAAATTGAAATTTTAAATGGACCGGACAGTCCATTTTTCTTTGGACAGAGTATAGGTAATGTTACTTTCCAGGCAATATAGACATTATGAATAAGTAATTGAAATTTTTTCCGTTGTTAAACCGGAGACACAAATTAGTCAATGATAGCCTGACACTCTTGTAGCCAAGTATCCTGTATCACTTTTAGTAGACTGGCTTTTTATAATCGCTCTTGAATAGAGTAAAGTCTATGCTCAGTGAATTTTGTTGGTATGTACGTTTATCTGTCTGGTATTTACCGTTTTATATCTGGAATCTATCTGGAAATCTATAACAACCTCAGCAACTCGTTCGAATATAAGGGTAAAGCCAAAGAGGGTCTATATCTATTAAATATGTAGAAGGCAGGGGGGGATAATGATTTTTTTATTTTTCATATTCTTTTGCGTAGAGAAAGCAGATTTAGCACCCAAAATCCATAAAAAGTAGCATCAACGCCACAGTGAACAGCTGAGTGTGACGTCATTACACAAGCCGTAATGGATGTCACTTTGATTCTGTCAGAAGGTGACATCTGCTCTTCTTGCTCTCTTTCCTTCTATCTGACACCGAATTTTTCTTTATCCCCACCAACTGTTTTTTTTTTCTTAAACTTCTTCCCTTGCTTCTGTCTTTTTTATTTCATTCTCTTTCACCATTTTACTGTATTTTCCCCCTTTTGCTTTTGAATGGCCTGCGCAGCTGTTCTAAGTGGAAGATAATTCTTTAATGCATTTTTCCAGCGTTTGAATTCAGAATGACACAGAAATGGAGAGGAGAAGAGCTTGGAAAAGTGAAAGTCATAAGGGCCATAAAGTACAGGAAAAGGCTTTTTCATGCAGAAATGTGATTCTCTATGTAAAATGGATATTTTAGGAGGAGGAAGAATGGGAATTTTCAAAAGTAAGTAAGATATATCCAAGCGGCATACCTTACATTGTGAAACTGACTCTGACTAATGAGTTGCTGGCTCTGAGAACGCTGAATAGGTCTGATTAATAAGGCGATCCATAAGCTCGTTCTTCTTCACTTTTTATCTTTTAATCGCTTAAATTTAAAAAAACAAATCAAATTCCGAAATATCAGGTTGTTGCAAAAGTTTTTTCCGGATTTTTATTTCAACACAAAAACGATTGAACTTGAATGACAGATTCAGCTCATGCAGATGCTGGGCAATGTTTGAAAAGTGAACCTTGAACTGTTCTGCGAGTTCACTCGTTGTTACATTGTGATCTTCATCAATTGCTTGGCGTAGATGACCATCTAAAATCATGATTGGCCGACCAGAAGAGGTGCATTTTGAACAGTACTATCTCCGCGTCTGAACCGCCGATACCATTCTTCTATTATACGTAAACTAACAGTGCCATCACCTAAACGTTGGCAAATGTTTTGGTGACATTGCGCAGCACAAATCTTTCCAGAATACTCGTAGAAGATTATTGCTCGAATATGCTCGCGTGAAAGGTCCATTTCAGACCGTTGATGGCACTCGCAGATGTATAGTCAGAAAGTTGATTCCTGGATGTAATATGGCAAAGATATTCAGGAATCGAATGCAATAATTTGTTTGAAAACATATGAACACCCTCCTCGTAAAATGAGCCCTTCTTGGACACGGGTTCTAGAACCGGAAGAAACTTTTGTAACAACCTGATATATTGTTTTCAAGATATGAATTCTTGGACCTTACTTTGGAAACTGTTGCATTTTTTCATACTGTGATTTTTGATTTTATGACTATTGACGAGGTGCATTGGCTTTTCCATAAGCATACGCTTCTTTTTAAGAGTATAAATGATCCCGCGACTCTAGAATCAGCAATTTCTAATTAATCCAGCATATGTTCCGAAACAAAACGGAGCAGGCATTAATAGAGCTTTCTCACATGTATATCATGTTATTTATTCTACCTTCTAAACAGTCATAATTGAATCTATGAATGCTGCACAGACAGCTCTGTTCATTTTGTTATACACGAAAGTATAGGCATTATAGAACTCTATGACTGCGGGAGTAACGTAAAAGAAAACTGTAAATGAGTGCTATGTAAGCGATTCCGAGAAAGGCGCTCATTTTTGCATGATCTCTCGAGAACAGGGCAAGCAATATCTGACGTTGCCAGCCACAGTCGGGAAGACCGAAAGATGAAGTAGTGCACAGATTCAGTTTTCTGGGTGTGTGCATACAAGTACCCAGAATCAACTGTAATAGTAGACGATTCAATGGGTGCCGCCCACTTAAATTTATGCAGAAAGACAATCGCATACGTCTTTCCTTGGTACATGTGCTCCGATATCAAAAGGAAGGTCTCAGTTTCATCGACAAAATCAATATCGACCACCAAAACGAATAAGTACGCATAAGATCATGTTCAGTTTATTTTTCATGGTCACGCTGCTGATCGAGTTTCTCGACCATGTAAACATCATAATTGCTTCCCGGTTTGCAGAGAATGTGAAATATCTACGAGCGTTTAATGATGTCTAAACGAAATTCTTCTTCTTCTTGATAAGGCGAAATTCTTCAAGGACTGCCTTTCAAATTGGATAGATTCTAGCAAATTCCGCATAGTCCAGAATCCCCCCTCCCTGTTTATTCATCAATTTCTATGCATGAGGATTTGAAATTCTTGTTTCATAGTGGGAAAGCTGCATTATAAATCACTGGACATATTTTCAAGATGCTTTATCATTCAGAGTTTGGTTCAATAAGTAAGGTAACAAGATCTCGCACGGGTTTAATGCTCTTTACTTAATTATAACATTACATAGGCTGATTCGAAAATCCCCTAATTCCAAGTTTTAAACGTATTTACTGCAAAATCATAAAAGATATCCGAATATTGCTGCTAGTGGCACTTGTGTGTGACCTTTAGAATGCGTTACACATGGTGAGAGCACCACGTTACACGACACCTGCGCGGACAGTGACGTTATGTCAGACATGGTTCTCACGCATAAACAGAGTCCAACTTCATGGAATAAAACTCTTGTGCATAAAACTCTTACGCTTAAAATTTGAAACATTAACATTAAGCATTTGCGCAAGAGTTTTATAGATCCAAAGAACGAAGCTCTTGCACTACTCAAATTCTGTATGGCCATAGGTTTAGACGTTTAGTAACCCTTTAGCAGACGTTTTGTAGCCCTTTGGACGTTTAATAGCTCTTTCACTGCTCTTGAGATAGTCGCCGAAGTGACTTCCACGGAGAGCGCTGCAGGAAAGCTTGCACTACTCTTCAGAAACGTGATCGTCACCACGACCCGTCGGACACTTTTAGGCTTATTAAACACTGCCTACATCGTGAAACAGTCATGTGTGGATTTGGAGCATTAAATTTGAGAACGGCGAGACAGACGTGCACCTTAATTAATGATATGCACTAGCTAAGCACATCCACTTCACATGTAATATTCCCCCCGTTTTAAGTCTGATTCAAGAATAATTATTATAAATAATAACCTTAAGAACCAGAACCCTACCAAGAGGCATGCTAATGAATGGGAACTGTGCAAAACATCGTTCGTGAGCGCTTGAGGCTGACTTGTTTAGATGTGTTGGTGTAAGGCTGAAATAAATGTTTGCACAAGCATGGAGAATACGTGGGAAATAATTTCTCTAAGTTATAATATTATTTATTGTTAACTTACGCAAAGGAAGGTTCTTGTTACCTTATTGGATCACCCTCATATATTGCTACAAGTTGTATAGCTCACATTTACATTCAAATGACCCTCACTCATACATTCTTTATTACTTATAAAATGTTATCAACGTCCACTCGATATCGTTCCATTCAAGCCGAGACTACAGAAGTTTACAATTTCAATTGTATGGGTTTAGCAATTATTTCAAAGAAATGTTCCCCTCTGTACTCGGTACGTTAATAAAGTCAAAAGATGATTATCTTGAAGAAATCAATTTCGATCTTAAGTGTGTTTAACTTCTTCAAAATGCCAACGACATCAAATTCATATTTCGAAATATGAAGTTCAAGTGACATTCGAAAATTTAATAAAGGGAAAAGCGGGTTGGACTCGCAAGACCTTGACGTACTCGGAAACCGTACCAACAGTGATCAGAAAAGGCGAAGAGGGCTATGAAAGTGTACAACTGACATTCCGTCACGGCAGGAAACTGTTTAGCGATATACTGTAGCTGATTTGCAAAGTCATAATGATTTGCGTAAAGAAGGAACTTTCAGTTTTTTTTTTTTGTTTTTTTTTTGTTTGCATTTGTTGACGGTTTCTTATAATTTAAGTTGATGGATTGTAAATTCATCCGCTGACAGCATCTTCCCTTCGAAATGAGGGAAGGGATGTTCCAAATGGGCGTGTATGAAAAAGAAAAGAAAAATCGTCTGCTATCGAAAATCTTCTGCTTCAGTTGAATCTCTTGGTGTCTTGGCGTTAAGCGGAGGCAAAAACAGAGGCCACCCCGTGCCCCCTTCCCAAGACGTGTGAACCGCAACAGTGTCACCACCGGTCTTTGTCAGTTGCTGCGCTTGACGAATGGTCCATCACTTTCTTTTTACCCTCCCCCCTCCTTCTTTTTTCCCTCCTCCATTCCACCTGAACGTTGCAATCGATTGACTCTGTTTGCCTCTTGTCAACAAGAACAAGGGCTCGTGTTATTGAAATGTCAATCAAGAAGCTAAGCGACAGTCAAAGTAAGAAATAAAAATCAACAAATTTTTATGCAAAAGAAAGATAAAGAGGGGGAAGGGATGCTCTTTCTTTTCTAGTTAACAGTGTACGTGAATTGCTATAATTATTTTAATATATTGTTAACATTACAATCTATGAATCTTATATAGTCAGCGGAGTTGAAGAAAGTATAAATTAGAACGACAGCATTGAATATAAATTTCTATAATAAAACTATACGATATTTATACATGCTTCAGTTTGTGCAGTGTTTATGCTATAGTTCTTTTAATGCTATAGTGGCTATTTCCCGCTCCATCTTTTGACGACATTGCTTAAGAGACGATTTTAGACCATAATATAGGGTGGGACAAAAATCTGGGCTCGCCTAAATTACACCACAACATTATGGGGGGGGGGAGCTAATTTCAATTGAGAATACTATTAGGGGTGGGAACTTTTCGTCATGTGACGAAGATGACCGCATAAACATTTTTACGCATCATTGCTCATTCTTGAGCTAATACAGGTATTTTGTCAAGCATAACATCCTTATTCACCATAAAGGCCACAACTGATGGATCCAAATTAACAAAATGTCACAAAATTCGTGTCCTATGTGTTGCCCGCCGTTTGTGATTGTCAAATCCAACCTGAAACTCCCGTTTACGATGAACGTTTAAGAATACATTGGGGTGAGCACTCTGACAAGTCTTATGATACGCTGTTACAGATGCTCAATGTTCACTGTTTTCTCTGCAAAATTTAGAATCTTCAAGTGACCTCACAGGTAAAAATCCATTGAGGCCAAGTCCGGAGACTGCACTTTTCCAATCGTTGGAGTAGCCCGAGTCCCTAGATCCATGACTTAACCCCAATAGATCATTGTGAGGTACCCTGAAGGCTCTGATGTATGGAGAGAAGATATTGAACACTAAACATCTGAAACAGCCCATCACACAGGCTTGTTCGAGTGTTGATCCCAATATGACCCCAATTTCGTTAATTTGGAAAACGGCCATTGTGGTAAATGTGGATATTAAATCTAACCAAAAAACTGCATTAACTCAAGATACATAAAAAATAACAACACTATTGCTTTTGTCAGGAAATTCCACGTGTATTTCATATATCACATGAACCGCTTCTCATTTGAAAATTTGAGGTTGCATTCAAGATGGCGTCCAACCCCCCCAATAGAGTATATGTGCGTAAAAGTTAGTGATAAACCAAGATACCATCTCATAGCGTCATATTGTCTTACCTGAAAGCAACTTTTTCTCATGCTTACCTGCACCTGTTAACTTTGTAGAATTCTTCGATTATTTCAACTTTGAGGATTTTGTCAATTTTGAAGATATTAGCAACGTCTCTTTCCCGGACTACTGGAAGATGTGATAATCTTCTTTCTCCTTGTGTTTTTTTATTTCGTTTTTATTTTGTTTCTGACAATCGTCAATCACGTTATCGTTAAAATATCCTCACAGGTAAAGTTCGGAAGTTATTTTTTTAGCCTGCCGAACTGGGAGAACGTATTGTGGAGTGTTGTCCTGCTATGATTATGTAATAAACTAAAATATGAGACTCACCTTATACACTACCCTATCAAAAGTCATGGGACAACCCTGATTTGCATGAAAATGGGATATTCCTTTGCAATTTCACTGTTGGCATGCTTCCCAGCACTACATAACATAGAGTATGTTATTATGAGATGATCCTTGCGTGAATGCTGTAAGAATGTCTCAAAGAAAAGAGCTTTCAGACTTCCAGAGAGATACAATTGTTGGGTACCATCTCGCAGGCAATGGTGCAAAGAGCGACGACACTGGACTCTGGATCAATGGCGAATGGTTGAATGGAGTGATGAGTCCCGCTACACCATCTGGCAATCGGATGGACGGGTTTGGATGGACGGGTTTGGATATATCTTGGATATATATTTGCCAAGTTGTCTTGTGACCACGGTGAAGTTCAGCGGAGGGTCGGTGATGGTGTGGGGGTACTTTTCATGGTATGGACCAAGACATTCTGGACAACGCAGCACTCCCATCTCTCTGGCAGCACTTTTGCAATGGCCCTTTTCTGTTTCAGCGCAATAACGCACCTTGCCATAAAGCAAGGGCTGAAAAGGGGGTTCGAGAATGTGACAGGCCTGCACAGAGCCCCGATCTGAACCCCATCGAACATCTGTGAGACGTGTTGGAACGTCGATTACGCGCATGTGTGGAACGCCCGAAATCCGTGGCCTGAAAAACGCAGAATGGCGAAAATTACCTGTCGAAACGTATCAAAAACTTGTGGACAGTATGCCCCAGCGAGTAGAAGCTGCAAAAGGTAGCAAAAGGTGGACCAACAAGATGCTAAAATATGTTGTTTTTGTGGACAAATGGTTTCCCTCCTCCATCTTTATGCAAGTATCCATAGAGATGGAGGAGGGAAACCATTTGTCCACAAAAACGAGTTTTATATATTATAAATGTATTCATTTCGGCTAGCAAGTAGCCATCATTAGTATACACTGAACGACCAATTTATTAGAGACACCCCGCTAATAGCGTGTTGCGCCTCCTTTAGCGGCGAGAACTGCCTGAATACGTGCTACCATGGATTCAACAAGGTGTTGAAACCGTTGCGGAGGATTAGCAGCCCAGGCTGACATCACAGCGTCCCGTAATTGGTGCAGATTGGACGGTAGCATGGGAAGGCGTCGGATGGTTCTCTCCGCTTCAACCCATAAATGCTCGATCGGGTTGAAATCGGGCGACCGAGCTGGCCACTGAAGCAGGTGAAAGTCCATTCCAAGACTATTCGAGCACGGTGATAGGGAACATTGTCCTGCTGAAACTGTCCGTCACCACCAGGAAACACAGTCACCTGATCGGCAACAATGTTCAGTTAGTGTGTCGCATTCAGGGATGTGTCTACGGATATCAGAGGACCCAGTGTGTCCCAAGAGAATAGCACTCCTCCTCCATCTGCCTGTACGGTTATCTGCTGACAGGATGGGTCCATGGACTCGTGCTGTCTGCGCCAGATGCGCAGTCTGCCATTCGCATGATGAAGTAGGAACCGCGATTCATCGGACTAGGCGACCTTCTTCCACTCATCCAGTGTCCAGTGGCGATGCCTGTGTGCCCTTAGCAGGCGCGCTTTTCTATTTTGCGATGACAGCGACGGTACCCGTACTGGCAACACCCCCTAGAAAGAAAGCCTCACAACTGAAAAGTCATACATTATTACATCATCATAAGTCGACCAAATGTAGGGCTTACTATTGGTAGAAATACGATCAACAGTGGTCGAATTATGATGTAACAATATGTGACGTTTCAGTTGTAAGACTTTCTTTCTAGGAGGTGTTGGTACTGGCCGCCTGTTGTTAAACCCAGCTCGGTGCAAGGTGCGCCGCACCGTGTGCTCCGAAGTGGGTTGGGATGCTCCCTCATTGAACTGCGCTGCAATTTTCGGGCTATTCCCGTCCTGTTGCTGTGGATAATTCGTGCCAGTCGCCTTTGGCCTCGTTCATCCACGGCCCTGTTTCGTCCGGAGTTGTTTGTTGGAGGTTATTTTTGGCATAACTGCCAATCACTGAATACCCTTGACATTTGCACGGGAAAACCCGAGGAGATTAGCGGTTTGCGAAATGCTCAACTGCGCCCGTCGAGCTCCAACGATCATGCCTCGTTCAAAGTCAGTCAAATTCTTGGATTTACCCATATTCAGTCCAGTTCTGCTGCTGACTGCAACTTGTGATCCAATGCATCCCTTTTATACCCAGCTTCTGCCTGTTCCATTGTTTAGGTGTCACTCGGAGGCCGATCCATTTCCCGTAAGAGATGTCTTTAATAAATTGGTCGTTCAGTGTATATCATAATTGTTTAGATATAGGGCTGTACCACTTATCGGAGTGTCAGTGTTGTTCATTATAGATCTCATTGCATTGCCCGCTTTGAGATTTGGGTAGGCAATATAGGCTTTGTAGCCTAGGCTTACTGGTATAGATTGTGTGTTCTTTAAAAAACGTAGTGCAACTAGCAATGCAGTCTTTAGTTTTCTTGATTAGGTCGGCCAAAGGTTTTTTTTCTCAGTTGATTATATGGACCTTGTTCAATGAAGTCTTCAACTTCCTTTAAATAAGTAGTTTTGTTTAAGATAATAAGGTGATTGCTTTTGTCATCTGTAAGTTAGTAGCAATCTTTAGACTTAAGTTTTTTAAGAATTCTTATATAATCTTAGTTGCTTATTTCTGTCTTGGTCAAGTTTAAGGATATTTTTGGAAAGCTGTTTCCGCATAAAATTTGTAACTCAGTATTTTGTTTTTTGACAAAAGTATCGGTATAAAAACAAAAAGAAGCTGTTTCAAAACCAACGAATTAAACTTGTGTGGATTAAATTTTATTTTTCTTTATATTTTTCTTTGTATTTTCGTTGTGGTTAAAGAGTGTTTTCTATTACTATTTTGGTTTTTACTAAGATGGTGGGAGCCTTCACATAGATTACTTAACAACGGCTTAAAATCTTCCTTATGGTCGGGGATGGCATATTTAAGGCCTTTGTTGGGTGTCTAATTGTTTACTCGATAGTTTGATGTTAGACTTATTAATAAACTTGCTGGGCAACCCCAAAGATAAGGTATCAGATATACAAAAGTCAGGCATCTACGTCATCCATTGTTCGCAATGTCCTAAGCATTACAAAGGTCAGACCAAACGCAGTTTATCCACCAGATTCAAGGAACACCTCAATCACAGAAGATTCGGTAGATGCAGTCAATCAGCCATAGCCAGACATTCAATAGAGACGGGTCACGATTTTTCCATCGACAACTTAAAACTGTAACAATCTATCAATAAAAAACACTTGCTAGATGCTTTCGAGAGCATGGCTATCCATAAATCCAAGAACAACACGTTATTAAACTCCGACTTAGGCCCTATTGGTGATCCCCCTCTAATACAGTGGTGGTCTCAATTATCCAACCAATAATATTGTTTTGATTTCTTTTCTATTATTGGTCTGCCTTGTATATCTCTCGCTATATAAACCGCTTTCTTCGGTTTCTAATCAGTTCACTTTGGGTTTTCCACGTGTTCTCCTTGGTTCCTGCCGAATGATGAGAGCTTTGCTCTCGAAAAGCGCTTCCAGATTGTATTTTTCTTTTATTTTTGTTTTGTTATTTTCTTTATTACTTTTGTTGTAGTAAAAGAGCCTTTCTTTACACTTAATTACGATTATCCACATACCTCTTTTATTCTTAGTTTCATTTGTGGACATTTGCCCAAGTTTTACTTTTTTGTATAATTTTGATTTACTAGAATTATCATCAGTTATTAATAACTATTTTGTGAGTTCCATTTTGGGTTTTACCATTGAGGTTTTCTAGTTTCCTGAGGATACATACTGATGATGGCTACTTGGTATTTAAAACTCGTTTTTGTGGACAAGTGGTTTCCCTCCTTCATCTCTATGTTGTCCTGCTGCCAAAAATATTGTCTAAGTTTCCTCCATTTTGGAGTAGGAGATACATAGTTTCGCTTACAAATCCAGGTTTCACTGATCATAGATATGTCAAAGGAAAAAGGGAGTCGCTATAAATCATTTATTTCCAAACCATGACTCCTGTATTGAGTTCCTATCCTCTTCTGGCATAGGCATGTTTTTTAAGGTAGATACAGCCTTCAACGCATCGTATTAATATTTTCCACTGGTACATTAAGGTTACTTCTATACAACATGGAATACTCTGTAGATTTATTGTAATCACCTTTTTCGTCTAATGTCTAAGAGTATTTTCATAGAATCAAAGTTATCAAAATATTTTTATATGATGACCTTAGAAATTGCTATCAATTGATAGCGTAATAACACAGAACTATAGTAAGGATGTTTTTTAACGTTCCTTCCTTAGAAATTGAAAAAATTTGTAGCATAAAAAAATTTCTGAAAAATTGTGAGCATTTTCAGCATCTCCCTGTGATCTAGAAAACTTTTGATTTCATTACAAAAGCCAACGTCGGTCCGGCATCATCAGCAGTCACGTACTGAACGTGATTTTCCGGCCTCACCCATAAAAAGTGCGCTTAAAATTGCCCAATAATTGTCGCAATCCAATTGGTCGCAAGTGCGAGGAGCAATACCAAATCCTGCCGGAGCACGGTTTGTATACAGTTTATAGCTTTGATGTGCAAATGAGCAAATTTATCGGTTAATGATCATAGGAGGAGTTGATATCTACGTGCATCGAGAGAAATAGGCACTTGTGTACGTGCAAAGATAGTTATGTTAGTTTTGTATGAAGAGATGGTTAAATTGCATTGCAATTCTACAAAGCTAACCCGAAAAACCAAAAGAAGTGTTACTATCTCTAAACCACTGAATAGCTTACAATTCAAAAATATGGAGCAGATTTCAAATATTTATTTCAAACAAACTGTAAAGAGAGTAAGAGAAAAGTTCAAAATTTTAAAATCCCTCTCACTACCACACAAATAGCGCCGTTCTTTATCTATAGCAAAATAGCGACTCTTTAGAGAAGGTCATTTTGGTGCTGCAGTTTGTGAAGTGTGAATCCATTGTTCAAGTGCAACGTGAATTCTGGCTCGTCGTAAGCAAATTGCGAGAGGCATACAAGAACTCGTAGAAGACTGTTTCATGTGTAAACGGAAAAGCATTGATCGTCCTCACATAAATTTTCACGTTGCAATAACCGAAACAAAGTAAGAACTCGTAATAAAATAGACCTTATAAAAATCATTTGTCCATCTAAAATTTCCAGAATTCCACAATTCCACGCGGATGAAGTAGCGGGCACAGCAAAGCGATGAACCTTCTTCTATTCAGAGAAGTACAGAATTTTAAAAAGTGTTTCTGTGTCTTTAAAAGTTTGTTTGACATAAAAATTTTCAATGTGTTCCATCTTTTTGATTAGCTCTGCACTTGAAATGGAGCTTTACATGCACTGTTATCTCATACAGGGCTAATGGGAACTTTCATTATTCCTCAGAAAATTCATAAATCTTGGCAAACGTCAAAATTTCCCCGCGTAATTACTGCGCATATGTGAAGATGTGCAACTCGTTAATGAAGTAATAAACGGAAAACAATTTATTATTGAGCCTCTCCGTTATCCCGTTGAAACAATTTCATTAGAAAGGAGGGCCCAGTGCATAAACTAAAGCCAAATCCTGGTCCTGATACCTTTGGAAATCAAATCGTTGCTCCTCCAGCATAAATAGGAAGGAAGGAGTGAATGACAACACCTTCGGGAGTGCGTTTCTCAGGGAGATCTCTAGCAAACTCATTAAGTTAATGAGAAAATGTAATCATGCAGAAGAGCTTTCAACATGACGATGGCTCTCTCTCTCTCTCTCTCTATCTGAATCGTCTGCTTTAATTATTAGTGCAATTTACTTAGCAACATACATAATTAACATTCAGTTCACTCATAAATTGCATGCATTGATATGTATAGAGAGATACGTGAACAGATGTAATAATTGTTCGTTCATGTATAAAGCAAAATTCTCGAAGTCCTTTCTGTAATTTCGAGTAATCTAGTTTAGGCAAAAAAAAAATACAAACAAGTATTGTTTCAAGGGAATTGTTAAAGTGGTATATACTCGACATCATACAATTCAAAGAGGAATATGATGCAAAAACAGGCCTGTTTGTAAGTGATTGATCGTTAAGGACGAACCAAACACTGATATCAATAATAAAGCGATCAGCTATTCAAAGAGAAAGGGAAAAAAGTTTTAATCCATAAAGAAGAATTATCAGGTCAGTATACGGTTATTCTAAAATCCTGCAAACACTAAATCTTGAACGAAGAACGATATCAATACAAAGTAAGTATTTGATTGTAAATAGAACATCAGAGTTTAATAACACAGGTTTGCAATTTTTAAGTTTTGTAACGTAGAATTTAATGTTAGTAGCTGATTTAACATACTGTCGGTATGCTGATTTTAAAAATGGATTTAGTTTTCATCCATCAGGCAAGGATTTTTCACAAAATGCAAATAAAATAAGGTTTTTAACAAATAAATTGGAGAACTGTTTTATTTTATTAATTGCGCAAGCGGAGAGTGTAATGTTATCTCCCGGAACGGAGAAATTGGGCGGTAAGTAATTCCTAGGGTTTAATTGGCGATGACTATAATAGTGTCCATTATAAATACAGTGAGCATGCCATTTTGCTAACAGACACTACGTGATAGGCCAAAACTGGTTTTAAACCTGAAATCTGCATGTTGAAATCACTGAAATTTTTCTTGACTTATGTAATCATTGAGTAAATGTTTACACTGAGAACCATTCAGTGCGTAATACACCTGTATTCAACAAGAGTATTTGCACTAAGAGTGTCTGGAAAATTTCAGTTTCACCATCTTCACACAGGTCTTCCCGCTCTCGAAACCAGCGGTCGCGGGTTC
This sequence comes from Rhysida immarginata, assembly GCA_023313115.1. NCBI lineage: Eukaryota > Metazoa > Arthropoda > Chilopoda > Scolopendromorpha > Scolopendridae > Rhysida > Rhysida immarginata. The sequence continues at coordinate 3,368,271 of JAHWFO010018671.1, read as the reverse complement.
GAATCCCGCCGAGGCCATGGGTGTTTGTGTTTGCCCCTTTCATTATCACTCTTTCATCATCATAGTACAATAGACCTGCGGTCGCGGTGCTTGGTTCCTTGTTAACCATCCCTTTAAAATTCATTCATCATCTTCAAGTGCATCCATTCCAGTTTCTTTTATTTAAGCAGTGTCAGAGCATAAGAGTGTAAATGTGCATCTAATGCAGAGGCATCTAAAGCACTTCCTCTCAAATCCTGTAGTCGTAATATAGACACTTGCAACATGAGCAGCCTGATAGCAGATATTCTAGTAAATCAAAGAAGTTTCCGCTTAATAAAACCGTTATTGGGTTCTGTTTAAGTGCAATTCAATGAACCCAGTCATACTTTCTTTCTTCAATCCAGAACGTTTATCTATTGTGAAGTTGTATGTGTTCTTTGTGAATAAAATATGATAATTACATAATCTCCGAATGCATATTTTTAATCGACATTTATTTAAAAATCAATAAAATTATGTAAGCTAGCAGAGAATAACTGTTCAAATGCAGAACTGATGTTATCAATTTTGGCCACGAAGATTGTTAGAGAACTAAAGCTTTCCAGAAGGAAGAGAGCAAATGAGCCGAAAAGCGAGATAACAACAAATTAATTGCAAGAAAAGCTTCTAAAAGGAAAGTTAGCCAAAAAACAAAGTCGCAGAAGATTCTTCAACGTATAAAAAAGTCGTTTCAAATCTATAAGCCGTTTCATAAACAATTTCTTCAGGGCAAACAAAGTGGAAGCATGAGAACTCGTCATGTGGTAAAGAGAACATATTCATTACCAAGTTAAAAATGATAAGAAGCAACTTCAGCCCATCTTCTTACTTAAATAAACACTTAAAAGGCTTTGCTTTTGTGAGGAATGCGCCAAATTCTTAAGAAAATTTAATTTTGCACTTGCCATTGTCAACGCGGATGCTCTAATTGACTGGCTGACTTTTCCGGAATGGACGGGAACAAAAAAACCTCAACCAAAAGTTTTGAGTTCTATAAAATGTCATTACATTATTATAAGGCGTCGTCTGAGGGGAGGAGGGAAACTGCTTTTCCTTTTCTCTTCTTTTCACTCAATTAAATTCTCTTTGAAAACATCTTAAGGTTCGCCCAAAGGCTGCTTCCACAGGCTTTGGCATTCACCGTGGATCAAAAGAGATCTTTTAATACTTGCAGTGGGCGTTCCATTAAGACAATTATTTCAATCCAATTAATTTTGTCTAAATGTTTTCCTTTTCAATTATTTCTTCTCTCGATCGCCGTCTTAACGCCCCAGCCTTTCATCGTTTCCGGGCATTAAGCTTAAAAATGGCGGCGGAAATCCATTTCGTGCCATTGGCAGAACCGATCCAAACATCCGGTTGCAGCGGCTTAAATCCCAGATAACAAAACGAAACAAGACTACTCTGAGGCTTGAAGAGGCTTTACAGATATCATTCGCCAGTTGAAGATCCCCTCTTGAGAATTTTTTTCTATTGATATGAGAATTAAGCTTATTGGAAATGCTTGAGCTCACTTTTGGGTTCATTGACTGAATTCAGATTTTTGGATTGCAGGGTTTCAACCAAAAACAATGAATAAGCATTCATAAGTTGATACGATAATGTCCATAATCAATAGGCCATAGTTGTTTTCCGTCCAAATCCATTAATCTCTGAAGGGAGCGGAAGTTAGAAAAGAATTCCCATTTTCCAAAAACTTCCTCTCCGGCAAGCTCGTAATCTGATCAGCTTCAGCCTTGGCTTGTTTCAGATCTTTCAAGTCTACTTCAACAAGAAGTATAAACTTTCTTGCAACATTTAAGACTACAGCCAGGAATTTTAGGGCTAAATTATTTCAAATAGGTATTCCTATAGATTTAAGAAAACAATACAGTGAAGTGTCTCTTATATAACACTGGTCTACAAAATTTGACTGTAAAAAAAAGTATTCTTCAGGTAAAGTAGCTTTTTTTATTCATTTTCACATGCCGAATACAAAAATAAACATTAGGTTCTTCTATTCATTAGCAGAATTGCGACGTGGGTTTTTCGCTGCCCTCTTGTGTTCTGCTTCTGTAACATCTCGACAAACAGTCCAACATTGAAACGTTCCACTTGCCCTGATATCGTTTTTCCATGTATGCGATGTCTTGATGGAAGCGCTCCCCATGTTCATCGCTAAAAGCCCCACAATTCTTCGGAAAGAAGTCCAAATGAGAATGAAAAAAGTGGATTTTCAACCCAGTTACAACCCAGTTTTTGGTATGATAACATATTTTCAATAAGTTCAGCATAGTTGTCACTCCTCTTATTTCCCAAGAAGTTAGTTGCGACAAGGCGAAAATCGTCCCAGGCTTTTTTTTCTTTACCTTCACCCATAAATTTCTTATTTGAGGACCGACGAATATACCCTCCTTAATCTTAGCTTCACTTAAGCTTGAAAATTTCTGGCGAAGATATTGAAAAGCAGCTCCATTTTTGTTCATTGCTTTTAAGGAATTCTTCATCAGCCATAGTTTTATATGCAATGGTGGAAGTAACACTTTCTGTGTTAGTCAACTAAAGGGTCATTTTTAACATTTCTTGCCACCTAACTAAATAAATATCAGCATTATCAAGTTCAATGAGGGTAGAATCGTTAAATTCGGAAAATATCAGGTATCCTGAAAAATTAAACTAATAAATGACTTTAACTTATCAACTCTTATTCAGCATGGGTAGACAAGCAGAAATTAGTTCAAATTATTTCGAATACTTTTCCACTGTAGACCAGTGTAATTTTCTAAAATCGCAAAAAACCAAAGTAATGAGCTAAAATTAACCCAAACTCGCATAAAATGTACAGAATTTCATATATTCGGAATGTTTAACAATTTCTTTCGTTGAAGATACAAAAAAATTGATGTGAAACTTGTAAATTTGTTTTCAAACTTTTATGATTTGGTTTAAACTCATCGGAAGATATCAAAGAGATAAGTTACCGAAACCTAACTGTTTACACTCTCAGTATGTGCATGTAATCAACATGCTATTCATATAGGTTCATCGAGAAAGCACCAATTTTCAAAGGTCGTTGCATAGTCCTAAATTATTTTTAGGTAAATCACGAATTTGCATGAAATACACGTATGTACAGTATAAGTTTAAAAGCGTATAAAGAGCGACTCGACTGTATATTCGTTTGTGCAATTGAGTATAATTCTCTTACGCTTACTTTTGGGTCTTCTTATTTTAGAATAGATAAAATTAATATGTAAAATAACGCGGAACAAACAAGGAAAATGTTCATCGATAATCCAAAAAGTTATCGATAATTACATTTTCTTCAATCCTAATCCCTGAAAGGTTATTATATATTTAATGCGATAATCAATCTTTTTTTATAATATAAGAAAATATTTGTGAGAGGTACAAAGTAGCTAGAAAAGATTGGGAAATATCTTTACCAAAAGAGTTTATAGCAAAAAGACTTACACTATAGTTCCCTTTGGTAGCCCATACTTTTGTCCATCTTCATAAACTTTTTGGAAAGTTTCCTTCTCTCCAGCAGTTTTCGGAAATTCTCCTTCAGTTGCTTCCTCAATATCTGTTGAGGATTTTGATGAGCCTAGGAATTAGTTACTTTTAATATCGTTTTGGAACTTTCAGTTTCTCTCAAGAATTTTTGTTCTCGTTTAAGGTTAAGCCGTCGTGGAACACTGTTGTAGTCTCAAAGTAGTCAATAAATTGCTTGAGAATAATGAATTGTTTATTATTTTGTTTTAGTATCAGTATTTTAATCTATACTCTGTCCATGGAAGTTTGACAGGGCGTGTCCAATTAAAATTCCAATTTCATTTGTTAGACATTGTTAATTGTACTTTGTAACAATGCCTGGTAATTGAAATCGGAAATTTAATTGAACACGCCCTATCAAACTATCGTTGAACAGACTATAAATATGTAGTACCAACTATCCTTTTATCATTTGTGATGAAGGTCACAAAGACTGCAACATTTGGCTAAGAATCCAGCGTGATACTCGTAATTTTCGTTCGAATTCAGGTCGCAGAATTTTTGTTCCAATTTTTTCAAATAATATCATTACCTGATGTTTAGCTCTAGTAATATTTCTTAATATCTAATAAGCTTTTTCTATGTGGTAGACTATTGAGATCAAGAACATAAAATGTTAAAAAATGTTGGCTAGTGCATTTGTGCTAAGAAATATTTTCTCATAAGGTAATAAAGTGAATCTTCTATATCTATATATATAAAGAAGGATGTTTGTGGGTCTGTGCATCTGTGGGTCTGTGGATCTGTCTGTGGGTCTGTTTTTTATACAAATCTACAGTTTTATTCCGATCTTGATAAAATTTCGCATACATGACCTTCAAAGCATGAGGAAGGTCACTGTCTACCTCAGATTTCGGAAAAATAATAAATATCGATAAAAAATCGATATTCATGGTTATGGCAAGGCATATTAATGAGAAATATCTCATGACCAACAATGCAAGGCAAAGTTTGTACAACAATAGGTATCAACAATGGTATCAACACGCAATTCACAAACGCTCTGCATGGACCAACAATCAATATCTCATGACTAACAATGCAAGGCAAAGTTTGTGCAACAATAGGCCCATTGTGTTCGCATCAACAATGGTATCAACGCGCAATTCACCAATAACAATGAGCACAGAATGATGATGTAATGTTAAAGCAATCTTTCCAAGAATTATAACAATGAACATAAAATGATGATGTAATATGGATAAGTTTCAATTTGTAACAATGCATAGAATTCCTGTTATTCAGGCTTTTCTTAGAAAAGAGAGTTCTTAGTACTTAACAATTTCTTGAAAATCTTTAAAAATGATGAGTAACTGGAGATAATGGAGAGTTACCAGACTATTGAGAAAGAGTGGAAAGACGACAGTTAGCTCCGTGATGTATTGAGCAAATGGGAAGCAAGTAAATAGAAGAATCGGCGAGCGCTAGACTGCACAAAGTGATGAATGGCCAAGTTTTGCTTCAACACATCGAGAGAAGAGTGGAAATTGCAACAACACTAAGTATACATCTGAGGTAAGATTACGTGAGTAAGAAATTATTGGAGAGCTCCAGCCATTGTGAGCCTTTTTTTCGAATTTTCATTAAGAATTTTTACTGTATTAATTCTAAGCATTTTCATGGGTTTATTTTTAAGATATTGCAAAATTTAATTTAATTTTTGGAGATTGTTCTGTTTACATCCAAGTGTAATTATCCCGGGCAACGCCGGGTACCTCTTCTAGTATATATATAAAGAAGGATGTTTGTTTGTTTGTGGGTTTGTTTGTTTGTTTTTTTATACAAATCTACAGTTTTATTCCGATCTTGATAAAATTTCGCATACCTGACCTTCAAAGCATGAGGAAGGTCACTGTCTACCTCAGATTTCGAAAAAGTAATAATTATTGATAAAAAATCGATATTCATGGTTATGGCAGGGCATATTAATGAGAAATATCTCATGACCAACAACAATGGTATCAACACGCAATTCACAAACACTCTGCACGGACCAACAATATATATCACATGGCCAACAGTGCAAATAAAAGTTTGTGCAACAATAGGTATCAACAATGGTGTCAACACGCAATGCACCAACACTATGCAAGGATCAACACTATATGTCTCATGACCAACAATGCAAGGCAAAGTTTGTGCAATATAGAATTCAATGCATAGAATTCCTGTTATTCAGGTTTTTCTTAGAAAAGAGAATTCTTAATACTTAACAATTTCTTGAAAATCTTTAAAAATGATCAGTAACTGGAGATAATGAGTTAGCAGACTATTGAGAAAGAGTGAAAGACGACAGAGGAAGCACTTTTTTAGCGCCGTGCTGTATTGAGCAAATGGTAAGCAAGTAAATAGAAGAATCGGCGACCGCTAGACTACACAAAGTGATGAATGGCCAATTTTTGCTTCAAGACATCGAAAGAAGAAAGAAAATTGCAACAACATCAAGTGTACATCTAAAGTAAGATTACGTGAGTAAAAAATTATTTAGACTAGAAGGCATCCTTGGAGAGCTCCATCCATTGTGAGCCTTTAAAAAATATTTTTTCGGTAAATCAAGTCCCGGTATATCACCTAGAATGGATTTTTTTTAGTGAAGAGGTAAATTCCTGTCTTTCGGAATGGATAGATAGAATGTATAGTCCCTTCGCTCTACATTGTAGTGATTGAGTTATTATTTAACCAATTTGGAGGTTTAATTTAGCTTTTTGAGTTTGCTCTGTTTACCTACAAGCGTAATTATCCCGGGCAACGCCGGGTCCTCTGCTAGTTCAGGATAAAATCGGAGGGTCGTCCAAGAAATACTATAGTAACATTTTTCTTTCTCATTCACGGTTTCTTTTATTGCAGTTTTGATTCCCAAAATACTCTTCTAAGCAAATCTATGGCCTTAAGCTGTGTAGATAGATACTTAAAGTCCTCGCGTTGGTACTCTGCAGGTCTGTCTTCAGGCCTCCAGTTTTCCGCTGATGATATCCACTTATAATTTTCAACAGCATTTTTGCGGTAATAAGTGAATGGTGCAATTATTGGTGCATTTGCATACCCCTAAATAATGTGTAAACAATTACAATTTGAACTGCTTTATCACTTTCGAAGCATGCTAACGTAAACTTGCTTCTTTTTCGTTAACGGACAGCTCGTGTCGATCCATCCATTTCATATGAATCAATCTGTAAAGTTTAGAGAGCTCTGTTATTGATGTTTAAATTAAAAAACACGTACGACTCGCATAAAAACATTCTTCCCATAACGATAATGAAGTGATTTCTAAATGAGTAGAATAAAACTTCACAGCTTCAGCAGCGAAGCAATAAAGAATAAAAATGCAAAGTACAAAGGAGATTTATGCCAACAATTGTTCCTGATTTCATTTCCAAGGTGCTTAATTTACGGTCTTGTTTTTTTTTTCTGCGAAGGCTTTCCGCTTGACATATTTAAGAACACGATATTTCAGCGGCCATCATTTCTGTTGGGGTGAATGATACTTCTTTTTCTCTTCGTCAACTAACGACTGGCCATGGCTTACACCCCTTGGAGCTCAGCCAAGAACGACAGTTTTTGACAATTTTTACTTTCCCTTTCCTCTCCTCTCTTACCACTGCAAGCGTCTACGAGACTTTAAAGATAACGGGTTTTTTCATTTTGAACACGAGTCTTCCCGCGGTTCCTCATTTTGGAAGCCAACGTGAAATGCCATCTACAACTAATTTGATAAATCGACAACGACTGCTAAGAAGTCGCAAAGCGGATATCGTATCTATGTTGGCAAAGTCTTGAAAAAGACATTTTTTCCCCCCTTTCTCCTTTTCTGGCAAAGAGACAATTCCCTGTTTTTATAAAGTGAGCATCAATTTCCGTTTGCGGGTTCGGCTTCCGTTCAAGTGCTTCCACTTCACCATATTTTATCACGAATTTTGGCGAACATGAGAATTCATTAATGAGTCGCTCCGAGGAGGAGGTCTCTTTATGTATTCATATAATAAAATTATTTACATTGTTTATTAAAAAAAAAAAGAATTGAAAATCAATCAGTCGAGAATGTGATTCAAACATAAGACTGACCGCTTTCGCAATAAATCTAAAAACTTGTTACTCTGTTTTTATCTTGAACGAAAAACAACGAAATTAGAGGTATCGAATTCTGTTGATAAAAATAGCTGCCCACCGATTTTAGGAAAAGAGCTTTTTGGAATGATGACTGTTATTATTATTCGTCCAACATATTGGTTGCCATGGCTGGAAACCGGAGAAGAAAATTGAAGTTCGCCGTTCGTCTCCTTGCTCTTCGGTTCTAATAAATGGAACGAGAATATCCATTTCCGCTGCTGCTCAGTTTGGATAACGCAATATAAGCCAATAATGAATTTCTTTTTCCATATAATAATGCACTTTTGAACTTAGTGAAACACGAAAACATTTATTTTACAGACCTACCCACAGGAAAATTTGCTTCGGTCAACGGCTGATGAAGTGTTGAGACTAAAAACACGACTTTGGTAAACAAGCTTGAATAAAAACGTTATTTTGCGTCTTATTCCGGCTGAGAGCCAAACTTAAAATGCAATTTTTACGAAGATCCCATACTGATGAAGAATGAATATAAAACTAGGATGAAAAACTATAGTTTCTCCTATATTAAAAAAAATTCTTAAAAAGTTTTCTTCTTGGTGACTTTATTCATCGACTGCTCCATAAACCATTCAATATTCATTGGGAAAGAATACTATAAAGATAGAAGGTTTCAATTAAAATATAGTTTTTTTTTAAGATTCCAGGAGTTGGTCAAAATACTTCCAACATGCCATGTTAGCCGCATTAGCCGTTGAAGACGTTGTCTGACCCGTATCCTCGAAGCCATAAGTGCAACTAATTGCCCTTGTTTTTGATCTGTAGTCTGTATCTGTTAACAGGAAAAAGTTTATTTGTGAATGCATTGCTGTCGTAATTATTCCTCATTATTTTCGACTTTACCATCTTTCAAAGGGGACAAGTCATGCTTATCTGCAAGAAAATGCATTCGTGATATAATCCTCCAGTCTCTTAGGTTTATCAAGATTTACGGTATCGTCTGCTAAACACTGTTGTAAACGGACCGTAGTGACAGACTGGCATTAAAGAGGACTGTGACATCTAAAGATCAACTGCAGAGATGGATTTTCGTCATCCTGTTTGTAGTTACTTGTCAGCAGTTCAAGATTTATGCTTATTAAAACAGCTTGTCCATGATTAATGCTTTGGCTTGTTTTGATAATGCTCCCTCTGTCAGTATTTTCCTCTACATTCCGCGTAGAAGTTAAAGATAGTACTGCTTAGAAGATACTTCCTGGTTGAATGAAAAGTGAACAAGGTCCATTCTCGCTGGCAGTGAAGTCATGACTATTCTTCAAGATAAAAGGGTCTTTCAAGTTTGATCGAGGCTGTTGTGCCTATAAAATCGATAAATAACTCTAACACATTGCACTTTTCAGTGAACGTCACGTAATCTCGTTGAGTATCCCGCGTTTGGCATCATGTATTGAATGCAGTCTCACCAGTCCCGTTGAGCGAGCCATTGCTGATAAAGATAGCGCAATTAATGCTGACTACTTTAAGAGTGCCATACGCAAGAAAAGACCCGGAATGGTTTTTGGAAATGTCATTCATCTCCATGACAATGTCCGCCCTCACACGGCATATTTAACGGAAGCAACTCTTGCAGACCTGGCTCCCAGTGATTTTCATTTGTTTGGGATCCTTAAAGAGCATCTGGGAATGCAGAAGTTCAAAACAGAGGAGATGCTACAGAAAGATGCCCTGCATTGGTTATGACAGCAGCCCAAGTGATTCATCAAAGGTATCAGGCCACTGCAATAGTGCGTGGGGTGGCTCAGTGGTTGCGTGATCGCCTCTGATGCCCGAGGACGCGGGTCCGATCCCGGCCGAGGACGACGAGGATTTTTTCAGGGGAAAAATCCTGAGGTCACGCACTTCCTACGGAAGGGAAGTAAAGCCGCTGGTCCCGTGTAGTCATTTGCCGGCTGCACGTTAAAGAACCCTTGCGAGGCAGAATTTGTGGCCCCTATAACGCCGTCCTGAAATGGCCATAGCAGTTGAAAAGGACGTTAATACCAAATAAACCAAACCAACCAATCAATAGTGCGTGGACGCATATGGCGCTTGTCGGACAAACCATTGTAGCTGCTGCGCTTCATCAGAAGTAATGTGCTGCTATAGCGTTCCTGTGATGTGAGAAATCTGATAGTGGGAAGCATTCACAAGAGGATGAAAAGAATTGATTCAGAAGGTGCCGTAGGGCGCAGTACTGACAGATTGTAGGCACATACAGGGTGCGTTCATAAAGTTTCAAGACTGATTTTTTCCTGGGTAGAGGAGGGCGCACAGACCGGTTCCACCGACAGGGTGAAATACTGGGGGGTGTCAGCTAACCGACAGCACCAGCTGCAGTTACTTCCGAGACGCTGGAGTGAGCAGATCGCTAGTGGCGTGAGTGCGTGTCAGTGACCCCCGTCGAAAACTCGGAGAGTGCGTCAAAAATGCAGAGTCGAAAATGCTTTGGCGTTTGAAGGATCGAGTCCGCCACGTTCGCCAGGAGATCAAAGACAATTGGGTTCTTCACCACGACTATATGCCCTCTCACACGTCGCTCGGCGCCGGCGAAGTTTTGGCCAAGTTCAACGTGGCAACACTGCCCCAGCCACCCTACAGCCCCGACCTAGCTCCCAGCGACTTTTCTGTTCCCCCGAATTAAGGGAAGCGATTCGACAGAATTCCAGCGGTCCAGGTAGCTTCGACGAGGTCCCTTGACAGTCTTCCATGCAAAGAGTTCCAGGGAGCCTATGAACAATGGAAAAAACGCTGGCAGCGTTGTGTTGATGCCCAAGGATCATATTTCGAAGACTTTTAGTTCGCTGTACAAAAATGTTTAATACATTTTTTGTTCTGAGACCAGTCTTGAAACTTTGTGAACGCAACCTGTAGATTATCTGGTGAAAAAGGGGCAAGCAAACCACAGACCGTACAAACAGACGAAAAAAGGTGCAGGATTTAATCGGATAATGATTTTGAAAGACGGGCGTGTAATTGAAAAATAATGCCATTTTTTGGGAATTGGGAAAGCAAGTGTATGTAAAACAAGAAATTAAGCCTCCCGAGGAAGGTATAGGAAAGTAGCGGAAGCCCAGAGTTCATCTATTTTTTTTATTCCTTCATCTGCACTTTTTAACCCCCCATTATTTTAAACAAAAATTGATTTTCTCGAACCTTCTATTTAGAAAATATAAAAGAACCCTATCTTCTTTACTTTCTCATCATTTTCGATCGAATGATATATGACACTCCATATGTTGCCATAGTTCTAAAGACCAAGTGATTGCCACCCCCATAACTCCGACCCTGTGGGACAATTTGGCCCAAACTTTACAGTAATGGTGATCTTGCTTAGAAGAACCTGCATATTGAATTTCATTCTTTTATATGCATAAATACGCGTAGACCTTTTGGTCCCCCCCCCTAATTTCCGCCCCCGAAACTCCGACCTCAGTAGGCCAATCAAAACCAAACTAAATAGTGAAGATGCACATGTCCATAGTAAGCTACATTCCGAATTTCAACCTTCTACCTCAAAAAATGCGGAAATTATGAAGGGGACAGACGGACAGACAGACAGACGGACATCGTGAAAACAATAAGTAGCTCCATTCTTCCGCTACTTAATAATGAAAGAGTTGGAATTGAAAATGATTGAAAATAATAAAACCTATGTATGAGGATGTTTTGTTGTTGCACGATAGCGCTCGACCACACTTCACTCAAAAACCCAAAGACCAGATCACTAAAAACATTGCAACTCTTATCTGTGATCAGCCTTGATCTGACATCCGCTGATTACCATCTTTTGGTAAATAAAAGGAACATTTGTACGGAAGGAGGTTTGAAAATTATGACTCCCTCGTGACGGTTACCAAACAGTGGATCGTCGCTCCGGTCCAGACAATTATTTGGATAGAGATTTTGTAGAGAAGTGACATTTCATTCCTGAAGAATGTCTCAACACAATGGATAAACAGAAAAGACTTATAATAAAAAAAATTAAAATAAAACTCTTGCATTACTATTGGGGTTATTCACATGTTTCTAAACTAATATGTTAAAAAAAAACACGAATGAAATTTAAAATGAAATTGTGTTTCGCAAATTTCACCGGAATTTAAAGCGCTTGAATTGTCAATTTCTTGGCGTGAAAAATTTATTTCGAATTTCCTCAATGACTTTCCAATGGCTATCGATTCATAGACTGTCGTCACGTATTCTTTCCTAATGGAGTATCAAGAGTTCAGAGTGGGGCGTTTCCTCTCACGCCACCGGGTTGAAGATCGCTGTTCCATCTCTCTCTCCTCTTTTCTTCCACTACTCCTTTCTTTTTTTTTTTTTTTTTTTTTTTTTTTTGCATTCTTCCGTTATCAGATCACGTGATGGCATCATTCATTTCAATCCACGCGCGCAATGAAATCCCCTTTGATCACTTTGCCTTCGGGAGGTGGAGGAAGAGAGAGAGAGAGAGAGAGAAAGAAGGAAAAAAAAAGAGAGAAAGAAAAGATGTCGTCAATTCTGTCCATCGTCAAACAAACGACCGCATTAGATTTTCCGCTTCGAATCTTAAGGGTTCCGAGAGGAGAAGGGTTTATCGGCCGTCGTGATTTGTCAATAATCCGGAGCACAGAGTTCGATTCCCCGGTTTTCCGTTGGAAAGTCCTTCGGCGTTGAGATTTCCGTAGATGCCAATGCGCACAAAGGGAGAAAAGCTTTAAACGCCAAAGTCGGAAGCCAAAGCATACCGGACGCACTCTGATGGTTTTTAATATAATTCAAATAATAGAAATTGTTATAGAAAAAAAACTTATTTCAAAATTAGAACTAAACATTTGAGAATTATATTTTCTCGGTGGATGTATCTAGTGGCATAAACTATGTTCTATACGTTTGGAATAAATGTGAATGAACGCAGAAGAATATTAAACATAAACCCCCAGCATATATGTAATCTTAGACCGATCTTTGAGAAATAAAATTCTTTTGGTTAATTTAGTTTGGTCGATTTTTAACTGCATAATTAATACAATATTTGCCCCAAACAAACAACAAATAGAGCTTTCAGAATATTCTATGGCTGTGTTCATCAACTATACTTGGTACACATCAGACAAAGTGTTGTTAAAGGGTTGTCGATAGACTTGGCAAGAATAGTAAAAATCATTAATGCAGGCCTTATTTGAAATGAAATTCTTTAGGTTATTTGACGAATCTCTTGGAGCTAATCTATACTTGACGTACTTATGTGTTAATATTTAGCAATTTTCTTTTGACTAATTGCTTCACTTAATTTGTCTTGCAAAATTGCGAATTTTATGCAACCTCATTACTTGCGCACTCTCTGCCTCTTCATGAATTTCATACTCTCTAAAACTTAGATGAAAAGTATGAATACTCAAAAGTAAAGTTTTCTACTGCAAGCAATTAGAAATACTCAAAGAACTACCAATTCTAAAACAAATTCTTTAATCTCAATTACAAACATAACCAAATGAATAAACACAATAAGATTAATCGTATTGCTGTGAAATTTGAAAAGATACTTAGCAATGAATAAGTATATAAGCTTTATTTTATAAAGCCTTTGAAATTATTTTGGACTCATAAGCTCAACAGGTGGCAATAGCTGTACTTACTTCATTTCCTTTATTTATTTATTTATTTATTTATTTATTTACTTTAGAGAATTTAATTCTAGAAAAATAAAAATAATTTAGAGATGTTTAGTTTGAAATGAACGTCGTGCATCTATAAGACGTAAGGCGTTAAATTAAATTTGATTGCGTTGTTGGGTTTAATTATCGGTTTTATATTAAATGCATACTGCATTAAATGATCTCACTTTCGTTGCTCAGCAATGAAACGACCGTCAACAAAGATCTACAGGGTAAGGCAAAAGTCTGGTAAGAGAGTGTATAACTAGAAAACTATTTGATGTAGGTTAATGAAAAATGTTATTACTAAGCAAGATAGGGGCTACTTGGTAGTGACATTTTTCAAGTTTATGCAAAAAAAAAAAAA
>JAHWFO010018671.1:3304796-3354506 GCA_023313115.1 Rhysida immarginata | reverse complement strand
GGGAATTAAAGAAAAAATTGCTTGAAGTTGGTAAGGTTCTATCATGGTATTTGCAGAGAAGCTTATCGTTGGGCTACACTTCATTTGCATAGAAGCCCATCGTGAACTACAATTTGGGTGCACAAAAATACTACTATTCAATTAAATTTCTATTGCTAATGTGAGAACAGGAAGTCATCCAAGGCTCCACAGAACATGTGCTGCCACCTACTCCTAGCTTTCGCTCGAAACGGTCCTTTCAATTGTAAATGGAAATAAAATAAAATGAAATAATAAAATCTTAATAAAAGTCACCCAATGTATATAAAAATGTAATGAACGTCATCCTTTACTACTGGTTACGAGTAAAAAAAATTAAGCGAAACTTAAATTCCATCGAAATTTTATAGAAACCTGGAGGATTGTCGAAAAATAAAATTTAATTCCATTCCATACCTCACTTCGGTTAAAAACTTCGCAGAAGCTTCAATTAATTGAGAACCTTAAGGAAATAAAATTTCAGTCGAAATCGATATTAAAAGAACTTTGGAATAATAAACTTTTAAATAATAGAATGTATCAATTTGCAAAGGAACTTCGACGTCTTTGCTTGCTATCCTAGAATTCTTTCCAGATGAAAGAACACTCGGGCTCCAACTCGCTTTCATTATCCTCTTAAGTAATGGTACTCAATCGTGAATGTATTCAAAATTAGATTTTACTGGAAAAGCACATCATCATTTATTTCACATTCCAAGAAGACGTCTACGAAAAGAGGAGGAAAAAATTCGAATTTTCGTTTAACTTAGCACCGCCTACTCTTTTCCACCTCTTTCGCCGTTTTATTTTCTTTTAATCATATTAAAATAAACTTAAAATAATGATTGCTAAACCTGTTATTTTGCAGTTTTTCCCTTCAACGCTATATCAATGTCTTTCTTTATTAAAATTCTTCAGAAAACTTGTATCGCGCATGCGACGCAATCACGTTCCAATGAAGCGCGAGAAATTGCTTTTGAATGAGTTGGCGACGAGTCCCTCCAGGGCCCTCATTTCATCTCCCACGCATTTAATCTGTTTAGTAAATCATTTCGTTTTCGGGATACAAGGTTCCGAATCGAGTTTTGTTTCATCTCCTTTCTCAGCGCAGAAATTAAATGGCGAATTCCCGTGGTGCAGCGGAGCGCGTTCTACCAACGGAACCTCCTGTAATCGAATTCCATCGGACTCACCTTCATTCAAATAGTTTCACATTGAAAAGAAATACACAAGACAGAAAAACAAGGGTTGTTAATGCGGGGGGTTTTAACACGAATTAATATCTCTGTCGATCAAAGTTGCGAAAACGTTGTGGGTAGTCTCATTCCGACTGAGTCACTCTACTTCAGAACACTAAATGAATCCATGGAAGTAGGCAAGATTCCTTATAATATACATTTACAGGTATTCTCTATCTAGCGGATTTCCCCTTTTACCTTCCTGCAATCGTTCACGTCGATGGTTCCTATCTAAACTAATTTTCGAAATTATCTGTTTTGATATTAGAGTAGCTAAACTCTGTACATTTCGCAGAATTTCTCCAGTTAGAATTGTGGGACTGCTATTGTATGCTTTTCTGAAGTTTGTCTAGGCTCCCCAGTCCCTTTACGATGATGCACATTTTCTTCTTCTACTCGCTGTCTTCAAAATCTATTCACC
Organism: Rhysida immarginata; assembly: GCA_023313115.1. Taxonomy (NCBI): domain Eukaryota; kingdom Metazoa; phylum Arthropoda; class Chilopoda; order Scolopendromorpha; family Scolopendridae; genus Rhysida; species Rhysida immarginata. The sequence continues at coordinate 3,352,829 of JAHWFO010018671.1, read as the reverse complement.
ATTGTCGAATTACGTTAAGTTTTTGACGTGATATGACATAACAGACTGGTCACCTGCATATAATCCTATGATAAAGCCATTCTTTAACATTTTGCGGAAAGGTTTTTCGATGTCGAAGATCACTTGGAAGAATTTGTCAACTTAAGTATACTCTACACAAGTGATTATAACTTGTGGCCCGCAAACCAGTTTTTAAGCGCAATCAGGTATTCAATGGCCCGCGTGTTTCAAACTGCTTACTTCATTCAATCTCAAATAGCTCTGTGAGGCTCGGATCGAGTCAATTGGAGTCGTCCAAAGAGAAGACGATTTCCTTTGGCCAGATAGTTGTATCAGGTATTTCAGTTATTTATTAAGCATTTTTCTAAATATATACAGAGTATCCCGGGAGGAAAGGTCAGTATTTCGTGTGGATATAGAATGAGTTATTGTAAGTGAAAAAGCTTAAATAAACATGTAGTCTTTTATTAATGATTTCTTAGAAACAGCTATTTGAAATTAAAATTCTGAATCTTAATATGATTTTTATTTTACTGCATTGACTTCTTTCTAATAACTTTATCATAACAAATTTTCGAATATTCCGTTTTTCGATGTATTTATTCAATTCTTGTGAGAACGTGGGGAGTTGGCGCGCCTGAAGGCATCTTCACGTTCTCTTATTTGGTTCATAACATCTGGTGCAAAAAGTCATCTCCTGTATTCACTGTAGTTTTATAAACTTCACACTTAACGAGCAAATAGAAATCTAAGGGAGTTAGTTCGGGTGATCTTGTGGCCAACTAAACGTTCCACCGCGACCAATTCAGCGATTAGAAAAACCTACATTTAAATGATCTCAGATACTATTAATAAAAGATACATGTTTATATCAACTTTTTTGATTTAGAATAGTTCATACTATCCCACACGAAATATTGACATTTCTTCTCGGAACGCTCTGTATATTTGCGTGAACTCACGAGTACCAACATCATCTATAGAGTGTTCTCGAATAACGTGTACAAACTTGGGGGAGGGAGTGATAAAGGGATCAAATCTAAGCAATAGTTCCCTCTTTCATTTTTTCTCTCTGGGGCATTGTTTTTGAGATAATAAATGTTGGACGTCGCGTAGACGTAATATCCACTCAACCCGCGCTTCCGAAACACGTCAAAATCATGGTCAATCATGTAATAAAATGAACAAGAACACATTGCATACAGTACAATAATGTGACTTGGTTTTTATGAAACATGCAATGTCTTTAAGTTAACCCACAGAAAAAAATCCACGCAGGTTAGATCTGGAGTACTTGGTGGCCAAGCAATAGGACCCCTCTACCAATCCATCGCTGGGGAAATGAACTCACCCAAACTTTTCTGTCGCATAGTGGTGGAATTATGCAACTCCGTGGTCTTCTCTTGAGACCCGAACAGTATCTATCCAAACAACTGTTTCCTGCAGGTAGGATTTCAACATTTTTTATCTCAAAAACAATTCCCCAGAGAAAAAAAGAAGAAAGGAAAAGTTGGTTAAATTTATACCTTTTCACCCCCCCCCCCCAAGTTTGTACAAGTAATTCGAGAATTCCCTGTAAATGAAGAAGGCCGCTCATTTCTGACTTAATCTAAAGAAAGTTGGAAATTGTGTCTTACAGGAAAGTTTAGCAAGCAGCCCTAGCTGATGCTCCATGTAGGCTGATAACACCATGGATAGGATAATCAAGTTAGCATTAATTTAGAACTTCAGATATTTTAACTCAACACTTATGTTACCTAAAATAATATTTCATTAGTAAAAATAATTTATATATTTTAGATTCTGTTTATTATTTAGATGAATACAACCCATCTCAACCAAATTAACAATTTAACAAAACTACTGTACCAGCTGCAACTATTTTTTTTGTCTTAAATTACTCCCCTGATTACGCTCCAAGCTTAATCAGTGATACAGAAAAATGGAAATTCATCATAACTTTCATTAACATTTCAAATGAGCAAAACTGCAACTTAAGCTCTATCTTATCTTTCATTCTAGAGAGGGAGTTAAAAGGAAGATAAAGGGGAGGGGAAAACAAATCTCGAGCGAAAGTGGATAGTTTAGACACCGCTCACGTGATTGACTTTTGCTCTTACAATTTCTTTCTTATATCGATAGATAACATTGAGAGACAGCGAGGATAGTTCATACCTTTTGAGCCCAGATAGCTAGATAAGAGTTTAAAATTCCATCCTCGTCGCCTTGATGGATTGGAGAACACATTTCATGTCCAGTGGAGAAAATAGAGATCTGTCGGCACCACATAGCGAATTTATAATCATCATGATCAGTTTTAATTTATGATTTACAGCTAAATTTGTTGGACTATACAAATCTTAAGGAGCCAGGCGGAATAATATATTTCGAGTAATTTTATTTCTGAACTGATACAGCCAGCTTTCTATCAACGACCATTATCAATGATTTGTTGTTCAAAGAAACCATCCAAACCGTCTTCCATGGTATAAACTTAATTTATCAAAATTAGAATTAACTCTAACCTAACGTAATGGAATTTTGCAAAATATTATTTTAAATTTTACACTGCTTGCTTGGATAAGGATTGTGCTCGTTCCCTGTAGCTGGTGTTCACACTTGTCTGTCCGTATATTTTGATAAATAAGGGGTAAACGGAAGACCCCGACCTTATGGAGAACGGAGGAAGCGTTTCGCGTGCGTGCTAATCAATTGAAGCAACATTCTCCAATAACCCCAACCTGAATCCCCAATTCAAGTTTAAGCTAATGAGAAAATCATCGGAGCACAGCTTGCTTTCATCAACTACGTCACTTCATGCGTTGAATTTGCTGGAATTTGCTAGATAATGTTTTGAAGCGTTGCAGGAAATTGGAATGTTTTTTCCCTGCCATCTTATTCCAATTCCTTACTTCGAACACATTTCCACCGCTTCATCTGATTAAAAATGCAAAAGAGATACAACATTGGAAATAAGAATTCGTTATCTATCTCTCTCTCTCTCTCTCTCTCTCTCTCTCTCTCTCTCTCTCTGTTGTGTGCGTCTGTGTGTCTTCTGTCTTTCCATCTTTTAATATAGTTGTTGACGTAATATCCCGCATGTGATGCATAATAAAAAATAACAATAAAATTAGGATATATCAGACAGATAACGGACGAAAAAAACTTTTTGAATGAATTTGTCTTATTCTTGTGGTTATTAGTTTGTTAAATCTAAATCTGCTTTTAGATTTTTTCCTATCATGTCACGTTGTCAAATTTTGCACATAGAGACTGCAGTGTTAAAGTATCCATATTTTTGGGACATAAGGAAATTTATCAGGCCCTAAAATCTGATGTGGACACCACAGGACTTCCTTGAATGCCTATTAAATTAAATAAAGGCTACACATTTTTTTCCTGGACTTCATTTAAACTTATTTCATTTAAAAGTTGGATACGATCCTCCAATTCTTTAATAAAGAGGACAGTTACACAATTATTAAAATATTAGTTTTTATTAGCATCAAATACTTATACAATTATTAATTCAATAATCTTAACAAAATTTCAACATTCTACGGCTAATCTTTTTTTGAGTTGACGTGGTATTGTAAGGACTTTTTAATAAATTTTAATTATATAACAAAACTCTATTATTTTTTATATGGGTTTACCGCATTTCTCTCAGAGCAGGAGTTTCCAACTTTATTTTAACGCAGAACCCTTCCCAACTTTAACAAGGGTTTTTCTAATCTTTATTGATTTATATTAAATAATAGCTGCAGCAACCGGCGTCGCTCGGAGAAAAACGCGGAACAATCGCAAGTCTTCATTAAACAAAGCAAACAATGACGTCATAATATTTTAACGCTGGCAAAAATCCCATTCAGCTCCAGGTAAATTGAATTTTAAAAATAAACTACAATGGAAAGGAAGAAAGAAAAAATAAAATCCTTTCTTAGCGAGTATCTAGTAACCAAGAGAAATATACTAGCCAAATTTCAAGTTTGTAGGCTTCATAGTTCTGGAGATTTCATGATGAATGAATGAATGAATGAATGAATGAGCGAGTGAGGTATACATTTCTCGCTCTCCCTCTTATATACACTGCTCAAAACAATTAAAGGAACACTTGTAGAATCCCCTACAGAGGGCGTAAATAATACTTTTTAGCAATTTCATCTTCTGCAGCATGAAACCTACTATCTCCCTCATAGGAAATGGTTGAAGCCAACACATTTTGCTGCCAGATGTTCTGAGAAATTTGCATAGCAATATAACCCCCCGGAAAACAAAGTGGTTACATGCCAGTACACTCTTTACTTGGAGATAACGGTCGAACATTAGAAGGTGCAGGCATTCCTGGAACGTTGTTGTTAGTGCTCTGACATGCCACGAAGGCATCTTGAAGCAGTAGAAGCCGCGAGAGCCGTAACATTGCTCCAAACGGGTCAATCGTTTCGGACTGTGGCAAATGCCCTCAATGTGTTCTCTTCCGTCATTTTCCGACTGTGGACACGATTCCAGGCGTTTAGCCAGTACACAGGAAGAGCTGGGCAAGGTCGCCGACGCTCAACAACCGCCAATCAAGATCGTTATGTGCGGACTTGTGCCCTGCGCCGAAGAACCTCAACGGCCAGAGACCCGAGAAATGACCTGCAGATGTCAACTGGGGTAGCTGTTTCAGATCAAACAATCCGGAACAGATTACGTGAAGTTGGCTTGAGAGCCAGACGACCAAATCGAGTGCCTAGGCTAACCCGCCAGCACATACAGGCGCGACTAGAGTTTGCACATCAACAAGTCACCTGGCAGCTTCGCCACTGGCGTTCTGTTCTCTTCACAGACGAGTCAAGATTCCGCCTGACCCGCTGTGATGGCCGTCTACGTGTCTGGAGACGACGTAGTGAGCGAAACACCGACGCAACAGTTTGTGAGACTGACCGAATGGGATGTTGTTCCATTATGGCTTGGGCTGGCATCTCAATAGACCATCGAACGGATCTTGTGTCGTCCAAGGGCGAATGATCGCTGACGTTTACATTCGTGACATTCTAGAAGAACATGTGATTGTTGCTGCACATGGCATGGGGCCTGAATTCCTTCTGATGCAGGATAATGCTCGTCCACACACTGCAGCTGTCACTCAAGACTTCCTACGGTTGCATGGCATTCAGACCATGAGGTGGCCTGCAATGAGTCCAGACCTAAATCCCCTTGAACATATTTGGGACATGCTTGACAGGCGAATTTGACACCGCCCTTCAGCTCCAGAAACACTGCAACAGCTCATCCAGGCACTTACTGAGGAATGGGACCGGCTTCCCCAAGAGCACATCCGTCGACTGATACGGAGCATGCCTCGAAGGTGCATGGATGTTACTGCAGCCCATGGTAGGCATACACATTACTGAGTGGTGCAAAAACTAATCCCTGGAAGAAACAGGGCATTCTCCTCACAACGTCCAAAGGATATTTCACTTTGTTTTAGGCAGGGGTCCTGCAGTTTCCTGTTTTTTCTTTGTTTCTTCACCAGTTGTTTCAATAATGCATTCTATCGTTAAATAAACCGTCTTTTAATGATCACATACAGCCATTTTGTCCATATTATTCGTAGTTGCTTCTGCACGCTGCTTAATAAAAGTGTTCCTTTAAATGTTTTGAGCAGTGTACATGCATATAGATTTAAGCGCAATGTTATTATGGATTAATTTTAATTTTAGCTTTATACCTTAAATTATGAGTGTGGAAATATTTCTTTGTATGAGATAATTTTTTTTGGCGGAAACCGAATTGGGAATCGCTGTTTTAGAGAATGCTTTTGATTAAAATATTTTTTTGATGAACAACTTTATTAATTCAGTGTTCACACGTTGCGTCTCATTTTCATTTTATAGGTTTTTTGATTCTGTTGAGGTAATATAAATTATATTAGTTACATGTACTAACTGTTAATATTCACTGCTAATAAAAACGGAGCATTTAAACATGTATGTAATGAAGCATGTTTGGGCCTAAGCACTCAGGAGCCAAAACGATTATTGAATTTTTAGAAACTTGTACTTGAAACAAAATCGGCATGAAAATAGAAATGAATTTATTATAGAAACATAATCGTCTCGTTTAATGGTTGGTAGAAAGAAAACGTTTTAATAATATCCATGTGTAAAATGAATCGCGTATAATGTAATTAAAGGAAGACCACTTGAAACTATCAAATTAAAGACCGTCTCGATTAATACTGAGCGGGGCGACCACAGAGTGACGCCTCTTGAAGAGAATTCTGTAGAAACGGCGATCTGCTTGTCGCAATTAAAAATTTAATATTATCGCAATTCAGTATTATATTGAAGGAGTAAAGATGGCAATTCATAAACGCTGCTAATCCTTCCTTCAAACACCGCGTAAGATAACAAGAAATTGAGCTGTGCTACTTATTCAATGAAATGAAGTACTACGATCTAGCAGAGCTTTCCTTTATCACACGGTTTTCCACTTGAAATGATTTCAAGAGTAATTTCCTTATCAATTAACAGTCTGTCATCTTAGCGCAGATTATAAATGAGCAGATAAGTTTTAGAATGTTCGATATAGAAATAGTTAGAGGATAAATTGAAAATGATTCAAGGAGAGCACCTCTTTACCTGTGAATGCTTTTCTTTTTCTTTTCTCCACACTGCCTCTAAGGTTCATTGCATTCTATTCGATGATTTTAAAGAGAAGCCTCTGTCTATTGAAATTCTCATGGTCTTTAGTTCACAATAATGAGAGGCTGAAGCAGTTCCTGGAACCTCGGTCACAAATTTCTACGAACTTCATTCCCACTCCCCCACCGCCGCCATTCAGCTTCTCCTCGGCTTGGAAGCCTTCAGAAATGTTGCTTATGGTCATCCAGGTAGATCAACGAGAACCTTTCGGAGAACCTTAATAGGTGGAAAGGTTGTTCTGAAAGGGCCGTGGGCGGATGCTTAGGCCTAACTTGTGATGAAGTTCCAGGAACAAGCGTTGCAAACGAGGTTGTTAACATCCAACGAGAACTGCGCCTCCACCGCTCCGAGGAAGCTTACGATTCGCTCAAATTGCCAAACCAAAGCCCGACACACTTCCTAGAAAAAAATGCAGGCGAAAGGGATGAAGTAAATAAACACGAGAGGACACACGATGAAGAGAACGTCTTTTATTGGGATTGAACAACGAGAACAAAATATGGTTTATCTGGAAAGATACTTTGGAGAAACAAGACGTGATAAATAATCGTCTTTAAGGATCAGAGTAATCCGAAGTGATGACAGTGTAATGATAATAAAGGATGAAATAGAGAGTGTATGACAATCTTTGAAGGTGTTGACCGATTTCGGCCAACAATGAACTTAGGATGGCTTTTTGTCTTACATATTGAAGGGCGATAACAGAATTTGAAAATTCGGAAGCTGGCTCATCCACGGACGGACGTACGCACATTGTGAAAACATAAATGCAAACAATCTATCGGCCTTTTTCCTTGTCTTATCTATTCGAATGTACAACTGCGCTCATCTTCTAAAATGAAGATTATAAATGTGCTATCCTGGTAGGCTTTCTGATCGAATCCGTCGGGTCACGGGTTCGAATCTGCTGTGAGCAAGATGGTCGCTAGTCATGTGGAATTGTCTCAGCACTGTTAGGATAGTAATCATGAGTAAGAACGCTAAATAGTCTAATTAATCATGTGCAAGAAGGCTGTATCGCACTTAAGAATGAGGCATTGCCCCCGAAATATATATAAATGGTGTAAAATATTTGTTGGCGAATTGTGTTTTTTTCATTGTTGACTAGTTAACAATGTCCACAGTTTCTGGCACAGTATCAGTCGTTTATAGAACCTAGATGTTGATGCACTCCAACCGCGTAATAAAATAACACTCATGAGGTCATCATTCACATTTTTTTTCCTGGAAAACATAAAACATAAGACGTAACATAATTATTTTTTCCAGAATGAAGGAAATAGCTCAAATATTTATAAACGACAATCTATGGAGGTCATCATTGTGAAATTCAATTCTGAAAAGGAACGCAGTTGCAGTGATAGATGTTTTCAACGTTTTTTTTCCATCATAAAAATAATTTAATACCATATGGCCGATCTACGCCACCTAAATTGAAAAGTTAGATTGTGAAAGAGGCAGGAAATTGAAATCATCTATCAATGCTTAAACATCGGAGCAGAAATCTGTACTTGATTAAGTTAAATTGATGAACTACAAAAACTAGTGCAACTTGTGTTCAACAAATACTAAGTTATGAAATTGAGAGTTCTCTGTACTGTCCTTCTTGATGAAGTTGATGGAAGCCTTGCAGTACATAGCGAGGAAGGGAAAACACAGAATTCCGATCGGTTTAGCCTTTTATTCCTGGCTTTATCAAGGATATACAATTAAGTAACAAATACTAAGTTACCAAACTATTGGACTACAACACCCCTTCAATTTGGAATTGACAAAGAAACTCAATACACAAGAGGTAATGATTACAAAATGAATAATTGTTATTAAATTAAGTGTCCATTTTCATTATATTGTTTATTTCTTTATTAAATAATTACATTGGTCAACAAATTTTTACAAAAGTCATGATACCAAAATAAATTGTGTCATTTTTTTTATCAATTTTTGTGTGCTGAACAGAATATGACTGTCAAAATGCAAAATTGGTTCTAGTTTTTATGTAATCCGCAAAAACAATCGTTTACATAACGAAATGCATGCCGCCAATAGATATAGCTGATCAAGAGCATCCCAGAGGAGTGTCCAGCAGTAGTCAGCAAGCATAGAAGTAGAGCATTTCCCTGGTATCCTTGTTCCATTGATGCGATATCTTGATGAAAACGTTCACTATGTTCATCACTAACCATACCACAGTTGTCAGGGAAGAAATCTAGATGGGAATAAAGGAAGTGAATCTACGATTCCCTTCTAACATTCCCGAGAAAGTTGTAGAAACTAGGCGAAAAGCATTCTATGCTTTTTCCGCATCATCTGCAGCAAATTGTTGAACTGATCATATTTGTAAATGCTCTTGAATCTGAGGACTCACAAAAATTTCCTCTTTAATCTTTGCTTCCCTGAGCGAGGAAATTTTTCATGCATGTATCGGAAAACTGGCGAAGGCCGATTCATGGCTTTCACGAAGTTGATCAAAAAACCTAGTTTTAATGTGCAGGGCAGGGAATTGAGTTTCGATTAGAGCTGTTTGCTGAATGTTCTTCTGTCCGCAAGTCCGCAAGTAGTGCAATTCGGCTAAAAAATGAACTATATGAAATATATTCAAATCGAGAGCCAATAAAATTTTTTAATGGTTACATTCGTATTTAGCACACCAAAATACTACAGAAAAAACTTTAAGTCGGTAACAATTTCATTGTTGACCAGTGTTTCATAAATACGAGGGGCGATTGATAAATAAGGTCTCCATGGCTGTAACTTTTTTATTTGTTAACCGATTTTCAAAATTCTTTTTGTATCTTATACTCACATTTGTCCTCTATGCAATGCACTATTCACTTTTCGACATAATCCCCATTCCTTTCCAACATTGCGCCAACGCGTGACTAGTTGGGTGAACCCGTCGGACAGGAATTCCGGAGTTGTTTTCGACACCAGGCTTGAATGGCAGCGTTTACCTCGCCGTCAGAACCAACTCGTGTCTCTTAAGGGGCTCTTTCTTCTTTGGGAAGTGGTGAAAGTCGCAATGTGCAAAGTCTTTCATTTTTGAACTGCAGTTTTTCATCTTTGAACTCTAGGCGCTGCAACGCCTGTGGTGTGTGGTGACTCGTGTGCGGGCGGACGTTAATGTACTCCAGAAGAGGGTCCAAAGCTGCCATTCAATCCGGAATTCCTCTCCGACGGGTTCACTCAACTAGTCACGCGTTGGCGCAATGCGTGGAAAGGGATGGGGACTATGTCGAAAAGTGAATAGTGCATTACATAGAGGACAAATGTGAGTATAAGATACAAAAAGAATTTTGAAAATCGGTTAACAATAAAAAAGTTACAGCCATGGAGACCTTATTTATCAATCGCCCCTCGTACATTAATTATTATTTATCCTCTCGGTTTCTTTCTCCTTATTATTGTGTTTATCCACAGTTTCTCGGTTATTTTTTGTTATATAAATTAGCAACAACAAATTTACGTAATAGTGAGTATTTGTTAATTCTTTTCCTTTTGACTTTTGCGACACGATTTTTTTTATAATTAAGACCTTTACAGCAGATTATGTGATAAATAATGCAGTTTACGTGCGTCGATCATAAAGTCTTTAGAAATCAACAGAGTGGAATGGTGGTCATGCTTTTACTCAGATTTTGTTAGAAAAACTTTCCAACTATTAAAATTATTCATATTATTTCAGGTTGAAATTCTGGATATGATAAACATACAATTTGGTTAGGTTAGGTTATACAAATTTGTAACTCGGTGTCTTGTAACACCAAGAATAATAGCTCTTATTTATTCCGACTTCTTCAAATTGGAAAAATCTCTTTAGCAACCACTTTTTGCGATTTTTGATCCGAAGTTTCCTTATTTTTGATTCTGTCTATAATTGAAGTATTCAGTTCAGATAACGTCCGAGGTAGAATTAGAAAAGAACTCTTGGGTTTGTAATAAATAAAAGCAGACAACCATCAAGTAGGATTCAAAATTACATACGACGTGGGCAGAGTCGAAGCACTTCACCTTCAGATCCTACTGACAAGTAACGTTATAGATGGGCAAAAGCAGAGCCGAAGATGGACCGAAATAAATGACTGTTTTGGGTTAGAATTTGAACCGATGGACTTGTACAGGAAGAGAAGCCTGTGAAAAGTAATTTCCTTTTGCTGTGATGAGTTCTTTTTCTTTCTTTCTACGTGTGCTTATGGGAAGTTGGGAATCCCTCGCGTGAATTAAACTCCCACGGCTCTAATTTGCCTCAACGCTTTCAGTGATTTTTCTCTCTTTTGACAGTTTCTCGTTTGCCTGCCAACATTTTTTCCTCCTGCCTCCTCTCGTTCGAAGTCGGAAATACGCGTGGTTTAGGCGTGATTGGAGGAGCCCTCCTCTCCCTTCCCTTACTTTCGCCTTTTGTATTTCGATACCGTCCTAATGAGATTACGCGTCCGTGTGAAAAGAATCGAGAGACACGCCGAAACAATGGCGTTTTGAATTTCAAACGTCCTTTAAAGAGGAAGCACCGACGCCTCCACTGTTATTAGAGCAAGCAAATTTGAAATATAAAACGAATTGTAAATGAATGTTAATAGGTGAATATCAGTTTAGAAATAATAGATTGTGTATTTTGATGGCTTATTTATTTTTAATTAATAGAATATCATAACATCCCTCGAATGTTTGCTATTTTTAGTTGGAAAGCTGATAAATACGCAGAATGGTCATGAAATGCAAGGATTACCCGATTCCTATCAAAGCCAACTAGAAAGACAGGCCGGGGCACTAAAAAGTCACATGACCAACGTAGATCGAGCAACAATCCAATCTTCATTGTTTCTAACAAACGAAAAAACACTGATTGTTGGAATTCAAGATGGAAACAATGAAGATTGGATTGTTGCTAGACCTATCTTGGTCAGGTGACTTTTCAGTGCCGGAGCCTGTATTTCTCGTTAGCCTCGGATTCCTATCGAGGCCAACGAGAGACAGGCCAGGGCACTCAAAAATCACATGATCATCGGGGTCCGGGCAACAATCCATCTTTCATTGTTTCCAACAAACGAAAAAATACTGATTGTTAAAATCCAAGATGGAGACAATGAAGGATGAATTGTTGGTCGGATTATTATTATTAACACAGCCATTCAGACATCCTGCAAATCCTTTTATCGTTATCTTTTTGGGTTTACATATATATACAATTTCTAAACAAAGTTATAACATTTGATGATGATGATGATGATGAGTTATAACTTTTATTTAGAGTCTTGTCTAGAAAAAAGGTAGGTTTACCTATTTATTCTTAAATGTACTCTCCCTGTTTTGCATATGCCCAAACAGGAAGAGGAATCGTCGTACTTGAAACATGTGTGAAAGGTATTTTATTGACTTGGCGGTTGTCCGAAGATGTAACCAGTGCATTGGAGCTAGGAGCAACCATTTTGAGGGGCTTCCTCGACATTGATTTGTTCTTTCTTCTTATTCTTATTCCTTGTATCATTTTAGTTTTGTAGTTCAATGTGATGTTCTGTCAGTAAGTAGAATAAAAGTGATCTGCACTCTCATGTTTTATTTATTTGCGTTAACAACTCTACAAGAAAATAGACAATCGTCGATATCTCACACACGATCGAAACTAGATGTAATGTTTATAGGAAATTTTTTGTTCCATTTGAACGATACAATGTTCCTAAACAGTTATGCTGGATAAGTTTGGGTCACCCTGTATTTCACGCGCAAATGAAAATTATCCACTACGAACTCTGATTAAGGATGCCCCAATGTTTATTGAATTTCCTGTTTAATTGATTGCATTGGTGGACATAATTTTTTCCAGTTTATATTATTTTACACTTCATCTTGATAACTTCAAGTGTCGTATCCAAAAGAACTTCCTTTTTTTGATAACCACGAAAGATTTTTTTCCCAGAACCCTGGTCTGTTTTATTGATACTACTATTGAATTAGGTTTCTTCATAGATTGGTCCCTATTGTGAAAATAGATTCCCTGTTGTCATAACGCTGTGAATTGGGTAGTTAAAATCTTCATTTTTTGATAAATATGCCTGATATGGAGGGCAAAGAAAATGTAAAAATATCAATAATTAGAAGAGGCACCCGCGTTGCCCGGGTTATTTACAGTTGTAGGTAAACAGAACAACCTTAATAAATTAAATTATAACACAAATTGGTTCTTAGTAATTCTGCAATTTCCTACTGTAGACGAAGCTCCCGTTGTTTAGATGTTTCCGACGCCCAGAGAACCTTTTTGTCTTCTCTGACCAATAAACTGTTGTTGCAATTGCACTCCGCTCTCGATGTTTTGAAGCAAAACTTGGCCATTCCTCACTTTGTCTGATCTAGCAACCGCAGTTTCTTCTGTTAACATGCTCAGCATTTGCTCAATTGCAACACTGAGCGAAGGTATTGGTTCCTCTGTCGCCTTTCCAATCTTTCTCAGTTTTCTGCTAACTCTTCATTATCTCCAGTTAGTGCTTATTTTTAAAGATTTTCAAGAAAATGTTAAGTTCTAAGAACTATGAATTCTAAGAAAACCTCGAACATTAGGGATTCTATGCATTGTTACAAATTGAACCTTATTTTTAAAGCAAAAACTTTGCCTTGCTTTGTTGGTCATGAGACACCTCTTATTAGTATACCCTGCTATCATAATGAGTATCGATAATTATTAATTTATCGAAATCTGATGTGGACATGAAATGGATTTTTCGAAATCTGATGTAGACATGAAATGGATTTTGCGAAATCTTAAAGTGACCTTTCTCTTGCTTTGAAGATTAAGTCTGCAAAATTTCATCAACTGTGCATTTGTATAAGAAATAACAAATTTTCGCCAATCGTCTTAACTGTTGTTAGGGAGCTGAAGGGAGAGACGTTTATTTCTTTGCCTCCTCGAAGGAGACTGCTTAATCTATATCGTCTATTATACTCATTTCCTCCTCTAGAAAAATTGAATTTTATTTTGTTAACAATTCCCAGGTTGTACATAATCTGATTACATAATTGAAATTAGTGAAAATATCTACGTCAACAAAGAAAGTTTTGTGTGATCAGTGTTGATTATAATGGATTCAAGAATGCGTCATATGTTTGTCTAAACCATATTTCAAAATTATTTTTGGATTTCCATAATTTTGATAGATTTCAAGATAGTATAGATTGTAAATCGATGTTTTGTTAATTGTTAAATGAAATCTTTTGAACATTCAATGGAATTTTTAGAAATTACAAATGATTTTTTATTTGATATTTCAGTATTTTATAATTTGTTATAACGAGGGCGATGCTTATTAAAAATTACTGTTTTGCTTTAAACAAATGTAAAAGTTGGAAAAGGAAGATGATTCAAAAAATTAAAATAATGAATTGTAACTCTACAAAACAATTAATGGAATTTTAAAAAAAATTATGCAAAGTTTACATTTTAAAGAATCTTAATAGGAAGAGACTTTCTTAAAATAAGGCTAGGCTACAATGAAAATTTTAATTTTAAAAACATTGACTTTGTTTAACCTTTTCCCAGCGGAGGTGGCCGAATCAGGCCACTTGTAGCCATGTCAATTCCATTTAACACATTACAAAATTTAAATGCATATAACTAAAATTCTATTACAGATAAATTGCTAAATTTTTTTTTATTTTTTTTCAGATGCATATTACTACTAGTATATCCCTTCAAATTTTAAAATAAAATGAGAGAATATAATAAAAAAATGATTTTCCACAGGTGTTGTCAAAGGAGGGGGGGGGGGGCTAAAATCATAACTATAAAAAATGCTTATAAGAAATTTTCTATTATCGATAAAAACTTCAAACTGCTTTTGTTGAATTCTTGAATGCTTTATAATTAATTGAAAATAAATTATATACCCCAAATTTATTAATAATCAATAATATTCGAAATTTTAGAAAGCCTGTGTATCTGGTATAGAGAAACTTAGCAACATCTAAAATTACGAATTTATTAAAAAATTCCAGGGCACAATTGAACCATTTATTGACTGAATTATATTAAAATGATTCCTTATATTTATGTTAAAAAGTTTTTTTTTCGTAAATTACATTTTATTCATAAGTTATTTCACAAAAATTAAAACCATTGCTATCAGGATCGTTTCTTGATGATGTCATTTGTGATTGTTCACTTCTCAGAATATGAGGAAGTTAGATAAGGCCACATCACTGCTTTATCAAAGAAGGAGATTAAAATCCTATTATGTGATTTTCTAGCTATTGTCAATCAGGTGTGGCCCATTTAACAACAAATTACGTATATCTTCGAAAAAAAAAAGTAAAAATATTCCACATTCAGTTATATAAAAAATCGTTTAAAAAAAACAAATAGAGATATTAAAAAAATTTTTTTTGCTTTATTTAGAAAAGATTTCTCCCTATATTTTGGCTTTTTTCAAATACGAAATTATTACATTTGTAATTTTTTAAAAAAGGATTAAAACCAAGTTTTTCAAATAGAAAATATTATTATACATTTTAATGTATTGTTTAAAAAAAACCATTACTTTTAATCGATCAAAAAAAATTACTAATCAAAAGCAATTATATTCAAGATCACAAATTTAAAATTTTAAAGCAGTATATCTGTTATTAAATTTTTTAAAAAATATTTTGTATCCCCCTGTAACAAGAATCATTTTCTCAAGAAAATAGCTGGCTGGGAAAAGGTTAAATAATATTTCTACAGAATTGTTAGTATCGCTCAACGGTAGTTGGTAAAATTTTTCAGTAAAGTGTCCGCCTGTGTTTTATATTTAAGTGCTTATTCATTTGCAAATGGGCGTGGCTTAATTTTCAAAAATTTCAATTTCCTGGAATTATTTAAGGGCGTGGTTTTATAAAAGTGAAAGATTACGTAACAATCTGTTAGCTGAATTAACAGCATTGGGAATCGATATTGTATAAAGAAAAATAGCCCAAAAGATTTCGATAATTTCGTAAAAATACTTAAAGCAGATCAATTTTTAAAGTTTGTAGATATTTTTCAGAAACTATTTTCTAATAAAAGTTAGGAGAAATAAACACGTGGAAAAAAACGTTTACCCATTTAGCGAGCCAGTTACTCTTTAATTTATACACTCTTTTGTAGTGTTAACATTTTTATTATTACTTAACACTTCCTTGGCTGAGAAAAAAATATGGCTGAGAATTTTAATTAAAATATTTTTCATTATAGTATCGTTAGCTTTTAAAAACTTTCAAAGCCGAAGCACAGACCGATGGCCTTAATAGGAAGCAAAGAGGCCTGAACGTGATCGGTACTATTTATGAGAGAATTCAAAAACGCCAAACATATTAAACTTCAGCACCTAGAACCTCATTTAAATAACGACGTTGGCCAAAAGAAAAGATGAAGAAGAAAGAAAATAAACGTTGCCAACCCCGACAGGAGACCCCCGAAAAATTAATATCGCAACAGCAAGGCGAAGCAAACCCTGCTGCTTATTGAATAGCGAGGACTACGACACGGCAAAGTCGTCAAGGCAGAAAAGGAGGAGGAGTGCTGGGAGAAATTTGAAAAAAAAAGTTTTAATACATATTAAAGAAACAACAAAGCATGATCAACACACAATATTTTAAGCTTCGATTCATTAGGTGGAAAGGAAAAACTTTTTAATTAATAATTCGAAGTTGTTTTCATTAAAGCGACCTTTTTATTTCTGCTTGTTTACGAGGGCGTCAAAGGATTAAGTATGATATATTGAACAGTAAAGGACTGTTTCAATATAAGGCTTATAATCAGATTGTACCTTCCATCGATTCTTGAACAGAGAGAAATTTCAATAAGAAGGTATAAAAGTTTTCTAATTATCTTCTTAAAGACAGTGGACTGCAGTAAATCATGGGAACTCGCTGACATTTTTCTGATCATTCGCCACGCAGGTTTCACGTTGCACCATTAGATTGCAATATACTACTCAGAGCTATGAATATAAAATTTATTTTGTTCGCTTTGACAGACGATGCTCAAAGTGACCACTCTCGTGCCCCTGGCAATTGCGTCTACTGAACACCACCAAGGCAAACTTAATGGCAAACGGAGATATCACTAATGTTGTATATGATTCCTTTGCAAGTGTTCTGATTTCATACGACCCTACGGATGAAGTCGTAATAGGTATAGGTTAAATTATTAGAAAGCTGCGATGCACTTCTTCCTATCATCGATTGGGGAATGTCTCACCCAAGAAGGTAAATATGTGCTGCCTGTGGCTCAGTCGTACGGCAACCATAGGCGTCGTCAAAACGTTAGCGGTACATAAAATAGCAGGGAAATCGTGCAATTACAACTCGAGAAATCGTTATATAGTTTTCGGATGATATTCCGTGACAGAGATAATAAAACATGATTTTATTTTTTAAGGACTAAATAAAGACTAATACGGGAGAGAAAATAATGAATTAAACTGCCGTAACATTTTTTTTTTAATCTGAAAGGTTTATGATGTACTCAACATAAAGGCAGTTCCATATGTGATTGGTTTTTAATATATCCATTCGAATTAAGTTGATGATATCCATGCTGTTTATCGCACACTGAGATATTAAATTATTCAAGTGTTTTGTTTTTTTTTATGACGCTAATGAAGTTTGTCGGTTTTGTCCTAACAGTAACTAATGTAACTTAAAATAGTCTAGAAATCGGATAAAAGAATGTCTGGATAAACCGATTTTCATTTGAATAATTTATTATCACTCAGTTTCGTTTCATAAAACTTAATATTAAATAATACAATGTACTCTTAATGTCAGAATTCATAAATTATGTTGGTGGCGCGTTTTTCATTGTTTTATTATGTAGCATTTTCATTTTAAAATTTAAAATTCAATATTTAATGCGCCGCCATAATTTTACAATTTTTTAAAAACTTTTTTTATGAATTTCTATTTAAATTAAAGGCATTTAGTGCATTTTATAAAGTAAAAGCGTATGCTTAGAAAGTTTATTTTTTATTTTATTCATTTTAGTCTAGGATTTGTACTCAATTTTTAACCCATTTTTGCTACAACCTAAAAAATGAAAGCAAACCCACCTCCTTTATATTTAATATTAAATCCAGAAACTAATTTTGATTCCCCTTCTGCAAAGTCAAAAGGAAATACAGTGGTCGCCGCTTAATGTAGCCACCTTTAATATGGCCACCCGCTTTTTATGGCCACTCCAGCTCGGTCCGGAATTTTCCGTTTCCTATATAAAAAATTTTCGCTTTATGTGGCCACACTCCGCTTCATATGGTCACTTTTTTCACGGATTCTACTTTTTCATCTCGTCTCATCTTACTCTGGATAAATGAACACTCCGCTTATTATATCCACATTTCATTTCCCTCAAAGCCAATGGGCACTGCTGCCCAAAATTACAGATTATACTGACTGGTCAATTACATAAAAGCTGCATGTGAAGGGACAGGCAGGAAGCATAAGCTAAATGGAAAAGATGCTCAAGTTGAAGAAGGTCTTTTAAGTTGGTTTCAATATACGAGGGCAACTTGAGGCTGGTTGAATTGCAAAGATATTAGGCCACACGGGCTTTGAGGCAACTGAAGGCTGGTTTCATCGCTGGAAAAAACGCAATGGGCTAATATTTAAGAAACTTCATGGAGAGGCTGCTGATGCCCTTGTTTGTTGCAACTTGGAGGGACAGAGAATGTGAACATGAAGAATATATGAAGAAATATTTTCTTCTTAACTTGTTTAATTATTTAAACGTTTCAAGCTACTTCCGGTTGAGCCTTCAATTAAAAACGACCTTCAGTAACAAATGAAAAGGCTTGTTAACCTTCAGTAACAAAAAAAAGGGCTTGTTAACAAGGATTTCAAACGATATTCACGTTTGGGAGTTACCATTCTTTTTCATTCTTAACAATTGGTCAAAAAAAATTGTCACAAATTGTTCCAAGCTTGCATGATAACCATTCAGTTGCAATGACAGGTTGATTGATATTTGGCATAGCCTCTAGACCTTTAAGAAATTTTAAGTTCCGAAACAATAAGATATTGCATTGTCACCGGAAATGGATAAATGTCCCAAATATGAGTCGTTTGAAAAACTGACTGTAAGATTTAAACGAAACAGAAGTTTGTGAGTTAAGTAAAAAAAAAAAAAAAAAAAAAAAGGATGAAAATTTCTCTTTCCATCAATGGTTATCATACTGACTCTGACTAACATACTGAGAACTCTGAGCAAAACATTGGAGTTAGGGTAGTTAGGTAGTGGAGTTGGCCACGTTGTAAAAAATCCCTTTTTACATATCCCAAATCCAACACCTCTTTAATTATACCTCCATGGGTATTTATTTAGAAATATTGTCAATGAAAAAATTTTTTTCTCTCCACAAATTGCTTTCAAAGGACTTCTGCCTCATCTCAGCGATGAAATAATATATGAATAGAGTTTTATGACACCTACTTAAACGAGATATTTTTCTACAAGAATGCCCCATCTTTCTTTTCGAGTAACTTCTTTGCAAATCGATGGCCATAACCTCGATGCTGGGAAAGATTTTATTGAGATTCCACACGATAAATCGCGCTCTGTTGAGGCCCTCATCAATCACGGTGAAAATTATTAGAATCGTCCTCTTGCGGCCGTACTGCGAACTTCTAACGGCAGGCGAACATAGGTCAGGATTAAGAAAGACGGCTGAGATTATCATATGAAAGGCTAATAGAGGAGGGGGTGTTCAAATATTTTATTTGGCTGTTTTTAATATTTGGTTTATTTACTAGATTAATTACAAGTCTTTCCTTCCTCAGACTTCCTGAAATTGTCGTGTTCGGAAGCTATTATGAGGAATAACGGAGAGTACATTGAACGCTTGTAAAGTGTTTTTGTAAAATAAATGCTTTTTTCTCCATTTAATCTTATATTATGCAAAATTTTTGAAATAACCTCGTATTTCCTGGATACCCTTGATGCAATTTTCTTTCAAAATTCTTAAGGTTTTATACTTCGGCGATAAAATGGCCTATTTGTCTTCCGCGTACTGTAACAAAGTCGCTAAGGTTTCCATTCATGTCCCTGTTCGTCGCGGAGTGCCATTGTAAGCTTTTCCCTGAAAGTAAGTTATATTGAAAATTATGAGAAACTATTTTTTTCATTAAGTCGCCGCCATAAAATGAGCGAAAAGCTCCGCACCTTTAAACATGGTTACCCTGCATTTCTTACCGCATTAAAGATATAATAGCTCTGTTTAAATCTTTCTGTAGCCTTAAAATTAATTTCTATTTTCAAGAGCTATTCCAACTTGGAATAAAAAGTAGTTTCTATAGGTTTAACTTTGAAGTGCAGAAACTCTCATCAGAAAATATTTAAACTCGATGCGAAAATGCGCGCCCCAACTCTGCTGCTGCGTTGTTGCTACGAGTTACTATTTTCTGAGGGAGTCCCATTTAATCTCAGATTTTATTCTCATCAAAGTTAGAAGCAAACAACATGTGTAACGGGAAAAAACATAAAAAATTAACGATTGACGCAGGTGTTTTCTATGAGAGAAGCCAACCGGTAATCCATTTGTGGCTCCGTCATGGATTCCTTACGGCCGACCTATAGCAGGACCCAGAGCTTTTAATTATGTAATTTCAACCACGTGTGAGAAATAAAACAAGATTACGAGAGAGGGTTCTTCATGTCAACGAGGGGAATGGTAAAAAACAGACCCATCTCCAACATGTTTCCTGGATATACTCATTTCGCCGTTCTCTTATTATGACGGAGGGTAATTTCCAGGGTGATCTCAAGAAGTTCAATTTCAAAAAGGAATTCGTGTTTAAGATAGTTGAAGACAAAGTTGTTTTTAGTTGACGAAGTTCTTTTCTTTCTCATTTGTTTAAAGTAAACGTACCAATTACAGCTCAATAAACAATCACGTTTTTGGTATTTTTCAGAACTGGTATCTCGTTAAAGGCAGGAAAGACGAGAACTGGTCAAGGTAAGCCAATTATTATAATGTTTCTTTGCCAAGTGATTAATGTTTTATGTGAATTTTGACTAACAAGATGAATTTATATTTTTAATTTTACATAAACAAACCACTTAACTATAAAACTTTATGCGAAAAGTTATACTACTGTTATATAACAAGTCCAAATTTTATTCAGGACATTTGGGCATTTTGCAAATTTTTATTCAGAAAATGACTACTGCTATGGACCATCAACTTCTGTTCATTCTTATAAAATTTTAAAAATCTAAATTCTTTTGTCTACGCGTGCATGCTGAGGATTTAAAAAGGTATCAAAAATTATTTTTAATAAAGTAAGAATTCTTTTAGAAGCTCTTTTTTTTAAATCTCGTTTCATTATATCAAACTTCATTTCCGTTTTCTATCATGCAAAGTAATTGTCTTCAAAGTGTGAAATAATTTTAAATGTTTTCCTTTAAAGTGATGCTCTATTATATAATTTATCTGGCGCGAAGTGTATCAAACGGACCATTAGCAAAAGTTAATGGTTTTGTAAATTTTGTATCCAAAAAGGACTTTTTAATAATAGCTACGCAAAAATGCCTGTCATTGCCTAAATTAGTTTTTTAAGTGAACCGCATTTTTGCTTGTTTTTACTGTTAAGAATTTTCCATTCGTAATAGACACTTCGTAAGTATCATCAAAGAATAAGATAGTCAAATGATTGTTTGTTGTAAATTAACATTCTCCCTGAGCTTCTGAAAATCTAATTTAAACACAGGGTGAATACAGATGATCGCAGTGGTTTCTTGATTTTATGGGAGGTGTATTATTTAACATGTCATCATGAAACCTTATAAGCACATAGGCAGCTCCAAGTTTTTTTGTCATGTTACAGGTGCTGAATATGCGCCCTTTAGTGACTCTGCAAATAAAAAATCTGTAATCGAGTTAATCCCTTACACGCGGAAGCATGTCCGTGTCCGTTTGGACCAAAGATCGGTGATGCAAGCCTGCAGTTCTGGCCTTTCAGCCAATAATGGCAATATAAACAGGGAATCCTTTAGATACCTTCATACAAAGAAGTCGCAGGGGGTTTAGTCAGAGGTGTCTGGAGGCCATAGCAGCTTCCTTGATTATCATTTCCGACGCGACCGATCCGTTAATTTTGTAACTGTAGCCGTCTAGCGGAAACATACGTCTGCCAAAAAGATAAAAAAATAAAACTTGATGAGCTGTACTTGTAAAGTTTAGTGATGTTAAGTTACACCTACAATAAGTCATTAACCGCTCCGATCATTTGTGTTTACCTTGTCCATGAACTTGAGTGCGCGATTAAGAAAGACTGATCATTTGCTTAAGAGCATGGGAAAGAGTGAAAATTCAGGCATTATGCATTTTCAAACTTTTCAATAATGATTTCATTCATTAAAATATGAAATTTTCTTTAAATGTAATCTGTAAAGTGTAGCTATTTTTTTTCAATGAGAATATCAAGCACTTCGCCATCTTAAACTGCACGAAGGATTAAGAGACCAGCTTTTAAGTCGAATTTAAATCTTACGTATATGTAGCTATCGCGTTTGTTACTGAAAACTACACTGTTGCTACTTTTTCAGTCAAATTGTTGATATCTTTAAGAGCATTCGTATAAGAGCGTTTCAACTCGTGTTCCTATTTGTTATCGAATGTTATCGAGTTTGCGCGTTTTTCTGATGTTTTAGTTCACAGTTCCTTTATTTAAATACATGGAGTACTAAAATGTGGTAATACCCGAAATTGTGTAACCCGAATCCGTAAATTTAATATTCAGACTATTAAAAACTTGGATAAAGCTACCATTTATTAATCAAACGAAGTATTTGTTCAAATTGTGATCTGGATCTGACATACGATTCCGTCGTTAAAGAAAGTTTCATAATCGAAGAAAACGAATCTGACACGCAGAATTGATAAATCTAAAAGTTATTATACCATATTATTCATATATCACGGGTTTAACCTGTTATTTCTTTCGATATTAAGAAGATTTATATGTTTATTTATAGCTTCATTTTATTTTATTTTTTCCCCATATCTACCGAAGATGATGGAGAGTCCGCAGAAAATATTTATATGGCGGCGCGTATCCATTTAGAAGCTCTTTTACTTTTTACGACAGAATAACGATGATTAATGTCTCGGAAAGAAAATTCAAATGAGAAAAGGATTTGCTGGAGGTGAGAAGTTACTTCGATCGAACATTAATCTCGAAACGACATCGACAACAACGGAAATTAAACACTAGGGGCGATCCCAGTCGCAGGAACTAATTACTACCGACAACATTTGCAATAGCGAGTGAGAGAGAAGAAAAAGACGCTTCTGTTAGATGAAATTTGTGCAAATATTTACTTATATAAGTTCCCATTATGTTCTTAAAGGCCATCGAACGAAGTAACAGAAGATAGAACGAAGAGCGTTGAAAAAGTAAGCCTAATAAGCGAACTTTTTATGCGGTAGAAGGCGTTAACATTATCCCATGATGTGTATATTAGTTTCTGAAATGGATGAAGACTGGGTTACAAGGAGCCTATAAGAAAGTCAGAGTTCATCAACAAGATTGTTAATTCTTGTCGCCATGAGAGGAGTTGATGTTGACGCTGCTCCTCGTGATTTACAACACTCTGCATGAAATTAATGGGCAGTGAGGTCAGTCTATGTTGCTTACTAAATGACTATGACAGTCCAGATGTGGAGGAAGAAAGAAAAGATTTTCAGGGTCCTTGAAAAATGCTAATGCTCTGAGAATTATTTATAGGGGTTGACGCACAACACGAGAGACTTATCAACACGTCGACTCCATCAAGTCTGAGGTTTAATGAAAATGAGCAGACCAAGTATACAGAGAATGAGAGAATATTAGAGATAGAATTTGATATTTGATATATTTTATATCAACCGTCATTCTTTCTATCTCTCTCTCACTGGTTTTTTGGAAGACTTCCATTTTAAAACGTTACAGTGGTCTAGAGCTGGTAGTACAGAATCCTGAATTTGGTCCAATTCGATTTGATTGCATAAAAATTAATGAGAGCCCCGTTTCGTTGCTCCAAAATGAGGTCGAGCGTTGCCGATGTTTAGCGTAAAATGAAGAACTTGGGTAAATCTTATTGTCATCATAATTGAAGTCGCCCAGTACAAGAGTGTTACAATTACAGCTCAAAACAAATTCAGACAAGTCACTCAAGAAAGTGTCATAATCACCAGTTAACGTGTTGTGTGGAACATAAGTCACTACAATGATTAAATCTTTTCTTTCTCTAAAGAGCCGAGAGTTGAAATTCATGGTTGATGGCGATCGAAGACGAACGGCTACCAGATCTATGCCACTGACAGTAGAGCTCAAAGGAACGGAGCAAGAGTCAAAATTATTGGGAATGGCAACTAAAACACCAACACCTAAGTTACCAGATGACCTATCATATCTGTAGACATCAAAACCTTCACTGTGACAGTCATTAAGTCATGTTTCCATAAGACAATACATAAAATTATTATTGAGTGTGACAAAATAATTGAGATGCGACAGTTTGGTTCGAAGTCCTCTCACATTTTGATATAAAATGTTGAGAGGAACAGACATTTTCAAATTCGGAGAAGATCTTGAGCACATTAAGCTAAGCTAGAGGATGAGTCCTTCTTCTCATGAACTATTTGATCTTGGTGTAATCTGCCATAAAAATCAGAAACTAAAGTTCCTACAGGCCAGTGATTCGGATCAAACACCAAATCAAATGTATCTTCAGTTAAAGATACGAAAAATGAAGCGTAGGTGTCAAATTTGGTTTTAAGCTTATGACATCTAATCAGATTCCTAGTGTCCATAAACTCAGACAAGTGAGAAATAAAAGAAGCCCTATCAATATCAGGAGAAAGTCTGGAGATGAAAATGTTCTTTAACAACGGCCTCCGCTTCAAGTGAGTGACTGCACTTATCCTCGCATCAGCGGCACATCCAAACACAGTTCGCTTGTCTCTTTTAACTTTAGATGATGATTTTAAAACCGAGCTGAATAAATGCTTATCAGAGTTAACTGTTGATCGCTGAACATGCTGTTCGAATACCTGATTTCGAATGTTATTGATCTCGATCGACTCTGGATGTGCAGTTCCCTCTCTTACCTTCGGAAATCTAGTTTTAATAGCAGTGTTCTCCTTCAATTCTGAGGCAGTTGACTCAAGGAGTTTGTCCACTCTCTCGTTTAATAATTTGTTACTCTGTAACAGTATTGCGACCATCCCCGTAAACTCTTTCACCACTGAGATAAGATCTGTAATGGCCGACAACACGAGAGCGAGGTTAGAGAGCTCAGTGTTCCCTTGGGAGGCAAGCCGCGGATCGCTAATGCTGGACAAACTAGAATTAAGGGACAAGTCACCGGAATTCTGAGCAGGTCCTGTCTCAGTCAACAGCGGAGAGCGATTCTCCTTGCACTCAGCACAAATCCAGCTTGTCTTGAGTGTATTTTTACCCACACCAGCGCAGGCCGCATGAAAAAAACACTGACAGCGATCTGCACATTTAATCTTCGGTTGCTTTCCTCTAATGCTTTTCAGACATTTCTGACATATTCCTGACGATCCCTGAGTAGAATTTTTCTTCGACAAGAGTGAAACCTACGGTTGACTCCCGAGCTACGATTCTATAGCCTGGTTCCACTTTCCGTTGTTGAGAGTTCCAGGTGCCCTATTCGTGGAAGCTACCTTTTGTGTTCCGCACAGTTCTTGGAGAGGGAGGATAAACAAAAGCAAGATCAGGAGACGGAGGTCAAGGTCGTCAGTAGGGGAAAGGGTGATAACTAAAATAAGAATAAGTTAAGATTGAAGTTAAATGAGCAGATAAAAATAGTGGTAAAAAAGAAAATAATAATATAAAAATAGTAATATAATAATAATAATAATAATAATAATAATAATAATAATAATATAACAACAACAGGGAGAAGACCCTCGGAATGATACCGAGGGGAAGCCCCGAGTTGCCCCCACAGGCAAAAGCCCAAAACAGGATTGATGAGCAAACATATAAAAAGAACTAAAATAGAGAAAAACGAAAAGGACAGAACAAAAAAGCAAGGTTAAAAAAATAGTTCAAGAGTTAAACAGCAGAGAAATCTGCTGTAGACGACAAAAAATATTAACTCTTGATTATTATTATACAAATGAATTAATTTAAAAGCTGGGTGAACAGTAGAACCTTTGTCCGCAATTTACCAAGAAACGCAAGAGCTTGATTATTCCTATTACCACTGAGAACACGGAAACCTATTAATTCCAGGGTACCCGTAGAAATTAGTTGCCCATAAATTATCTTTCTTAAAGTACTAAAAAGTGCGCTATTAATAACTTGTAAGAGATTAAAATTAGGTGCGAGGGAGGTTTTGTCAGTGAGATGTAGAGCACGACTAACAAAAGAATTAAAAGATAAAAGTTTGGATTGGAGAATTCAAGTAGCTGAGAATTCCCAGAAAACCAAATCCACGCGGCATATAAAATTTTGGACAAAATGATTGTTTTATACAATATAAGAAGGTCTTCTCCCTCTTAGAAAAATTCGTAAGACGTTTTATAATGCCGAGGCGTTTACTGATCTGTCAGCAGTTGTTCAAGGTGGCCAGTAAAAGTCAATTTAGAATTGAACACAACTCCCAGGTCCTTGATTGTATAACAACGCTGGATTTTATTATGCAACGAGCTATAATCATAAATAAAATTGACCACCTTCCTAGAGTAGGTTAAACAAAAACTTTTAGATACGTTCAAAACAAGTCCCTTATTACTGGCTCGGTGATAGACTGAAACCGCCGCTTGAGAGAGAATATGTCAGTCCTCCCAATTGTGAATGGCGGAAAACAGTTTCAAGTCATCGGCGTAAAGAAGGAAATTCACCCGGGTACTTTAATATAATCTACAAAGTCTAATATAAAAAGGTTAAAAAGAACTGGGCCAAGCGGAGACCCCTGGGGGACCCCACTCCGTATTCTGCCTCTAACACTGGTCCACTTAAATTTTTAACCACAAAACACCTGTCGACAAGTAAAAAAGGTAAACCAGTTAAGAAGATTCTTAGCAGCAATCTGAAGTAATGCTATCAAAAGACTTGGTGAAATCGACTCGATTTCTTTGATCAAGATTAGTGGAGGTTGATCGATGCTTCCGAAACCATGCTGTTCTTGAAGCAAGTAGGGCTCTATATACGACAACAAATGTGTAGCAACATACGTCTCATAACTTTTGCCGGGAATGGAACAATGGTAATAGGCCTAAAATCCGAAGATGAACAAGCCTTATCGTTTTAAGCACTGGGATCATATTGACCTTCTTCCACTCTTTAGGATAAACACCAGTATTATAAGATAAATTATATATTAATAATAATAATAATAATAATAATAATAATAATCTATTATTAAAACCAGTTGAGAATGCATATTCTCTAATGCCATAAGGATGCTAAATAGTACACTAAGGGCCAGTTCAATATCTACTTTCTCAAGTGAGTCTTCTCAGCTGAGTCTTCAGCAACAATGGACTTGTATTGTTGAGATGAGGAACACTTGGTTACAACAATGTCTCTATATTTTTGCTGAACACTCAGTTGAGAAGTCTCAGCTGAGAAACTAGATAATGAACTGGCCCTAAGGCTCGTTAACTGAAAAAAATGGTTACTTTATCCGCAACTTAATTATAACAACCGTAGTTTCAGATTAACTATATTAGCCACTTCCTAACCTATTTAATTTTAACGTGTGTAGTGGCCTTACAGTATAAGAGATGGACAATAGAATTACCAAATAGTTTCGCCATTTGTTCCCGGCTTTGTCAAAGTACACAACAATCGACAATCGAACAGTGAAGTGTACATTTGTTAGGATGGGACGAAAGCAGCGCTTTCACAAAACTCATCCAACCAGAATAAACTCCAAATGAAATACACTGAGGTAGTCAAGAAGCCTAACCAACCCAAGCGGTCTCCCATATTATACAAAAAAGAAAATAAGATTGACGATTGTCAGAAACAAAATACAAACGAAATAAAAAACACAAGGAGAAAGAAGATTATCACATCTTCCAGTAGTCCGGGAAAGAGACGTTGCTAATATCTTCAAAATTGACGTCAAGAACGTGCCTCGGTTTACGATACTTCGTATGCCAGTTCATATTCAATGAGTTCTTCAGTATTCCATTCACAAGTTTATTGTCGTGAGTCTTCATCTTCTATATCATAATCAAAAGGAGATCCTGTATAAACTTTCCGATATGGGCCATGTTTAAATCCATGTGGATGGATTGGTTTTTCACCGTCCTTCTGTCCAGCTGAGCAATGGTCCTCAGGGTAACATTCTGGAATGACTGTAGTTCATTCCATCTGGTTTTACAGATAGTCGCCCACGCAGGCATGCCATAGAGGAGTATGGTCCGGATAATCGATTTGTACAGAAGTAGCTTGTTGTCAATGCTGAGGGCGCTGTTGCGACCCATGAGAGCTATGATACTGTACTTAGCCCTTTTCGCTTTGTTCAGAGCATAGGACATATGCCGGTTCCATGAGAATCTTGAGTCAATGATAACTCCCAGATACTTGTAGTTGTCCACCCAGTCCAGTTTCTTATTGAACAGAACAAGAGGATCTGGGGGACGCTTGAGCTTCCTATTGAGGTACAAAGCCTTGCACTTTCCGACGTTAAGGTTCAACTTCCAGCAGTTAAACCAGTCTTCGAACTGCTTCAAGGCGCACTGCAGTGATAACGTGAGCCGGCTGGTGTGCCCATGTCATAATGGCAGTATCATCCGCATAAAAATACAGATTACAATTATCGGGTTTCGGGAAATCATGTACAAAGTAATTAAATAACACAGGCCCGAGGACAGAACCCTGAGGGACACCGGCCTTTACAACACGGGGCATGGAAAAATTTTCTCCAACTTTGGCTTGATAGGATCTGCCGTCAAGAAAGGATTTCACCAACAAAATCAAATCGGCAGGGAACCCGTCTCTGATCATTTTGTAGACAAGGCCCTCATGCCACACCTGGTCAAAAGCTTTACTGACATCGAGAAATACCACTCCACAGTACCTGGAGAGGTTCAGGGGGGTGGTCAGGTCTTCAACGAGCCTCCATATCTGCATCGGACAAGAGTGGGCAGCACGAAAGCCAAACTGCTCTTCCCGAAAAAGGTCATTTGCTAGACAGTGGTCTTGGAATCTGACGAGAATCGTTTTCTTCAACACTTTGGACATCATGGGTAGCAGGCTAATAGGTCGGTAACTCGCCGGAATTGCAGGATTTTGTCCCTGCTTGGGGATACTCAACACAATAGATTGCTTCCAAGCCACAGGAAAGTAAGAAAATTTCCAGCAGACGTTAATGATATTAGTGAGATAGTCAATAAAGTTCTTCGGGAGATTTATAAGGGCGTTATTACTCACCTTGTCTCTTCCTGGAGCCTTCTTCTTTTTCAGTTTACTTATGATGGTGGCGACCTCTCCAGCCTCGATGCTGTTCTTCGTTAAATGCTGTGGGACTTCTTCAAAGTTGACAATACCTTCTTCCACACGCTGAGACATGATTTGGCTCTCGGGCTTATCGTTGGTAGGAGTAACAAACTGCATTTCCAGTGAATCTGCAATGACTTGGGCCTTGTCCTGATCAGTCACCTTGTCGTGTACGGAGTGGAGGAAGCGTAACATTCTTCTTTCTCTGTAAAGCTCTGACCATACTCCAAATGGAATTGTCGCGAGCCGACAAGCTTTTGAGTTTTTCATTCCATCTAGCGTCGCGAAGCTCTTATCTCCTCTTAAACTCTTCGCACTAACCTGTTGTACTTGGTTTTGAGCCAAGGTTCACGATAGCGTTGCCATAGTCTACGGGTCCAGGAGTGAGTTGGATTCGATGAGAAGGTTTATTCTCTGATGGATACTTACTAGCTTCTATGACACTGTTAATACATCTGGTGATGTCATCAACAAGTTGATCGATGTCCTCTGTACAGTAAGCAATGTCGGGATGGTAGCCATAGTCCTTAAGAATATCTTTGTAGAGCTTCCAGTCTTGATGATGAGGTACACAACAAGAGGCTCGCAGGCCTTACATACAGAAAAATGGTACAGATGGACCAATGAGCGTAAAAATATGATACATAGAAAATGGCCAATAAGAGAAACAAGCGAGATAAGCATAAAATAATAAAATATAAAACTATAGGAAAATGACAAAAGTGATGCGAAAAAAAAAGAGAACATATCCGGTTGTCAACAGGGGAGATTGACAAAATAAATGGGCAAAATAAAATAGAAAAGGGAGATTGACAAAATAAAAATCAGTTTACAATAAATCAGAAAGAGGATTAAGCATGGTAAATATATGTCGAAGTCGGTCTGGCAGTTGAGTAATCGGTCGGGGTTGGTCTTCTTGGCCTTGTAGATTTCGATAGCTTCGAGGGTGGTAGTTTTTGAAGGTTTATGGCATATGTGTAAGACGGACATCACTTCATCTTGCTTGCTAAGGGGGTGTCCGGTGCTCTTCAGGTAGTTAGCGTAGTGTGACCGATTGTCATTCTTGGTATATGACTTGGCATGTTCTTTAAAACGTACTGTGAAAGTACGGTGGATAATCCGACGTAATATTTGCCCATAATTTTAACACGTTAAAAACATCGTTACTGGATTTGCGAAGTCGGTCGTTTTATTGCCAATTATTTTCGAATTTTTCGATTTTGACTTCATATTCGAATAAAGCATCAAAAAGTAAGTAAAGTCTGTCTCAAAAGTATAGAGACTTTGCAAAAACTGTCACATTAGCACATCAGTAAATTTTTTGACCATACCAAATAAAGCACTATTTATTCACACTGTGAACATGATTATTACATATTTTCAAAAATAAATAGCTTTTCGTTTTTTTACAAAAAAATAGTTTGAAATAATCAGTATAAAAAAGTGTCTCAAAAGTATAGAGACTCACCTCCAAACTGAATGGTCATAACCTGTTTTAAATAAAATTGACCCTTTGGAATAGTCCAAATTATAAAGTAAGTTATAATTTGTATTTAATTTCTGCACAATAAAGAGTGACAATGGTGGAAAAGACATTTCTAAAGATGAAATACAATGTAAGTGAAATTGCTGGAGGTTGACAGCAAATGGCAAGACAGTTAGAGAAATTTCTGCTGAAATTGGAAGATCCAAGCCTGTTGTACACAAAATCATTGCAGAGCAACGGATATGTGAAGCTAAGAAGAGAACAGGATGGCCAACAAGCACTACTGAACGAGATGTGCGCCAGATTTTTCGGCTTGCTGCTACTGTTACAAATTCCTTACGGAAAATACCACGTGAATTGGGTGGACAAATATCCAAAGATACTGTACACAGAAGTATTAAGGCAAATCCTGTACTTGCTTACACCAGGAAGAAGACAAAACCACGTCTAACCAAGGAGCACAAGAGAGTTCGATTGGAATGGGCTCGGGAGCGTATGTCGTGGACAGATGAGTGGCTTTCTGTAATTTTTTCTGATGAAAAGAAGTGGAACCTGGATGGTCCCGATGGAAATGCATTTTACTGGCATGATTTGAGAAAGGAACCAGAATCCTTTTATAGCAACCAGCAAGGCGGTGGAAGTGTGATGGTGTGGGGTAGATTCTCCTTCAATGGGACTACCAGTTTGGCATTTTTGACTGGGAGACAAAACTCCTTAAAGTACCAAGAAACCCTAGAAAACCACTTGGTACCTTTCATGTCTTTTTTGGTTGGGAACAATGGCATTTTTCAGCAGGACAATGCTAGTATACACAAATCGCAGTCGACAAACCAGTGGTTTGAAGCACAGGGTATCAATGTGATGAAGTGGCCAGCCAAAAGTCCGGATTTGAATCCTATTGAGAACCTTTGGGCAGTGATGACACACAAAATTTATGCAAACGGTAGACAGTACTCTTCCATTGCAGAATTGAAAAGTGAAATCGAAATGGTTTGGTTTAATTTGGATCCAAGTCTTCTTCAAAACTTGATCTCATCAATGAAAGATAGTGTTTCAAGTAATTAAGTCCAATGGTAACTTTATTTGAACATGGCTTGAACATTGTTGTTTAATTAGGTGAGTCTCTATACTTTTGAGACACTTTTTTGTACTGATTATTTCAAAATATTTTTTTGTGAAAAAACGAAAAGCTATTTATTTTTGAAAATATGTAATAATCATGTTCACAGTGTGAATAAATAGTGTTTTATTTGGTATGGTCAAAAAATTTACTGATGTGCTAATATAACAGTTTTTGCAAAGTCTCTATACTTTTGAGACAGACTTTATAAGTATAGGCACAAAGTTGATCAAAAATTAAGTTTTGAAACTGATATTATATAGGGCATGAGCAAAAGGAGTGAACTGTGGATAAAGACACCATAAGGAAAAAAACAACCTCCTGTCCACATCTCTTGCTTTTGTGGACAAGAGGTTGTTTCTTTCCTTATGATACAGGACATGTCAAAATGATGGACCCGATTTCAGAAAATCTGTGAAATCTAATGAACATATGAAAGGTAAACGTTCAAAGTTTACTTCAAACACATGACATTACAGATATTCTATGTGAGCCTTTGCGTAACGCGACACACATCAAGCCGATAGTCTATCTCCTGCTAAACCTTTCGTAGCATGTCGCAGTCAATATCAATAATGGCTGCAGTGCTGGTACGTACACATAATCCTTTACAAACCCCCGACAGGAAGAAATCACATGGGGTCATGCACACAGAACGATCTGTCTTCTAGTCAACGCCATTTTCTTTAATCGCTCGCTGCTAACTCTTAGAGCGTTTCACAGCTCGAGCGTATTATATACTCATCGTAAAAAAAATAAAAAATAAAAATAAAAAAAAAAGAAAAAAAAAAGTTGCACCCAGAAGGAATCGTCAGATATTTAATAGGAAGTAAGTACTCACCACCAACAACAAATGATTCAACACGACAAAATTTATTGGCCAAAATACCAAAATCATTCCAACTCTCAATAGGATGTTGGGGCGCCTTTATTTCTAATGCGTTCTACCACACATCGTGGCATGGAGTCGTACAAGTTTTTAACGTAGTCTTGACTCGGCTCATCCCGTGGCTTGTAGCTCTTGCAGATCTTGTGTCAGCGGTGGAGCCTTAAGAGAACGTCCCATAGCATTCCATAGGTTTTCTATGGGTGCAACTGTTTATTTTGATGATGAGCGTTTAAAAACGGATAATATAGTTTGTATACTTTGGTTTTATAATATTCGGTCTCGAGATTAGTATTTCAAATACAGGAAATTGTCGTCTATGTAGCTAATAATAATAGTTTTTTTTTGGTGATATATGTGCAGGGTGTTACAAATATATACATGGTAGTACTGCTGGGTAGCCTTACCGCTCGGCTGCAGGGGCCCGCTCATAATAATACCACCTATAATAATTATTGTACCTCAATAGGGCATTGTTAATCGTATTTCCACCAATAACAAGTCCTAAATTTGCCCTTCTAATGATGATATAACAATGTATGACGTTTCAGCGCCCAGGCCTTTATTATAGGTAGTATTCTTATAAGCGGGCCCCTGCAGCCGAGCGGATAGGCTACCCAGTTGTACTGCCCTGTATATATTAGTAACACCCTGTAAAAGTATTTTGATTTTAATGTCTATTCGTATATGTGTATTACCATTCATCCGCTTATATTATTTAGAAAACCAAATTTCCGGAATTAAAAACTTGTTACTATTTAATGTAAACAGAAATAAAAAAAACTCCAGGAAACGATCGTTTGCTTTCTATGGCATATTCACAGCACAAACTGGCTCATTTAAAATAGAACGTCTGCTCCTATGTTTCCAAAAACAACACACGACAAATGAAAGTACCTTTTCCCAATTTTCACTCGAAAATTAACGTTGTATTTTTTACGAGATAAAATGAAAACAATGTTTTTAGAGCTATACGTCAGTTAGGAAAAAACGCATTAGTGCCCTTCGTGTTCCGCTTTATTTTTCTTTCTTTCTTTTTTTTGCATTTGCTCTAAATGTTCTTCAGGATAAAAAAATTTCCCAGTTCGCTCATTTAAGGCACCACAACAAAAGCAAGATAAAAACAAATGAGCACGAGAGCTTAGACAAACAGAGGTTAATATGGACCTTTTATCTATCTATAGAGGTTAATCTATCGAAATTAACTTGATGACTTAAATATTTTTATAGAAGTTCCGTGAAAGAAGCTCTAAGTGATGAACGCTTACGATTGCTTATTGTTGTTTAATAAGAAATGCAAAAGAAGAGGCGGGGGGGGGGGGAGGACTAACAATTTAACGAATTGAAAACCTACGGTAATTGAATGATTCAAATCGATATTGTAACTACTTGAATTTTATTTTTTTAGAATAGAAATTGATATTCTTAGAAGATGGAGCTCTATCGACGACTAATAAAGGATATCACATAGACCAAATAACTTGTGAGAAAGAGTCACTCAAGGTCAATCACTTAATGGGCCTTCCCAATAGCGTGCTTCACTGCATTTCAAATATGTTAGAAATCTCAGCCAACCTGGCCAGCCCAAGCTAATCTTAGAGGCGACAATCGCGTGGCTTTTGGAATTACAACTGAGTTGGAATTTTCAGAAGCCTCCCTGAATGCGCAGCCAAATAGCTATCTATCCAGTTCCAGAGTCCGTAGTCACTGTTTCTAATTAAAAGAAACGTGTTCTTCGTGCATGTGTGTCTCGTTTTCTTAAGTTTTTTTTTTCAATATATGATGTCAAGAAAGCAACAGCGATCAATGAAAAAACGACTCGTTTTGCCACTTCTGATGAATCCTGCAGTGGTCGACCACAAGCCTTAGATGACCAGGCCCTGAAAACGGCCATAGAGGAGGACAGAGTTTTGCCCTCGGACCACAGTTGATCAGTTGATAATCAGTTGATAATGTCAAAATGATGTTAATACAGTTCAGTTAATACAATAAAATGAAACCACTGAGCCTAAGCTCGTAGGGTTTACACTAAAACTATAACTAAAAACTCAATCTAAAAGAAGGATTAAAAAATAATAATATAAAATTATGATGGAAAAGGAAAAAAAGAATCAAAATCATTATTTGAAAAAAAAAACATTTTTTATAACTCTCCGCCAATTTCCTTTAAGAGAAATATTTTTAATATACAGGTTCTTTATAATTAAAGTTCCATTTTGACATGGCCATAAAAAAAACTACTGGACCAAAAGCTATAATACTTGGTAATATTATACAAGAGGGCATGGGAAGTTCTTAGCCACCAAAAAAAAAATTAGTTCAAAAGGTCACCACCTGCATGGAATGGCGCTTTATGCAATATTTGTATACGAAATTAGACACAGTAATCCGGTGTAACCTGTTTTCTGTGAGAGGCCACATTCAACATGTAACTAATTTTATTAACGATTAAAGACTTTTTAACCTGTGTCTTTGTGTCTAATTTCGTATACGAATATTGCATAGAGCGCCATTCCATGCTGGTGGTGACCTTTTGAACTAATTTTTTGGTGGATATGAACTTCCCATGCCCTCTTGTGTAATATTACCAAGTATTATAGCTTTTGGTCCAGTAGTTTTTTTTTATGGCCATGTCAAAATGGAACTTTAATTATAAAGAAACTGTATATAGGAGCAGAATTATAAATTCTACTAGAAATAAAATAATATTGATGAAGAGAATTTGTATGTACAACAGCTGGAATCGAAATCGCATTAGTCGCAACATATCTAGTTTTATAATGGTTAGTTAAGCTTAAAGGAATATTTTTCTCCATAATTACCTTTATCATTACTTTCAATACATAAATTTGTTGAAGATTCATAAAATCAACTGAATAATTATGACCAAATAAAATCTTAAGTATCATTTTATGATAATTCTGTAATTTTAAAATATGAGACTTATAAGTCCCACCCCAACTTACAATGCCGTATTGTAAGAGTGAGTAGAAAAATGCATAATATGCTATTTTTATTAAGGAGTGAGGTAGAATATATTTCAGTTGAATCAAGGTCCAACCAATACGTTTTAATTTACTTAAAAGTGTTTGACATTTTAAGTCCCAATTTAAATTTGAATCAATAATGACACCTAAGTAATGAAAATTATTTACATTTCTAATTTCTCCACAAAGATCCGAACAAGATCCATTACATAAAAAATCATGAAAAAATAATGCAGAATGATCCATAAACATATTTTTATATTGAAATATTTGAAGTTTAGACTTAATTAGATTTAAGCGCAGACCATTATCAAAAAAGCCACCTAGCTATCCCTACTAGATCACTCTAAAATTTAAATTGAACTCTCCTAAGTAAAGAATAACAAGATCATCTGCATAAGCATAAGCACTACCTAACAAATTAAGATTCAAAACATCATTGAAATATAAATTAAATAATAATTTTGCCAAAATAGTTCCCTGTGGTATCCCACGCTTAACTTAGTGAATCACTTAGTTTATTATTAAGAAATGTATATTGCGGCCTATTTGTAAGATATGTTCTGAACC
This sequence comes from Rhysida immarginata, assembly GCA_023313115.1. Classification (NCBI taxonomy): domain Eukaryota; kingdom Metazoa; phylum Arthropoda; class Chilopoda; order Scolopendromorpha; family Scolopendridae; genus Rhysida; species Rhysida immarginata. Next base: position 3,316,627 of record JAHWFO010018671.1, on the reverse strand, counting down.
AATTATTAACAATTCGACGCACCCCAATTGCATACAATTTTAACAGAAGAAGATCATGATTCACGGAATGAAATGCTTTAGCTAAGTCAACATATCCTGCTAAGGGATTGTTACCCTTGTCCATAGCTTTAGCAATGGTAGAACTTACTAATTGTATTAATGGTTCGGTCCCTCCCATGAGATCGGTACTTTGAATCGGCCAATGAGATCGGTACTTCATTTCTGCTGAATGTACTCGTAAAATTACTCCGAATTTCAAAACGCATGGCTTTGTGTCGTCTAGAAAACGGCGCGGTTGCGTTACGCCTGAAAGACGCTGATTCTGCAACGGCCTTTTACGCACATTCAGTAACCTCCCTACTTCCAGACATGGCTCTGATCACTCCAGAAAGAGCTTTCAAAATTTAGAATATATCAAGAGAAATGCGACGAAGCATCTCAAGAACATTTTACCAGGTAACCACAAAAGTTTTTGCCGTTTCTATGTTGCCATAAAGGAAGTGATAGAAGATATGCAAATAAGTGAACAGTGTGGTCCAAAACCTATCAGGGGGGAGCAGGAAGGTTAGCCTGTATAAATACAGGGCTGTTGGGCATTCACGTCAATCACATCTCGTGCAGAAGTGAAGACAAATGAGGTATCGATGGAGATAGTTAGGTGTTGTTTGCTTTATGACTTCAATGTGGGCTTGTCAGCAGCAGCATCAAGTCGCCGAATGTGTCTTGCTTTTGGGGATGATGCTGTGAATGAAAGCACCCAAAGGCATTGGTTCCAGAAATTCAGGTCGGGAGAATTTGCCATTCTCATGAACCCTGCAGTGGTCGACCAGAAGCCTTAGATGACCAGGCCCTAAAAACGACCATAGAGGAGGACAGCAGTTTAACATGTGGTGAACTTGCCAGACGGTATCAGGTTTCTGATGAAATAGACGTCATCTGCACAGCCTAGGAAAGGCATACAAGTTAAGCAAATGGGTACCCCACACATTGTTGGAATCCAACAAGAATCACGATTGACCTGCATGTCGTTGCTTTCTCGACATCTAACGCACCCATATTTAATCGAATACTTACCAGTGACGAAAAGTGGGTCCTGTTTGATACTCCTAAGCGTTCCAAACATTGGTTGTCACCCCGGGACACCGTGCATCACACCTCAAATTCACCCTTACACCCACGCAAGATAATGCTCTGAGTCTGGTGGACTAGACGCCAAATGGTTCACTACGAGCTTCTATCAACTGGCCAAACCATCACTGGGGAACTGTACTCCCAGCAGTTGGAACGTGTGCAACAGGCATTGCAGCAGAAGGAGTCAGCATTAGTGAATCGCAAAGGGGTACTCTACCTTCATGACAATGCCCAGCCAAATGTGGCGCGGATGGCCAGGGAAATCATAGAGCGGCTTGGCTGGGAAAATTTGTCATCCACCTTACTCACCAGATCTTGCTCCAACGGATTATCTATCACCTTTTCCATTCTCTGAACAACCATCTTCGTGGAAAATCCTAGACCAATGATATAGACACTCACGGACTTCTTTGACTCCAAGACCGGCAAGTTTTACAGCCAGGGGATTGATCAACTGGAGACACGTTGGCAGAAGGTGCTAGATGCCATTGGGGATTACTTTGGGGAGTACCGATACACTACTTTTTGTGTACATTATTTTATTTTCCGGAATTAAAAACGGCACGAACTTTTGTGGTTACCTGGTAAAATTGGAATTTGAAAAATGTGTCCAATCGTAACAGCAACATTAGTAGAAGTGTATGAACAAAGTAGGGTCCTATTTTGAAGAATAGTATTTGAGCTAAATATGTGACAAAAAATTTTTTCTGGCCTTTTTGATCAGGTCTCGTTCTTTTATAATTTTGAACTTTCCCCTATCCAGTAGTGTGCGGAATGTGTTTATCTTTACAGTTTGTTGAAATAAATATTTGAATTATGCTCCATCTTTTTTAATATTTTTGCATGTAGAGGGAATACTGGTTCGAAATGATATCAGATTCATTTCAATTCCCAAAATGCTTATTTCTATCAGAATGTTTGCTTTTTCGATTAAAGCCCCATGCCAGCAAACGCGAAAGGTTTGTGTGTAGGCAAGCTTTAATCCTAAGCATCCGGTTTGCGGAAATGGAATTACAATTTATTTCAGAAAAAAATTGAGTTAAAGCTGTGTTCACAATTTAAGCAGCTCGAAACTCGTTAATTATGGAGAAATGCACTTTAACCATAAATATTTTCGGTTCGGTTTTGGTTTGGTTAGGTTAATTAAAGTTTAATTTGTAATTACTTTTTCAAACAAATTAGATTCTCGCTCATCTTCTAGGTTTGATGCCTTAAGATTATAAAATCGCGAGAATGCTAATAGTAATAACAATACTATAAAAATGCTCTTAATAGAATTGTCAGTTAACGGCAAAAAATTATTATTTGATTTATTTCAACACTTAATTTCCTTTTCGAGGCCTATAAACGTCGTTGTGTAGCTATCTTAATTACATTGGCAAAATCAACATTGGGGAGTTGACCATTAAAATTTCATCCCTCTTGACACACGCACATACACCCACTCATAAAGGTTGAGACACGCACATATGTCGTAGCGGTAGATGTTGCAAAAATGAGGAAGTCGTCTCCTCCGGGGCTTTGGCCTAACACATTTAAAAGGAGTTTGAACACGGAGCTATCAATGGAACACGCAATCACGAGATGGTCTCTACGGATTTGTTTAAACTGCTAATAAATTTGCATAACAAGTATCCAGTTCAATTATCAGCTCAGTTCAGTTTACCTTTAACGAGATTCACTGGGGTTTCATTTCTGGACTGTGAAATTTCTGGCAAAATTCCAATTTAAAACGTCTCTCGTCTATCTTGGTGCGTTCAGTGGTGCGTGTTAAGACCCCCCCCCTCCATTTTTCCATCGAAAAAAAATAATAATAGCTAACATATAGTAAGCACTGAAGACCAAGATTTCACTTCTTCTGCTCGTTCTAATTTTTAATGTTCACAGACAATTTATGGAAACGCAGATAAAAATTTGTTAAGCACTAGAACACTGCTATATCGCCGAGAACTCTTTGTAGAAATCCTCTTTCTGTGTTGCTATTCTGGTTCGTAACTAACTTTCCACTTCAAAATAATTAATCAATTATAATAGTTACATAGTGTTTAGTTAATTCTATTAACTTTTCGTTCGCAAAACTTGAGGTCAGTCCATGATAAACAAGGCAATCATCACAAAGTATACAGCACTCACTCTTCATTCAAAATTTGAGCACTTTGCAACTGAACGGATCGAACTCTCGAAATCTTCGGCGTCATCTACAGTATGACCGTGTTCTACATTGTGACCATGGTGACGAATATTCGCAGTTTCCACTCTAGAAAGACTCTACATTCATGTCGATGTTTTTTTCCCACTCGAGAGACAAGCTTTCCCGGAATATCCAATGTACCGTGTCACGGATTTTCAAAGCACCGTTTTAAGAGACAAAATGCACCAGCGAAGCGTCAAATGCTTTTACATGGATATGTTTAAATGAAATTGCACTTACAGCAATTCCTATACAGGTGTGTTTTTTTTCGTATAAAACTGTTGATCTTGAGGTATTACTTGTCTAGATGAACCTATAACCGGTATATGTGCCGTCCATAAAAAGCTGGAATTCGAAGTGTTTTCTGAGCGTAAATGCTTGGTAATGCTGACTGAGAGGCTTCTATATGGCTAGCAACTAACCTTCGCGTTTTAGGACTTCTGCTATCATTTCGGGTATTCCTGCAGATGTGAGTGTGAAAGCTGCAGGTATTGGCTCTGCTAATTTTATTGAGTTCATTGTTGATGGGAAACGCTTAACCTCTTGCTTTCACACATTTTTATAATAGCTCAAAACGATTACTTAGCGACGGAGAGGCTGTTAAATAGGGTTTCAAAGATCGGCCAATTTTTGGTGGCATGATTACAATTTAGAAAAGGGAAGGAAAAATTCCGCGACCTGGATTCGCGAGGATGGGGTACTCTCCCAATTGAGCTGATTTGGTGATTTCAGGGAAGTCCATATGAAAATATTGTAATAACTTGGCGGTTCATTGTCCACTGTAATTCAATTGATTAGAGCGGCGCCAACTAAAGCCGTGATATTCGATGCGATTATACAGGTTGCGGAATTTTTCTTTACTTTTCTACTTTGTAATTATGATATGTTTGAAGAATATCTTCAGTCTCAATATTAATTTCCCTCTGAGTTTCTTTTGGTGGCATATTCGAGCGAAACCTCTTCTAACTGATGGTGGTGGACTAGGTTACATACAGTATATAGCCTCGATCGGCTTCACATAAATTACATTCACGTGTTCGGATTCAGAATATTCAAATCATTCACTTAGAGCGCATTCAACTCTAAGATTTAATACATTAGACTATTAGGATTCAAACGAGGCATATACTCGAAGTGCCTTCTCCATGGATCTCTATGCGAACCTCCCCCCCCCCCCCCCGCTGTTTTTAGTACGTTTCTTGGTAGATCTGAGCACGCATTCGCTTTACCGTTTGTTCCTGATATGATAACGGGATATTCTAATAGTTCTATATACCCATATGCATTACGAACTTGTTCTGTAGACATCTAATAGCATGCATTTCCGTGCATATAGTGCGACTTAAAATAAAGCATCCTTCATCAAAACACTCTGCAGAGGAAATCAAATGAGGCTTATATGCATTTCAGAAAATGGAGAAACAATTGGTGCAATAAACTACTTTAAAAGACCGATAGGGGAAGATGGGGATGAAGGAGAACAGCGCCTATTGAACTGTGGCACCGTACATGTGTCAATGACCCTTTCTGCAATGATTTTAGGCGCCTGGTGCACAGGGTTGCCTACTTACCGGTTTTTAGATGGGAATATTTATTGTTTGCAACAATGTAATAACAACAATACAAACAAAACAATGCACAAATGTAATAATTATTACATGTTAGGCAACGCTGCTGGTGCAGTGTTTCCATCGTTCATATAAAGCAGCGGTTCTCAACCTTTTCGCAATCGTGTATCTGTAAAATATCATTAAGGAAATGAAAGTGCCACAAATAAACCGTTCTCTCGGTTCAAGTATGATAAACTAACCGTTGGTTTCCCAATTCAAGTACCACCGGGTGAAAAGCATATTTAACAGTGAAGCACGGGCAGGCAACAACAGCATCATCGCGATTGTTGAATACTGTTATGTAACAAGTTTTATGTAACAATGTAGTGGTATGTAACTATTTTACTGCAACTGTTATGTAACAATGTAAACATTTTTGTTCTCACGGTTTGAAACTCGTACTAATTTGGTCCACTGGTTTCCTCTCCAAAATGCTTTGAATAGGGTTATTTTGGATCACTGTAGATTCATTTTGGCCTTACTATAAGTTGCTTAGAGGTCTCTAAATTACATTGAAGTACAGACGCAAAAAATCATTTTAAAATTAAAAGAACTTTCCTTTCAACTTCTGAATCTCATTTTGTTTTTACCATTGACGTATCCATTGGTATAAAATAAGACATTTGGTTGTCTAGACATTGTCTTAAAAACAACTGGAAAAAGATTTTTTCATTCAAATGTCCCCGCCTCCCATTCTTTCCTATTTTCTGATCTCCAACTGTTTTTCTTTTTCCTAATTCCGAATTTCCTTCCTTCCTTCCTTTCTTGTCGCTGGGAGAGAGGTTGCCACCAATTTTAATTGAAGTGGAGCAATGGCCTCCTACCTCCCATTTCTTCCCAATGAACACTGGAAATCGTCGTCGTCGTCGTTCTTCTCAATGTTCTTTCATTTTCTTTGGTCTCTTTTCGATGTCACGAGACAGCTGAAGGACGACTAATCTCAAATGCAAAAAGAATTCTTCGATTTTTTCCCTCGCTCCCGTGTCATCTGTTTTCATGGGGGTAAAAACCATAATGATTTTTTCACTTCAGTTTTTACTCCTCTCTTAATCATCAAAGGATATTTTTTGCTGAAACTTCTTTTAAATAATGGGAACGGTGTAGACAGTTTGGTGTTTATTTAAACGTTTAAACTTGTTTTACTCGATTAGTGTCTCGCAATGATAGAGAGCATAGAATCTATTTACTTAGCAAAGGGAAAGTACACGAGGATATTTGCAGTTCTTTCACATAATACTAATTTTCCATATACTTAGGGTACTTTATTGAATGGGGGGTTCTCGGGCATTTTATAAATCTCGCTATATATTTTTGATGCAGATGATTTCTCAGAAAATAATGTCCAACAATTTAATTGTCAATGATAAAGATAGGAGAAGTGAAATGTTACATGCTACAAATTTGGAAGTTTGCGTGCGGAATTCCACGATTTCCTGAAATAATGAGGAGCTGTAATAATGTATTAAAATGCCATCTGCGAACGACTCGTGTTCAATAATAACCGCATCTTTATTGCAGTGATACTGTCTTTGGGCTTCACTCCGGGAACTTTACAAGCGTATCACCGCAGTTATTACACTGTTTATCAAAATGGATTATCGGATAGACACGTTGAGCATTGTCAAGTATATAAAAAAAGTTAGGGAGATTGTCGTTTTTATGACTTAAGTGCCTCCATCGCATAAGTTTTTATGTGGTGAATCTCTAAAATGTTTCAGTGACTTATGAATAATAATCTGTAATCAAGGTCGGCCTTAAAATTTTAAATTACTATCAAAATATGCTTAATAGTTTATGGGTTGTGTAGTTTACCACTGGTTCTTCCAGTGTCTTAATAGGATAGTCTTGTTTTGTAATCGTCATACTAAAGAGGATATTTCACTGCTTTTGAATTTCCTGCTGTTCCCTGGTATCATCGCTATTATCATAATTCATTAAGACGGTCTTCGTATAAAACGGCAATAAGGCTTAGAATTTAACGAAAATTTAGAAAGCTAGAAAGGCGTATCCGTTACGGAAGTGTAGAAAAAAAATAATTTAAAACTCATAAACGCCACACATTTTCAACCCATAAAAATCAGGAAAGATAAATTTAGCCAAGTCAAGGAAAAAAATTATAACTTTAGTAATTACACCTTAAGTATTAAACCTAATAAGGAGGGCAAACAAAATCCCATCTAATTGACCTGAAAAATAAACTTTAAAAAAATGCCGAGAGCTTAAAACTTCCCCTTAAAGCTTTTCTTAGAGATTAAAGCGCACGCACATACACACACTTTTCGAGATTCTTTAAGGTGTGCTACTAAGGTTTGTTGGCTAGCCCAACCTTTTCTTGGCTGTCCACCTCCTCCTTATTTATGGCCTTTTTCCAGGAGCTTCCATTCCTAGGGAAGATAATTGACTTCTCGGCCCGAAGGGCAGCGGCTCCAGCTTCTCTATGGACGAAGCCGCGGTGACAGCTTGACGAGATTTTGCGGTCTTCCCGACTCCCTCGCGGGACCACTTGCGCTCCCAAACATCACAGGGGTTGGGAGTGGGGGTAGGTAAAGGACACAACGAATTATAACTCTCCACCCTACTTCACATAAGATGAAAAATATGTTTACCTAACGATCCCCTTTCCAACAAAGGCGCTATGCTTTTTCCGCTTTTACCGGTTCTGGAGATAAGCGAGACAAAAGGAAACTGTGGCGGTCCTCTGAAAGGGTGCGCTCTCTTCTTTCTTCTTTTACATGGAGGTCATGAACCTCCGCAGACGACCTGGAAGGAGACTCTCGGTAGGTTATAGATATAAATTTTCCAACAAACGCTCTCTTGAAAATAAAGTTAATTTTGGTTCAATTTTGGGCTAGAATGTATGATATCGTCTATGTGGGATTGTGTATTTTGTGTAGTTATTATCCCATTGCTATTCCTGTCAGTAACTATATCGAATTTTTGATTTAGTCTTTTTTTTTAATCTGTAAAAATTGTTTGCAAGATTTTCACTATTCTGCTACCTTATACGAGGGAGAATCGGAAAGTACCGGAAATTTGTGTATCATAAATTAATTTCAAACGTTCAAATCAAATCAAATTGTATTTCGGAAGCTTTCTTTATTGTCTCATTTTTTCAACATAATCGCCGTATTTGTTTATGAAGAGGTCCCAACGTGCAATAAGTTTATGTATACCATATCAAAAAATTCGTTTGGTTGATTGCGAAGCCATCTTCGGATAGTTGTTCTCACTTCATAGTCAACCTGTTAAGCTGACCTTTAAGGAACTTCTTTAGTAGCGGACCGAACTTTCACAGGTGCTATGTTTGAGCTGTCGGGAGGGGTATTTCGTAATATGAACCTCAGTCCAACCCAAAAATCATTGGGTGGAAACATACATCATCAGCGGTCAGGAGAAAAAAAATCAAGGCCGCGAAAAAGTGGTAAAGTACAACGAAATTTTGAGATAGCCGTGGCATTATCTTGTGTGATTTTCTTCCCAAAGGCAAGACAATCAATGGAAAAGCATACGGTGGCTTCGCAATCACCCGAATGATTTTTTTTTCATATGTTGGGACCACTGTATAAACAAAGGCGACGATTATGTTGAAAAACGAGACAATAAAGTTTCCAAAATACAATTTGGTTCGCTGTAAATGATTTACGAAACGCAAATTCCCTTTGCCTACCGCTTTTCCTGGTAACATACAAGGTCTTATCGATCTTCAGCAGCGTTAAGAGATATTTTAAGTTTCTGAAAAGCGAGAGGTTTTTTATAATTTTGAACAATATCCCCTTCAAATAGTCCCCTCTACTGGCGATTCATTGTTTCCAGTTTCTTCATAGTTGGAAAGCATTTTCTGTAATGGCTCGTAGTTTTCTTTTCTTATCGTAAGATGAGGTGACTTTCGGTGAAAATCATGAACGTTTGGCAATAAGTGTGCACGAAACTGTAAAATCCACTCATTTGGGTGACTTTCAGTGAAAATCATGAAAGTTTGGCAATAAGTCTGCAGAATAGGTGGATGGGGCACAACAGATGTCTAATCCGAAAATAATAAATTTAAACTGGAGTTAATGCTCAAAACATAACGTAACGATAACATTAGGTTATCTTCCGTCCCCCCCCCCCCCCAATTGATAATCAGATGTTGTGAGGACTGCGCTTGAGCCAGCACACTGTCAAAGACTGATTTTTTTTTTCATAATTCAGGCTGTGCATGTGATCAGTGCGTCGGCGAATAAAACCTGTTGATGAGTGGGCTCTGTAGCCGCAGTGCGCATGTTGTACTGCTTGGCGTACCATTTAAAACTTCGGATTTATTTCCCAAAACTTTTCGTATGTATGAATGTTTGAAAAACTTTTTCCTTGCGTGACCTAAGTAATCTTGAAGTCAGCAGTATTCGCAAGAAAAATCCTCATTATTTATGACCTATTAAGGTGACTGGGAGATGGAACTATAAATTGTGTATTTTTTTTTCTCGATGATTCAGTGCAATGCCAATACCGATAACCCTTACGAAAGACCATCATTGAAGCCAGCTCTTTGCTTTATCTTTGCATTAAACAAAATAATGTTTAGATTACAGGTATTATTTTTACATAAATTTTAAATGCGAATTCCGGGAGCATCGGTAAAGTTCAATAATAATGAAATGAAAGACTTTCCAAATATACAAGAATTGGTGGCTGCGCCTCTTATCAATTAGTAAATCCTTTAAATCTAACATTATCCTTTTTTCCCCACTGGTCACAAAGGACGCACATTAAACGTCCTATATGTTGCAGGAACTCTAATGGTCATGTCGAGGTAAACAACTTTAGCTGTAGCTACTTTTAGATGCCTGTTAATGTCAGCAAATCTTAAAACGGAAGCGATTATCTTTTACTCTTTAGCGAGCCCGTGTACTCGATTTGAATAGGAACTATTGAGAAAAGATGAGAAGAAAAATTTCAAGTTTTCCGAATCTAAATATTTATGGTAATTACAGCACAAGTGATGAATTGTTTCACATTTGTATTTACATTGGCGTGACAACCATAAATAAAATCAAAATCCCCGGGAGCGTAAAGGGGCCCAAAAAGGGCAATCGATGGACGAGAAGAGAGCCAATGGCAGTCCGGTGTCCGAACGGCAAATTGAACGGACGGCCATTTCGCATCGTCCTCTCCCATTTGAAACGTGTGGCCATAGCGCCCCCCCCCCCCAAGCAGCCATCTGCTCATTGTTTCACGATTATTGACGATTGATAAACGACTCTCCCATTGATTGCAATCATTAATATATTACGCAGAATAATGGGCCGCATAATTCATCGTCACCGAGCATTAACCTTGAATCACTAAACAAATTGCTTTCGAATGATTTGTACGTAGAGTGACGCTCAACAAAAACAAACAAACTTAATGCCACTCGAAAAGTTTCTATAGAATTCTACGGAAAAATAATTACTGCGCTGGACAGTTCTGCGTCTACGTACCCCCATAAATTGTGCTATTTGTAGAAGAAGAAATTTCGTTACTCCAAAACGAATGAGGACTCATGCCAGAAGAAGGAAACTATGCTCTTTAATGTAATGAAAGCGTTCTGAAAATAGGAATTTGATGATTAAGGTCATCGGGCTCTAACCACAAAACCGAATTAATTACCTTTTATAATCATTGTGGGATGTGATAATAAGCCCCATGCTTTTCCTTTTGAAATGCACAATGATTTCGAAACCAGGATTCATTTTTAATCATGGCATTTTCTCTTTTTAGTTTATCTCTAATATGGGATATTAATAGCCAGAACATGTAGAGTTTGGGATATTAAATTGGATATGCTTTACCACCAGTGAAAAATAATCACCTGGTGAATATGAGATGAATATTCTCTTATTTTCTGCACCATTTATGTAAAAAAACATGTTTTAATGCAGAATTAACAGTAGCAAAGTAGAACATATATTTAATAGATTTCAAAATGACTACTTTGCTTATCTAAGAATAGCCCCAAGCATTACCCACAGCCTAAAAACTTTCTCCAACATAGCTTATGTATTTTCAAGATAACAATGCGTTGTTTCAATTGTTCATTATTAGGAGCTTTAACAAAAAGTTAATTATAAGAATGTACACTTGATCTGTACGTTTATCCGTCCGTCCGACCGTCCGCCAAATTGACGATAACTTGAAAACGGGTTAACTTTTTCAAAATTCTGTTTTCAGAAATATTATCATCAAGGTCTTAGCTCGGCTGTATCAACTTTTCAGAATTTTTCGTGTACCCCTTCAAATCGAATTCACGTGCTAAAATAGTAGCTGTAAAGAATACCAAGGTAATGGTATGTATAACCATGGCCTCCTCTATTATTCCAGAACTATTCTTAGCGGATAAAATGGCATATATGCTCATCATTGTTAAAAGAAGATCGTCAAAGACGCGCCTAGTGAAAAAACCAAGCACAAAGTATTTTTAATTTAAAGGGCAATTGGCTAATAAGCCTTCACGCTGGCCAAATTTAAAAAATTTTTTTTTTGAATGAGTCAAGGATTAAATTTAAAACTAGATAAAATCATTCGTGCTACTTTCATTCACTAATGTAAACTGTCAACGCTTGTGTGGGAAAACCAAGTACTAAATTTTGTATCCTGTTTAAACAATAGATATCAGCTTTTACGCCCATATTCACCAACAGCAGCTTAACCTGCTCTTTTGCAAGCAGGCTTAAAAAGTTCAACTTCGTTTTAACTTGATTGGTATACACCAACATTTCATTGGCCAATGATAAATCTCTTACGCCCGTATTCAGTACGTTTTAAACTCTGATTCAAACGTGTCATATCAACGCCACCTAAAAAACAAAGCCTGGTCACTGCGTCATCACACCTGGGGTGCGTTGTTCGACTTGCGAGCGCGCTTTCAGTGACGTCAATTT
>JAHWFO010018671.1:3281062-3304396 GCA_023313115.1 Rhysida immarginata | reverse complement strand
CCCCCCCCCCAATTGATAATCAGATGTTGTGAGGACTGCGCTTGAGCCAGCACACTGTCAAAGACTGATTTTTTTTTTCATAATTCAGGCTGTGCATGTGATCAGTGCGTCGGCGAATAAAACCTGTTGATGAGTGGGCTCTGTAGCCGCAGTGCGCATGTTGTACTGCTTGGCGTACCATTTAAAACTTCGGATTTATTTCCCAAAACTTTTCGTATGTATGAATGTTTGAAAAACTTTTTCCTTGCGTGACCTAAGTAATCTTGAAGTCAGCAGTATTCGCAAGAAAAATCCTCATTATTTATGACCTATTAAGGTGACTGGGAGATGGAACTATAAATTGTGTATTTTTTTTTCTCGATGATTCAGTGCAATGCCAATACCGATAACCCTTACGAAAGACCATCATTGAAGCCAGCTCTTTGCTTTATCTTTGCATTAAACAAAATAATGTTTAGATTACAGGTATTATTTTTACATAAATTTTAAATGCGAATTCCGGGAGCATCGGTAAAGTTCAATAATAATGAAATGAAAGACTTTCCAAATATACAAGAATGGGTGGCTGCGCCTCTTATCAACTAGTAAATCCTTTAAATCTAACATTATCCTTTTTTCCCCACTGGTCACAAAGGACGCACATTAAACGTCCTATATGTTGCAGGAACTCTAATGGTCATGTCGAGGTAAACAACTTTAGCTGTAGCTACTTTTAGATGCCTGTTAATGTCAGCAAATCTTAAAACGGAAGCGATTATCTTTTACTCTTTAGCGAGCCCGTGTACTCGATTTGAATAGGAACTATTGAGAAAAGATGAGAAGAAAAATTTCAAGTTTTCCGAATCTAAATATTTATGGTAATTACAGCACAAGTGATGAATTGTTTCACATTTGTATTTACATTGGCGTGACAACCATAAATAAAATCAAAATCCCCGGGAGCGTAAAGGGGCCCAAAAAGGGCAATCGATGGACGAGAAGAGAGCCAATGGCAGTCCGGTGTCCGAACGGCAAATTGAACGGACGGCCATTTCGCATCGTCCTCTCCCATTTGAAACGTGTGGCCATAGCACCCCCCCCCCCAAGCAGCCATCTGCTCATTGTTTCACGATTATTGACGATTGATAAACGACTCTCCCATTGATTGCAATCATTAATATATTACGCAGAATAATGGGCCGCATAATTCATCGTCACCGAGCATTAACCTTGAATCACTAAACAAATTGCTTTCGAATGATTTGTACGTAGAGTGACGCTCAACAAAAACAAACAAACTTAATGCCACTCGAAAAGTTTCTATAGAATTCTACGGAAAAATAATTACTGCGCTGGACAGTTCTGCGTCTACGTACCCCCATAAATTGTGCTATTTGTAGAAGAAGAAATTTTGTTACTCCAAAACGAATGAGGACTCATGCCAGAAGAAGGAAACTATGCTCTTTAATGTAATGAAAGCGTTCTGAAAATAGGAATTTGATGATTAAGGTCATCGGGCTCTAACCACAAAACCGAATTAATTACCTTTTATAATCATTGTGGGATGTGATAATAAGCCCCATGCTTTTCCTTTTGAAATGCACAATGATTTCGAAACCAGGATTCATTTTTAATCATGGCATTTTCTCTTTTTAGTTTATCTCTAATATGGGATATTAATAGCCAGAACATGTAGAGTTTGGGATATTAAATTGGATATGCTTTACCACCAGTGAAAAATAATCACCTGGTGAATATGAGATGAATATTCTCTTATTTTCTGCACCATTTATGTAAAAAAACAACATGTTTTAATGCAGAATTAACAGTAGCAAAGTAGAACATATATTTAATAGATTTCAAAATGACTACTTTGCTTATCTAAGAATAGCCCCAAGCATTACCCACAGCCTAAAAACTTTCTCCAACATAGCTTATGTATTTTCAAGATAACAATGCGTTGTTTCAATTGTTCATTATTAGGAGCTTTAACAAAAAGTTAATTATAAGAATGTACACTTGATCTGTACGTTTATCCGTCCGTCCGACCGTCCGCCAAATTGACGATAACTTGAAAACGGGTTAACTTTTTCAAAATTCTGTTTTCAGAAATATTATCATCAATTTCAGAAATATTATCATCAAGGTCTTAGCTCGGCTGTATCAACTTTTCAGAATTTTTCGTGTACCCCTTCAAATCGAATTCACGTGCTAAAATAGTAGCTGTAAAGAATACCAAGGTAATGGTATGTATAACCATGGCCTCCTCTATTATTCCAGAACTATTCTTAGCGGATAAAATGGCATATATGCTCATCATTGTTAAAAGAAGATCGTCAAAGACGCGCCTAGTGAAAAAACCAAGCACAAAGTATTTTTAATTTAAAGGGCAATTGGCTAATAAGCCTTCACGCTGGCCAAATTTAAAAAATTTTTTTTTTGAATGAGTCAAGGATTAAATTTAAAACTAGATAAAATCATTCGTGCTACTTTCATTCACTAATGTAAACTGTCAACGCTTGTGTGGGAAAACCAAGTACTAAATTTTGTATCCTGTTTAAACAATAGATATCAGCTTTTACGCCCATATTCACCAACAGCAGCTTAACCTGCTCTTTTGCAAGCAGGCTTAAAAAGTTCAACTTCGTTTTAACTTGATTGGTATACATCAACATTTCATTGGCCAATGATAAATCTCTTACGCCCGTATTCAGTACGTTTTAAACTCTGATTCAAACGTGTCATATCAACGCCACCTAAAAAACAAAGCCTGGTCACTGCGTCATCACACCTGGGCTGACAATTAAACTTTCATTGTTTACAACAAACGAAAAAGCACCCGATGTCATCAGCGTTTTTTCGTTTGTTGTAAACAATGAAAGTTGGATTGTCAGCCCTGGTTTGATGACGCAGTCCGCAGGCAGTGAGAAGGCTTTTTTATTAGGTGGCGTTGGTCATATTCACCACGCGGTTAAGTCGATCTTAGATGGAAGCGCATGCGCAGTGTATCTTCAGCAACTCCAGCCAAAGAAAAACAACATGGAGGACGATATGCAGTCTTCGTACTTTGAAGACGTTTTGTTTCCAAACAAATTAATTCGTCGCAAACAAATTCATTAGTCACAAACAAATTCATTCGTCGATGATATTTGCGAAATTTTCCACAGATGAGACCAAAACGTCTTTCTCAAACTGAGAAAAATTACCGCCACATTATTTAAATATAAATTTGCTTTTCTGTACACGTTGAAAGTAAATTTATTTTTACCACATTGTTGTTTATCGCCATGGCCATGCTTGGAATGAAATATGACCGTGACGTCAGGTCATATACCTGTCATAGGTCATGTGAAACTTTAAACCAATGACAGAAGGCGACACAACGACGTTTGGCGTACGCTACAGCTTACCCAAGCTGCCGCTTTGAAATGTTGAAGAATACCAATCAGGTTCAAACGAAGTTAAAATTTCAAGCCTCACTTGCAAAAGAGCGAGTTAAGCAGCTTTTGGTAACCTATGACTCGTATATGACCTGACGTCACGGTCACATTTCATTCCAAGCAAGGCCATGGCGACTAAACAACAGCGCGCTTGCTGGTCTCCTTCACGAAAGTTTCGTGCGATAACCAATAGTGCTTTCGAAAATCAACCTCGTCAAGTTGTACAAGGTAGATAATCTTTTTTTCTTATTAGATTCATCGTTTGCGACGAAAGAATTTGTTTAGAACCAAAACTTCTTCCAAAGTAAGATGAGACTGCATATTGTCCTCCATGTTGTTTTTCTTTGACCGGAGTGGCTGGAGATAAACTGCGCATGCGCATCGGTCTAAGATCGACTTAAGTGGCCGTAGGAAGCAACTTAAACTCCGCGGCATTTAACTGCGTGGTGAATACGAGTTATGCTTAAACTCGAGTTTAAACTCGTTTTAAAACGTGGTGAATACGGGCGTTAAGGTCTTTCTCGTGGACTACGTTAAGATTGGGTCTGAAGTAATACTGGAGGTCATGGTATAACAAATGATTCATCAAGAAAGAATACACTGTTGCTTTGTTTGTTTTAAGTATTGTTGACGTAACACACTTTTGGATCACCTGGTATATAAAAGAGAGAGCTAAAATATATACACTCACTAACTCATTCATTCATCACGAAATCTCCATAATTATGAACCCTACAAACTTGAAATTTAGTAAATATATTTCTATTGGCTCCTAGGTGCTCGCTAAGAAAGGATTTTATTTTTTCTTTCTTCCTTTCCATTGTAGTTTATTTTTAAATTTCAATTTACCTGGAGCTGAATGGGATTTTTGCCAGCCTTAAAAATTGTGACGTTTGATTTGTTTAATGAAGACTATTGCCATTGTTCCGTGAAGCAGCATCAACAATGACTGCGAGTCTTTCGCGCGGAAATATAGTGTATCTTTTATCTGAATGGGATTTTTGCCAGGGAAATGTTCGAGAAAATAAAATTTTCGATTAAAAGACTTGGGGGGAGGTAAAAAGTGCAGATACAAGGGTGAAAATAGATGACCTCAGGATCTGCTACTTGCCTTACCTTACTCGGGGGGGGGGGGGGGGTGTTAATAAATGTACAAATGTATTTTTGCTTCACTGCTAAAGCTCCTCCTTGGATGTTTTCAAGATTTTAAAATGCCCTATACTTTGGCTAACCTTAAGACTTGATAAACCCCCAGAGAAAAAAATTCTAATGGCTTAGATCTGACGACTGGGATGCCCAAAGATTTGGTCAGAGACGACCAATTTATCCATCGGGAAAAGCGTTATCTAGTAATCGTGAATAATTCTTGCAACACACTCGTGATCATAATTCCATCAGATACTAATTATGGCTTCAAAAATTGTTCTTCCAACACATGTAAACGTATGTGTTTCCATTAACTTTTTTTTTCTAAAAGGTTCCTAGATAAGGGTCGTTATCTCCGAGTACATATCAATTTTGCATTGCTAACATCCTTGCATATTAACTGCAAATTCCTCATGGCGACCATATGACGTTACGCCACTGTTGCAGAGTCCAGCCAAGATGGTTGGTGGCAAATGCACGCCAGAGTGTCCGATGACGCTGGGTAAGCATTGGCACCCGTGTAGGGCGACGGCTGCCAAACCCGAGGGCATGCAGATTCCGACGGATTGTCCACCGAGAGACGTTTCTAGTGCGGCCAGTATTGAATTGGTCTGTGATTTGCTGCACTGTTGCGCTCCTGTCTCTCTGAATCATTCGTCCCAGGTGTCGCCGGTCACGATCATTCAGGGCAGCTGGACGCCCGGTATGGTGCCTGTTGTGGACTGTGATGCCTTCATCCAGCCATTCCCGATACACCCTGGAGACAGTTGAGCGGGGAAAGCCAAATTCCTGCACCACTGCCGAAATGGAACATCCCATGCGTCGGGCACCTACTATCATACCCCGTTCAAAAGACGTCAACTCGCGACGACGTGCCATTTCTGATTAATCACTTATCCAAGCTCTTCCCACAACGTCTAATGGTCCATTCCCAGAATCCGTTACCCCTGTGAATTCGTGAGCCATGCCCATCAATCAATGTGCTTGCTATCCCATGAGTTTTGCTAACTGAGTGTATATGTAAATGAACAGTTACTTTCACAGACAGGTTTCTACATAATTCTTATATACATGTAAAACTTTAGCCAGTGCGCAACAATCGTTTGCCTCTATATAGTTAATGCAGTTCCGTTTCTACTTGTGAAGTCTAACTCACTATATTCACAGTTTTAAAACCAACGATGTTCCAGCAGCACAAATATTTGCGAATGTTCGCCTTTTGCAGTTCTTTTCCCTTCCTGCAAATGACAATTCAATGACTACTCCTTGTTTGTATACGTTGCTGTGGAGTCCCTATTTTGTTTTATGAGACCGTGGCGCAATGTAATGAGCGACAGGCCAAATTCAAACTTATACAATATAATTCTTTGAGGTTTTCTTTCTTCTGGTTCATAATTTATCACTATTTTTTGCGATGATTAAGTAAAATTTGAATGTATCCCTGTATAAATGAAATAGTCAGTGGGAATGGAAAAAAGAAGGAACTGTGGTGTGGAATTACATGTATATGAAGAAAAGACCTTTTCTCCGAGATATGAAACGCCGGATATGAAACGATCACAATTATTTGTAATGTACAAACAGCCACAGTGCATAAATAATTTTACTCCAAAGTTAATCATAAATGTGCTCAATATGACGACATATGCCTTTTATTTGCTTTTCCTCATGAAAGTGAATGTTATTATGGTAATTTTTGGTAATTTCTTGATTTGCATGTTGAACATTCAAATGTCTTTGTGAAGTGCATAGGAAGGTAGCTAATAAAGTCAACATGTGACTATTGGTGATCCGTTTATCGTATTTTGGAAATTTTTCTGTTTTGTTCGGAATTTCATGCTGAACAAGTCTTCAATTGGAATTTTTCGTGTATCTGTTACGGTTTTTAAGATTCGGTTTTTTGAATGTGTTCTAATTTGCATATATGGGATGATGAAAAATGCACCACGGGATAGGTCACCCACAACTCCTATTCATTGAATTCATCAAAATTGACATAACTGCTTCGGTTACAAAAATAAAAGGGGGGGGGGCTTATTTTTGTATCCATCCTGTATGTACATTATCTTATTTCACATGGGAATATTTCTTATGTGGAGCGGACCAGCCCGAAATTTCGGGCCAGCCACGCTGGATCGAGCTCTAGTTAAGCTCACTCCAGAAATCGCTTTTCACACGTGAGAAATAAAGCACGGCTCTCGTTTCTCCGGAAGTAGTTGCTGAGCATGCTCTTTCCATCAGATGGCTTCCGGCTCAGCTTCTCCTCTGGTGTGCGACTACCGAGATCGCTCGTTCGCATTGCATTGTAGGATAGCTGGCCCGGGTTAGGCGCCTTGGCACGGTTGTGATAGCGTGCCGTGCTGGCTCATTTTCGAAGGATGTGGCGCGGTCCAGCTCGCATTGGCTCAGTTTGCATTCAGATGTAATAAAACAAAATAACCGGGCCAGCACGGGCTGGCTCGGTTTGAATTATCCCATGTGAAATAAGTATTAGGGTACTAAAAGGGAGGATGATAACTGAAAGGATAATAACTAAAAGGTGGTAAATTATTCTCATTGATTGAGCTAGAATTATTCTCATTGATTGAGCTCAATAGGAGGAGCCAAGCAGAGATGTATTAATCACGTATATGAACTGTACACAAATAAAAAATTTTCGACTTCTAGCTAGACATTCGGAACGTTGTCACCATCACTGTTGATGTAAAGCCTTTTGTACTTGGATTCACAATTTGCGAATTCTTGATTTGCATTCTCTTGTCTCACAACGACTCCTTTGCTTTCCACACAACGCCTTTAAACAGGCTTCTTTTAAGACGTGATATTCCCAAAAATATGCAGAGAGATCGCCTTTAATGTGAACTTAAATATACCGGGTGATCCAAAAGTGTATTACATTTTTTTACATTGTTAACGGCATTTTCATATTTTGAGCGTGCCTCGTAATTCTTATGAAAGCATAGAATTGCTGAAAAGCAAACACTGAAAATGTCGTTATCAGTGTAAAAAAATGTAACACACTTTTGGATCACCCGAATGATACACCTGAATGGAAATCTCGGACACCTTTCCTGATCACCTTGAAAATGCGCAAACGATTTTAAAGAGCATGCGGTCCTAGTCGCATCATTTTTGACTTTTGTGGTCTATATATAGATCGTCGCATCATGAAGACGCAATCCTATACATGTTCTTTAATTTTATTAAAGCCTCTCGAGGAAACTCTCGAATAAAGGAAAAAGAAGGAGAAATCGTTTTCACTTTTTTGCTAAGCAAGGTGAATAGCAGCAGCGAAAGTTTTTCCAGTCGCCGTCAATGTTTCTCTTGCGCGTGTCATTGGGATTCAGGTCGGCGTTTGGCAGAAATCCAGACACAAGAAAGCAACTCTCGATGCTTAATTCTGACTTAATGAAGCGGAGAGAAGTGCTCGAGAAATCAGTCGATAGGTGGCGTAATTCCAGTAGTCTGTTCCCCTTCGACTGTTAATTCGATTCCCGCCACCACCTCCAGCACTCTGTAAAAAGACGTTCCCAATAAGAGTCTGACAATATCACTGAAGGGAAAGGCTTGCTTCAGAGAGAGAAAAGAGGCCTCCTTCCGGACAAATATGTCTTCATATGTAAGGATTTTTCAGAAATTTATGAGCATTTGGAAAACACTTGCTCGATAAAGAAATTATTTACCATCCAAGAGAATCCAATTTAATTTCATAAATGTTTGACGGAAAATTAATCATTTTTGCAACATTTAAAAATGGCGCTTTCTAACACGTGATTTATTTCTTATTTAATGAACCTTGAAAGCTTTGAGATAAATCACTAAAGGAATCGGTATAAACTTAATTAAAATATAGAAAAATGAAGGAAAAATTCTGCGACCTAGACTCGAACCAAGGACTACGGCTTTTTCGTGGTACTTAATTCGAGTCAGGTCGCAGAATTTTTTTCTTCCCTTTTCTATATTGTAATTATGATATGCTTGAAGAATTTTCTTCACTTTCTTCTCTTCTCGTTGGGTTATGCAGATATAAGCCAATTCTTTTTTCCGAGCTTGACGGGCTTATAAATATTCTGGAGACAGTTCCCAGAATCTTAGATCCCTTGCTAATTATATGTAGATGTGCCCTTCGAAAAAGTCCATTTTTCGGTATTTATTGTCTGGTACGTCGCCCAATGGAAATTTCTTTGGCGTCATGAAACCTCAGCAACATTCATACATTAGTTCTGGCGGATAATTTTCTTGTATGGGATGATGATAAAGCAACATTCTGCGAAACAGTAACTAAATCCTTTTATTTGCAAATAATGTGATAGAATGTTAACGTTACAGAGTTGTTAATGTGCGGTTGGGGCATAACTAGGATATTTCCGGAAACATATATGTTGTCAAATTCTTCGTTGAATCTTCATTTGACAATCATATTTCGCCTCAGTGAACAAGTGCCAACCATTCAAATTATCAATTAACCCGCCCTCATCTCCGTTTGCAGATTCTTCAACAGAATTTTCATTAATTTCAACTGATGCAATAATATTTTTTTCATCGGCTAAATCATTATTTACTTAAAGTACATCAATAACATCTTGCAAAGTGAAACCCTTATTTATATGGCACCTTTATAAAAAGTACCGTTGAACCAATTATGACCATCGTCGAACTTATTCAAGAACCGAGCTATATTTATCGATTAGCGTATAAAGATTTTGAAAATCATTTATACGTTTTTAGGAAATCCAATCGCAGACTGATGGACTTTTTGGAGCCCCAGCTGGTGTTTGAAAGAATTACGGATATTTATGCTTAAATATGATTGGGACATCACCCCATTTTTTAAAACTATTTGCGACAGTAATATATTTTATATTGGATGATCTAGCTATTTTATATACTAATGAATATTCTGCTAATTTAACTGATGTGAAAAGTGACCTTAATTTGATATCCAAATGGTTATTCGATAGTGGATTACGCCTTAACCCAAGCAAATCTAAATTCCAAATATTTTCTTATTATGATATTTATTCAAATCATAACTCTATATTCTTCCATAGTTATTTATGTAGACATAGCTGTACAAAAAATTGTGATGAGATTGAAAATGTTAGTCGTTTTAATTACTTGGGTATTGTAGTTGACTCTTGTCTTAGTTGGAAATATCACTGTATCTCCTTATATAAGAGACTAAAACATATTGGCTGGACATTAATACATTTAAAAATGAATCTTCCAGGGTCCCTAATGAAATTATCATATTATGCTTTCTTTTATTCCATTCTTCAATATGGAATAAAGCTATGGGGAGGCACATATAAGACTCATTTATATAAATTAAATAATTTCCATAATTACATCTTAAAGGTTGTATTTGGGCAGAAGGAATCCCTTCTTTATTTAGAGTTAAGGAGAATCTATATTTACAAAGTTGCCGTATCGGTTTTAAAAGAAGAAAAACTAGCGTTGGATACTCAATTTGTTCATACCACTAGGTTTTCTTTAACACGTCCAACTATAGTACCAAAGATAATTCACACTTTCGCAGCACATCAATATTTATTTTTATCCAAAAAAATTTTCAATAATATCCCGATGGAAATAAAAAAGAATTCTATAAACGGAAACTGTAAATTGGCTATTAAAAACTGGTTAAGCACAAATATTGATATTGATATCATGTTTCCTTTTCCTATCTAACTAAATTATATTGTTAGATACAAATTATATTGACAATGTTTTTCTCTATTTGTTATCTATTGATTGATTTCTTTAAGAAATCCTAGTATAAGCTTTTGCTTTTTTGGATTTCTATTGTTATTAATTTGTATATCTTAGATTTTTTATATTGTTTATACTTATCAATAGGCTTTACACTCTGCTGTATTTGCAATGTTTTGTATGAATGATGTAAAAAACTTTAAACATAATAAACTTAACTAACTTAACGTCAAAAAAAACAAAATTGCGCCATCTGTAGTCATTCTTAGTAAAACGCATAGCAGAACAAATATTTGAATCACGCTTTTTTCGGCGATTGATTGGTAGTGGCTTGCAAAGACTTTGTGTCCTGTCCGATTATCGAACCTACCGCCTCAGCCTTTTTGTCTGGGAGTTTATCAACTGGAAAATTATTCTCGGAGGAGTTTTTCATCCTATATATGTTTCTGGATATTAATAATTAAATAGATAAAACAATAAAGAAAATTCCACGGACTAGACTCGAACTTCCGATACCATAATTACTAGCCCACCCAGAATATTGAGCGGTAACCCTAAGGTACAGAGCGTGGAATTTTCTTTACTATTTTTCTCTATTTGAATATATAGAATCTTTATAATTAGCAGATACTATTCACATCATCTTTTTTCTTTATGAAAACAACAAGAATTGTCATATCATCGAAGGCACGACACCAAAAAAGTAGATTTTTCTCAACATATTGCGAAATATTTGAAGATTTCTCATAGAATCATGATACAGGTATAATTTTTAGCTATCAATTTCTGAAATTTAGAATTTATAATAAATTAAATAAATTATTACGATAAATTTCATAATGAGGATCATTTGAGAATTCAATATTTCCAATGTATATGAAAATTTCCTTTATGGAAAAGGTAAATATTAAATCGAGAATGGTTCTCCGCAGATTTAAATATTAAAAAAAAATTGATTTGGTGGTCGCGAGTTTTAAATGTAGCTATTATTAGATAACAAATTTGTGCATCCTAAATTTGTAGTATTCATGTCTATTAACACTATTAAATCTAGAGCCTTTTAAATTATTCATGGATCGTTCAAAATATTATGACTAATATAGTGATTCGAGCTTGGAGATAAACAGCAGATAGTTGAACCCCCTTTCTCGTATGCATGCCAGATTAAGAACCGCACGTGAATTTATAAGCATCTGCCTTTATTTCAAGAATATTTACGTTTGAAATTGTGAGTCCCCACACAGGGATGGTCTCCAGGATCCAAATTCGACATAAGAAGGAATTGAAGACAGCACTAGCAAGAGTAAAATGGTTTAATTAACCTTTATACTAATGTAAAATGCATACAATGGTGAAGATGGTTTAATTAACCTTTATACTAACTTAAAATGCATACAATAGAGCTCCTTAGATTGGGGTCTGATATAAATGGCAACTGCCTGTTGCTTACTATTATATTGACTCAGAAGACTTTACTTAAAGACTTCCTCCATTACTTACATATGCAATATTCCTTTGCCACGATTTCCGCTTTGCAAATGCCGTGATTCTCATTACCCTATTCCCTTTTGACATAGGGCAACTTCAATTCCAGCCTACAAAATCCGTGGGGGAGGTCGTGGACTGTCACTGAACACACATCTTCTGTGAAGTTAAACAACATCAGGCACGGCTAGTCACTGGATGGGCGGCCATCTTCACCCCCCCCCCCCCCCATCGGTTGCTGCGACCATCTTACAGCAGTCGTCAATCCAGGTTCATCTAGGGACCCAACTCGTTGGCCCCTGGCCATACAGGCCCTGGGTGGACGTAATGGACTCCATTAAATAAAAAAATATTCAATATATTCAGCCTTCTACCCAGAGTTTTTATTGGTACCACACGATTCCTGATATGCCTCAGTCCCCCTAACTATACCATCACAATTAGTTTGCTCAATGGCTTGACACGCTTATTAACATCAGGACCAATGAAGAGGGGCAAAAATAACCTCACGAAATACTATTCAACCTACTTAGCTCAGAGACTATGGATGCCTTTGGTCATCAATAACCTGCCTCAACCAATACAAAGAGGGGCAATTGTTCCCACAGGACCCTCTTCATTGGCATTGGATGCCCATTTTACCTCAGGAAGTCCCAATTTATCATTACTAATTCCCGGATATAGGCATTGAATTTATAATTTGAGCGGCAACAATTTCTTGCATACTCAATAGGCTTCTCTTCAGCCTCCACAGAGTATCCATTACTTCACCATCACTATCTAGAGTCATCACGGCAGTTGCTTCACGTAACAAATTTTACTACTACATATGTAGCCTACATTAACCTTATAGTAATTTTGGTGTCATAATATCCCCTTGATTGCTTAAGACCCAGGCATTAATTAGCCCTTCACTTTCGCAGTATCACATTATCAGACATAGTTTTGGTCCTATTTGACAATGATACAGGATGCGTATAAAAAGTATTGGGAAAGGTTTCGGAAAAATAGATTTATTTCAGATATTGCTACAAAACCTTAAAATTCTTCAAGGTCACAATTAGAGAGCGTCGACACACTTTTTGCCAGCGCTTTTCCACGACTCGAAGGCTCCCTGGTAGGCGGATTCCGGAAGGTCCTTAAGGATACGCATGCAAGCTTCTTTGACGGCACTTAGGATCCCATGGTGCTGTCCTTTGAGGGAGGATTTCACTTTTGGGAATAGGAAAAAGTCTACTGGGGACTGTAAGGGGGTTGGGGAATCGTCGCGACGCCGTTTTGCGCCTCTGCTTTTGGTCGTCCGTCAAGACCTTCGGGACGAGTTTGGCGCAGATCTTTCGCTTCGCCAAATTTGGTATGATAATGATGTCCACTGTCATCTTATCAATGCCAATCCGATCTGCAATCATGCGCACACTTAACCGACGGTCTGAAGTCAGCACTTCACGCACATGTGGCACGTGTCTCGTCCATCTTTGAAGAGCTAGTGCCACATAAAAACTGCAGTTTGTGACATGCTTTCATCCTTGAACACTTGGCGAATCATACGCAACGTCTTCGTACCCGATTTCCCCAGTCCAACACAAAATTTGATGGCATACCGCTATTCAATCGTTCGCTGCATTTTGAGCTTGCACCGAGTCACTCGACACGCGTCTACTAAAACTTCGATCTAGCCTGAACAAACGCTCGCAGGAGACTGACGCGGTTGGCGCGTTTTGAAGGTCAGACCCCACAACAATGAGCACGCTCGGTGCGAGCGCGCTGCGAACTACAGTCACGTCAGGAAAAAAGTTCCCGATACTTTTTATACAGACCCTGTACATCAACATTGACTAAATTAAATGATTATTATTACAAGTACAATTTCTTAAATGCTGTAACTTCTGCAGTCTCAGTGCTCACAAGATAGCACATAACCATGCAATGTTTATTTCCAAATATGACTAGACTTTACAGGCTTCTATTATTCGCTGCCTGACGGGCTAGCTATGCTTTTTCCCCTTGCGGATCTACTATATAACCGTAAAGTTAGTTTCCGTGCATTGGTTGTGTTTTCTCGTTCCCAAAATTAATTCTTCATTCGTCTAGGCAATTGATCATTAATCCGCATCGGATAGCATTATAATTTATCTTTGCAGTCAGGGTTCCAACCAAAATTCTGAAAATGATCTTCGGTGGCCATACTTGGCACTATGTATCTTCAGTTATCCATGGTCCATCACTCAAGAACATCAACGAGGGAATAATTCAATAATAGCTACTATGGTCTTTTTATAAAAATTCAACATATATATTTTTGAGAACCTCGGCATCCTTACTGGGAACTGATGCTGCAACAAACTTATGTTATATAGCATGCTGTACATTGTTGTTACTACTGAGGATAACAATCAAACAATAAATATGACAACAAACCAGGTTCCACTATAATAACTTAAAATAATACAAAAATAAAATTCAAGCAATAGCATAAAACAAATATCTGTAGCATATCGAGGTGGATTAAAGTCACAAATTAATAACATTAGGCTAATGTAATGAAGCAGGGTGGATTTACATCCATTTTATCGCAGAAAGATTTGTAAATTCCTGAATCAGCATTAGAGAAAGATAAAATCAGAATGGCGAAAGCAAATCGTGGCGGCTAGAGTTATTTAACGCCCCAGTCAAGCACTAATAAATCTCGTTTTTCTCCCCCGTTGGTTCCATGGGTGTTGGCAACAGTTCACCACTTGCCAAGAGAGTTCTCGAAACATCTCGAGGATTTACGACGAAGCATCTTCACGTCCAAAGTGAATCAAGTTATTTCCCTTAGATAAAAGATGGGGGATGGAGGGACCCTGAAAAAAAAAAGTCTAATGACAACTTCAATTCCATACTCGATCGATTTGTTGCGTTTTGATCACCCTGGAAACGAATTTCTCATTAAGAAAAAATGATGTCTTATTGTGTACAGTTGGAAGCATATGATACTGTTCCTTCTAGAATACTATAAACGTTTAATACCCAAATCTCAATAAAAAGTGCGCAATAGCAGTTGCATGCCTTCAATTACTAGGCATGAAATTCGAAAGAAAGGAATTGGCTCTCCCTTTGCTGAAATAAAAGGAAATTGGGTTGGGAAAGCAGGACCGCGAATAAAGAAACCAATAAGTCGACTAAAAGGAAACTTGGTCCCAGATTGAATTTTTGGTTGATAATGCTTTTAAGAGTTTGCTTGTAGAAGAGATTCTTCAAAGAAAATGCGCATCGATGGCAAAGCTTAAAAGAAACCTCCCCCTCCTCCCCACCCCGTCTCCATTTTTGAAAAACAGCAGGACCCGATTGTCCTTTTGAATAGATTTAATATCATTCGTTCCTATATGGTTCCACAATTTTTTTTCATTTCATGAAATCCAAATGAAACTTGGAAAGAAAATAGGATTGTATTATTGAAATTTTTGTAAGGCAAAGACGGTGAATCCCAATATAGTTTTAAACGGAAATGCCGCAGACCAATTAAGTAGGGCGGGAGATTAATTTTAAAAATATTTTATTAAATTACTAAGCTATTTAGACGTAAGAAATAGAAGTAGGTCGGGAAATTAAATAGAAAAGATTATTGGAGGGGATGTTAAAGATTAAAAAAGCGAACTAGCTATTGCATGTCGTTGAAAATATTGAAAACTTGTTTTTCTTTTATTTGTGTAAAGATATTTTAAGGAAAAGCAATTTTTAATTCAAGCTTATTTTTAAGCGTATCTTGGGAAAAGCCTTCAAATTTATTTAAAACAAAGTCCAAAGTATTGTTCAGATAATTACATAAAATTAAAAAAAAATACTTCAGTTTGTCCGCGTTTAAATATAACTGGTTCGATTCCTGGTCGCGGAATTTTTCATTCCCTTTTCAATTTGTAATTATATCTAACTAGTTGTTAAATTATTTTAAATGTTATTATTGTTAATGATATTTTAGTATACTCGTCGATAACACAAGTCAACACACATTTTGGTGCCGGTAATTTTAGGGGGTAGAATTCAAAAATTACTTCATATTTGTTCTATCAGGTATAGTTTTCGAGATATCAACGTCGCACAATACAGAAATAGCAGTCATCAATGTGGTTTCTGGGTTCCCTCCAAATCATCGGCACACCAAATTTCAGACTTCTCCTTTGTCCATTAGTCCATTGCCGTAAGTGTTCCTTACAAATTTTATACACAACGTCACCAAGCTTAACGCCAAAGTATCCAAGTTACGCTCTTTTTAGATAATTATGGCGCTGATAATCATGGGGTTTTTAGTAAAATTCGTGGCCATATATCGGGAACAAATGCCATGAACTTTTTCCCAGACCTATTATATCAACGTCGCACCTCTGTACCATAATAAATAGTAAAAGCGCATTAAGTTAGTGGTGCTGTATCTCAAAAACTATAGCTGATAGAGAGAAACTATTTTCATATTTGGGATCAACACATCAAATATAATCAAAATCAGTTCTAACATTCCAGGCACCAAACAAAAAACTTTTTTTGTAGACCTGCGTAATTTACACTATCGATGTGATTTTTACAATATCACGCGAGAATGTGATTTTTCAATCCATGCATAACTAGGGTGAGACGTAGTCTTTACATACTGGCAAATGCAATGGTGGAATGGTACATTGGCCAGGCCTCCCACTTTATCAAGAAAATAAAAAAATGCAAAATATTTCCTTTAGAGAGGGGGAGGTGTATAAAAAAACCTTTATAACTCAAAATTGGCTCGTCAAAGGCAAACAATTTATTTAGAAAAAAAATCGTCTCTGACAGAGGAATCCGTTCATGCTGAATTTCTTGTTTAGTTCGCTAATGTGAACGCTACAGCCATTTCTTCATTTTTTTAAAAAAATATTATTTCTAAAGAGGCTTAACCAGTTATCATAAAAAATAAGTCAAGGCACAGTCTAGGTATGTGTTAATTTCATTGCTTCTGCTATTTATCGTTTCGGAGAATTTAATTGAACAAACTTAGTCATATACATACAGATGGAATTTTTTTTTCAAAATTTCAACATGTACGCAAGAATAAAATAAATACTCATAAAAATGATAAAGAATGATAAATACACTTATATTAAAGCGAGACAATAAGTTTACTTTTTTTCAAAATATTTTTTGTTAGCTCAGATTTTGTGGTGGAAAAACTCATAGAGCCAAAGGGAGTCTCTTCAACAAAAAAGAGAAAGAAAGAAAGAGAGGGAAGTTTTGGTTGCCATGGTGAGCAATAAGAGATGGAAATCTAATTTGGAATCCATAAGAACAACAACCAGCGCCATTGAAAGGCAAATTGAGCATTTAAATTCTGAGGATGCGAAAAAAATCGAAACCAAAAAAAAAAATCAAAAAAAAATCGAGAAATCAGAGAATGGTTAGCTTTTCGCGTCATACACAAAAAATGGCTTATCAATGTTGAAAACACAGGTTACATGGTAATTTTGCTTTCCATAACTGAAGTTCAATTTAAAAAAACATTCTGGTTTGTCAGTTCTGAATGGGAAAGGAATTGCATTCCTCGGAAGTAAAATGTACAATAATATCGTATCTCGCTCTGCAGACTTGCGACCGCCTCAGGGGAATGAGTTTCAGAATTTCCCTAAAGGGCGACTAGGTATGACCTGGGTTCGAGTCGACGACTCAAATAAGTCGACAGAAAATATTTGGTAGGGAGAAAATTATTTACTTAGTCTAAGTTTAATCAGAGTTGGGACGAACTAGGGTATTTGATCCGCAGAGCCAGAAATGTATATAGGTGAACTGAAACATATTAGGGAGAAATGTTAAATCTCAAACGATTCAAGGTACTTCAATATTACCGTACAAAATCCTGATATGGAGTTTGCTCGAAAAGATAATTCTCTATAAAGAATTCTAAAAAAAAAAGCACGGTCCTATGACCTATGACGACATACTTGGCAATTCCAACCAAAGATCCATGAAAGGTCATCTTGGACGCATCTGATTCTCAAGGCAAAAGGAGCTAAAAACAAATAAATAAAACATGACAAGTCATCAAACATGACAATATTCCAAACAGACCAATACGCAATATTATATAAGATAAAGATATAATTCACCAATGATACTCAAATTCTCAGTTTTTCTCACACTATTCAAGGGAAATCCTGTTGAAAGAGGAAACTAGCAATTCAGAGGCAGTCTTGTTGAATTCATTCAACCATAACAAGAGGCAGAAATACGCAATACCAATTGTCTCTGCTAAAGTGTTTATATTAATCCTGTTACATGCAGAGTATATTTCCATCAGTTTTTCGGTCTTTAGCGGCCGTTCATTTGAGTACTTGGATGGCACAGCATTAAGATCGATTCGAACCTTATAATTCCATATGAATTCCTCAAAATTCCAAATGAGTATGGAGTCTTCGTTGGGAATCGTATCACAATTTTCGTTTTCTCTCTGCTTTTTCTCAATAGTTTTTCCAGTTGTATTAATGTTGGAATTAATGAATGTGTGAGTTATTCGAATCCAAATTTCTTCCGAATTTACTTTTTTTTGGTTTGATGCTTCGGTTTAAATGGTATATTGGATCAAGTTCTTTAAAAGTTAGGATATTTTCTCTTTAACTTAGCAACCAAAAACTCTACAAAGTATTGTAACTCTACAGAGTATTGTAAGCTGGAGTAGATATTAGATATCTATATAGCAAATAATGTACAAATCGCTACAGAATTAAGGTAAGCTGGTACTGTACCATACCATGAATGCAGGTTAAATACAAATTTCATGTGCAGAGCTCAATATCTGCGTAAAGATATGAACATTTTAAAAATAAATTAATTACAAAAATTATAAATAAATATCCATATTCTAATCAAAATATGTAAGTACAAATTCCGCTGGTATTGCTGATACAACCCTGTAAAGTCAGAATCAAAAGATCCACCTAAAGCTGTGTTCTCCAAGGAGAATTGTAATAACTTGGACAAACTCTTTGTTCAAATGGACAGGATTTTCAGAAACTTCGAAACGTTGTTTTCGTTTCTTCACTTCCCCTAGGCTCTTTTCCCTTTTTATGACAAGTTTTCTCAGCTCCCTCCAATCCTTAACCAAAGTTGAGCCTTTTATCACTTCCATTTTCCTCATGTGTTTTCGATGTTTGTTTGTATGAATTACGTGGATCTTAAACTTTTACGAAAATTAACATCTTACACAAACAAGATGAATTTAGACTTTTTTAAGCTCAAAAGTTTAAAAATTTCAAAAGTTTTTTGCTGATATTTTCACCTGTATGCTTTCATTTATCATTCTGAAGTGTGTTCGCCATGCTCTTTGGATGACTATAACGTGATTTTCCCAATTGTGGCACGGTTTCTTTTCTGCTACGAAGAATCGCCAAGTATTAACAAGATCTCTTCAAACGGTTCATGAATTTTTTATAGAGCAATTAAATCTCTCCAAATATACATTTTCCCCAAAGGAACATTACTCTTGAACATCTTTCAAAGATCTGGCCTCGCTTTTAGAACGCACTAAATATTTATTAAAAGTGAGTTGCTGGCTGAAAAGGACTCGGAGCGCATAACACATGACAAGACAGCGCGTCACAATGAAGCTGGATATCTTTACTTTCTATGTGATGACTTTTGTGTGGGAACTTATTAAGGGGGTTGGGAGCATGTGTTGGTGTGAGGAGGTGCGTGCATATATGTGTATGTGTGTCTGTGTGTATGGATAGGAGGAGAGAAGGTAGGTAATGGTGAAGTTGCTGCTTCCTGTTTATGTTAAAGCCGCTGACAGCGCCCGACACGGCGACTCGTTTGAAGCAGAAACATGACAGCGCACTTAACTTCACTCGGGGGAAGAGAAAGAGAAAAAGAGTGAGAGAGAGAGTGAGAGAGAAAGAGAATTGTCTGCTTTGAACCCCCAAAAATTCAACAGATAGACATGAGAGTTAAAGAGGATCCACTCAGGGCTTCAACGTGTTAACAGAAAAGTCACTCAACAAGTATAATGGAAGAGAAATTCTTCGTGTTCTAATGTATTCGACCCCATCTTCCCTCACTTCAGCTTGGCTCTATTTGATTCTTTTAGCGTGCAGAGTTTATACAAATTCTGACCAGTCCAGGTCGAGTAAAACTCTATTGGGTTCAGTTTATTTTATTTTCTACAGTTGTAAAAAATTCAATTATATGGGAAAACTCCATAAATTCATAATAGCATAAGTGTGCCGTTACCAACTCCATCCATTGCACTGCAATGTAATATTCAAGATTCGTAATTTATTTACTTGCAATAAATACCTCAGATTTTTCATTCTACGGTATGCGGCAAAATAAACGGTACTGAAATGCATCATCTTCTTAAACGTTTCATAATTTCAGTACTGTTTATTTTGCCGCATACTGTATTTACAAAAACACCAATCAGGGTTGTTCAAGCTGAGGGTGTTTTTTTTTTTTTAAGAAATGGCATTAATTTAAAGCGTAAATTTCCATGTACCAATCTAACATTTCCAATTAATTATCCAATCAAAACGTATCGAGAATTTATACAATTTCAAAACCAACAATTTTGAAAAACCAGTAATTTTGAAACCAACAATTTAGAATTGTCTTATAATTTTGAAAATTTTAAAATACATACAAATAGAGTTCTAAATGAAAGTTTTCCAAGATGATCCGGCCGACTGCTTACACACTTGCAGAAAAGCTCATGAAAAAGAATGTTAGACTGGTACATTGTAGGTAACGGGGGAAGGTGGGCTGCTGTTTTTTTCAATCTATTTTATATTTTTTATGTTCTTCAGTTGATTCTTATTGTTGGGTTTTCAATAAATTGTCAATTGTTATAAATTGTCAATGTTTGAATTTAGGAGAAATTTTATATACAGGATTACAGGGAAAGTCGAGCTAGATATTTAAGGACGTTATTATTTAGGTCGTTGCCGACAGATTTGACCCTATAACTTACTATCCAAAAGTTAACCGTTTTCTAGATATATGACTTTTAAATTAAAAGAAAAAATATCATTTTTTACTCTAATTTCAACTTTTTTTTTTAATTTCCAGACTCTAGGGTCCAATTTTTTGCTGTTTTACGTAGGGGGTGTGCCAGTTTATAAAAATAAATAATAAAACTTGAAACAACTTGCTATCGGTTTAAAGTAGCTTCTCGATAAGTATTTGAATGTAGATGTTTTCACTAAGTGTTCCCAACTTTGAAGCACGTTAATTAAAAAAAGTTCTATAGAAGTTATCCTGCAAATTATTTTAATAACTTCTACGTCTTTTTAACTATCCAAAAAGGTATAATACTCTCAGTTAAGTAGGCAAATCAAACACAATATTTACCCCTTTTGATGGAAGACTTACATCGTCCAGATCACTACAGCCGAGCTAAGACTTTGGTGGACGTATTTCTGAAAACAGAATTTGAAAAAGTTAATCCGTTTTCAAGTTGTCGTGCAAACGACGGACGGACGGATAAACGTACAGAATAGGCGTGCATTCTTATAAGTAGGTTTTTGCTAAAACTCCTAATAAGCGTTAAACAATTTAATTTTCTAAGAAAGAGCTGTAAAAATGCTCTTATTCCCGATACAAACTAAAGTAAAGGAAAAATATTTTGTCGCATGCGGAAGCAGTTCTTCCATTAATAAGAATATTCCCTTGAATCTTGGTAAAGAAAGCATTTATTCCCAACTTAAAGTAGACAAACAGTTCAAAATTAGAAGAAAATTAATAATTTTACATTACAATAAGAAACACTATAAATATACAATTAAATATGGATTTTTTATTTCTGTCACGAGGATAGTTAATAAAGTATGAAAGACATCTAAAATCCACACAAATCTACAACAACTATAACAAAACCAGCAAAATATCCTATTACAAGCTTATGAATTAAGCCATTTCTTATGATGTTTTGAGTCTTACCTAATGAAATTGTAAAAAGAATCTTCTTCTATATAAATCTTAAAGCTTTGTTTACAAACATCCCTATAATTGTGACAAACTGAAACGTCTATAACCGAAATCAAAGTGTACATTACTGTATTGTATAATAAAATGGTAAATATTTTGGTAAAAAAAAAAAAGTAGTCTTCAAATTTCAGATTCAGATAGATGACATCAGAAAGCCTCAGCAGGAGCCAGTAGCAGCTATCAATCTCATTGCCTGTTTTGAAATTTTTACATTTCCCGTCTTTGAAATGAGGGTATCGAACTTGTATATGTACAAAAGACCAAGCACCTGATGAGTCACGCTTTCTAATTTCGAGGTGGCGAGTTAGTTTTCTCCTTAACAACATAATGGAAGGAGTTTTTGTCTCCCCTCCCCTCCCTTGAACTCTCATTTCGATTGCAGGATGACACATTAAGACCATTAAGGCTGACGACTCCTTCTATTAACCATGTTCGTGGTGATCGGGAGCAATTACAGTGCGCAAGCGCCGTTTGCATTTCGCGGGGGTTTGTTCTCGGTGTAGAAACAACGGTTAATTTTGCAGTTGCTTACAAACGGGTTTAATTTATTCATTTTGACGAGATACGGCTTGGAAGGAGGAAACAGAAACGAAATTGTTCATTTATGTTAAGATCGTTTTAGGATTTAGTTGAAATTAAATAAAATATGCGTCCTATTAAGGGAAAGTTTCGAGGAAATAACAGGAGATATTTTTACTTGGCCATTTTAAAAAAGTCGATGTTCTTAATGAAACGAAAATCTCACCCACTCTATTTGGAATAATGTTTGTAGCGTAAAATGTTTACGGTAGAAAGTGAAACAAGGAATAAGGACACTTGACTAATCCTGAAAAACAACTAACTTAAAAACATCAAGCAACATTCGACTAAGTTATTCCATTTGGGAAAGTAAAATATGGAAAAACTCAAAAAGTAATTAAAGAAACAAATTCTTCAAAAATAAAAAAATATAATATTATTGGAGATTTTGAAACTCTATTGTTATTATTAGGCAAATTTAAGGTTTCAGAATCATGATGCATTCTTACCAATTGATTCAATCTCCTTATTTAACTGGTCACAGATAAAGGCTATAAAATGTCGAAGTTACCCATTATATTACTTCTGCATATTTTATTAAAATTTAAATCTATTGCTGAGATTAATGGCCGTATTCATCACTTCGGGTCAATCTGAGAATTAGAATTAAGGTTAGAGTTAGAACGAGATATGTATTTTTAACGTTTCCTTATTGGATAACGAGTCTCACACGTGTTAAGCTTTATATCTGAATTGCCCAACCTGCACTTTTAACCCGAGGTGGTGCATACGGCCATAAGAGTAATATTTGTTAGTATTTATTTTTAATTAATCCCTCTATGGATTTTGAAATTTTCATTTTTTTTACACCATCCTATATGAACTTCTTTTAATGCAATGGTTTTTATGGAAATCAAACAATCGATAATGCTGAAGGAGCGCGTCAGTTAGGCGTAACCGTAGACTTGAACTGGGTTGAATTAAAATATTGGTTCAAACATGAATAATTACATTTCATTTTATTACGGGTACCTTTGTTTATATAGGAAAATAAAAACTTGCATTGGGGGGGGGGGGG
>JAHWFO010018671.1:3265716-3279807 GCA_023313115.1 Rhysida immarginata | reverse complement strand
AGTTTTGTTACGTTGTGCGATCGTTAAAATGCATTGTTATGTTTGAGCTGTAGCCAAATTCATTCAAGAGAGGGGGCAAAAAACGACTCTTCAGTAAATACATCAATCCAATTGTTAGACTAAAACAATGGAATTCAATGCCTGTGCACAGACCAGGGGATTAAAAGACTGTTATTATTGATAGAAATACGAATAACAATGACCTTTTTAGTATCATGTAATAACGAAGCCAAAGACAGAACGAGGCCTGGGCACTCAAAAGTGACCTGATCATCGAGGTACGAGGAACCAATGACGTATATTCAATATAGACTCCGAATCCTATTGTTAACAGCAGCAAAAAGTGAAGCAAATTGAGCCATGATAGTTCTGGGCAGGAGTCAGCCGTGGAGTAATTAGCTGTCTGGCTGCTTTGTTTTTGAAGATTTTGGGCCCGAGGAATAATTAATTTAAAAACCATTCCTCAAAGTTGTTCTGCGCACAACTGTACAAACAGACACGAAAAAGGATCAGGAATCATTTCCCACAAGCATAAATCAAAAATACGTAACTAAAATGAAAATACATAACTGAAAGACGATCGAAACGAAATTGAAATTGAAACCAAGATCGAAAAATTATTTATAAAATATAATAAAATACTTCAAACACAAAGTAAACGAAAAGATAAACTTATCACTCCGTGATTGGCGTGTGAAAGAATTATTAATCAGTTACTCTAATGTTTAGCCATGTGTTTTGCATCATCTTCACTCACTTTCGGCCATGACAGTTCTGGGCATGGAGCTTCCCAATTTGCTTCAAGTAACAACAATTGCTTCGGAGTCTATCTTTAATATACGTCATTGGTAATTGCGAGGAACAATCCATCCTTCATTGTCTCCATCTTGGATTTTAACAATCAGTGTTTTTTTCATTGAAAAATGGAAGGAAAAATTCTGCGCCCTGGATGCGAACCAGGAGCCTCGACTGTCATGGTCGACGCCTCTACCAATTGGGCTATCGCAGACACCCGGACAGCCAATCATTACCTGGTGTTTGGACCGCTAAACTCTAAAACAACTGGAATCCCGATAGCTACCACACGATAGCATATTGCTGTGAAGCCGGGCAGCGCCATATTGCTGGTCCCATCCCTACTGAGGTTATCAAAGGAATCTTTGCTAAATGGGACAGTAAAAATTCGTTTTGGTGGTAAATTTAATACAAACAATTTTTACAAAATGTTTTTTATTGATATTGGACATATGCATTATTAAATATAAACTTAACAATAAACATTTTGTATAATATCAGTCTTACTTAAATGGTTAGGTTAACTCTCATGATTTAGCTATAAATAATTCGGTCTCGCCACACTTTGTATATGCAGTTACTTAACTATAGAAAGTCTTCCCACATCCGATTTTCTTCTTATTTTGGCAGTAAAGTGCACTGCAGGTGGGCATGACTCTAAACCTTAAAAATCCAAGAAAAGTTTTGTTATATTTATACGTTATTTAATGTTGTGTAGAAATGCTATTTATAATACTCAGCTAACAGGAGCGATCCAATTCGATCATTTAGCGTCATACAAAACTATTAAAATCGTTATTAAAAAAAAACCTTGTTTTAAGGTTCAAAGCCTAAAAAGTTTAAAACAAATCAAAATTACTGTTTAAAGTTACTTACTTGTTCGATTAAAAATGTCGTTTCCTCAAAAACTGCTTTGAAACAGACAAAACACATTTCTGCATGCTCTAACAAGATGGCGCCAGCCCCTCCTACCTGGCTTCACATTGTTGTGTTGCTATCAGCATTCCAGTTGTTTTAGACTTCAGTAGTTTGGAGGTTGATTTCCAGTATATAATTATTTTTTATCACTGTGTTTTCGTTTGCTGGAAACAATGAAAGATGGACTGTTGCTCGGACCGAACTTTCGTTGAACAGAGTATAGAGCTTATTATTATTATTATTATCGAGGTAATTATCTGAATGCTATTGAGAACAGCTTAACAAAGGATCCTTCCAATTGTTGGAAATACGCCTCTAAAAAGCGCTATAAGGATCGACAAGATCTCATAGTGCAAGACTCAAATGGGTGCACAGTAGCAGTTGAGAAGTCAGCCGCCGAATTTGCAAAATACTTGAATCCTTATACGACAATAATGCTTACACTTCAACAGCATCTCAAACAATCTCCAAAGATTATCTACCACCCTTAACAAAGAAGATGTTGTAAATGCTGTAAAGCAGATAAGGCCCAAGACTTCACCTGGCTCTGACAGAATCCCTATGTTTATCATCAAAGGATGTCTGCCGGTGCTAGTGGATATCATCGTATGGATATACAATATGTCGATTTCTTCGAGAACTTTCCCAAGAGATTGGAAGAAAGGAATAGTAGTCCCAATCTTCAAGACTGGTAACAAACAAGCAGTTAATAATTACAGACCGGTGTGCATTCTAAATGCAATAGCCAAGATTTTTGAAAAGATAATATTCCTTTATCTTAATTCATATTACACTTCGAACTTTTGTCCTGAACAACATGGCTTTATTAAAAAACGCTCTGTCACGACCAACCTTATGACACGGCTTGATCATGTTTCTTCAGAAGTGCAAAAAAGAAGACAGGTTGATGTTATTTATTTTCATCTCTCAACGTGCATTTGATTCTGTTTGTCATATCAGACTGCTTCAAAAACTTGAAATATATGGCATTTGTTCTGACTTCATTAAATTTCTGGCATCTTACCTTGATGCTCGTGAAAACGTTGTGCGTTGTTCTCTTTACCTTTTTTAGCCCCTTCAGGGGTACCGCAAGGTTCTATCCTTGGTCCTCTCTTGTTCAACATTTATATTAATGACCTAGTTTCACATATATGATCATCTCGAATTCTGCTTTTTGCAGATGACTTCAAATTATTTCGACGTATATGTGAACCTTCAGACTCTGTGTTGGTTCAGGAAGATGTTAATAGAGTGCTCGAATGGTGTGAAATCAACCTTTTAAAAGTCAACCCAACTAAAACGAGAGTTGTAACTTACTCTCGTGCTGTCATGCCGCTCATATATAACAAGTTTTGCAGCGTACGAGAACGATCCGTGATTTAGGTGTTATCTTTGATGATAAACTGTATTTTCACCATCATGTTGCTCTTATAACAAGCCAAGCATATCGCATGCTGGGACTTATCAGCAGATCAACTCATTCTTTTAAAAGACCCAAGTGCTTTACCGTTCTATTTAAAACTCTTGTCATCCCACGTCTTCTTTTCTGTTCCTGTGTGTGGAATCATTTAACACAAACTGATATTAAAAAACTCCACAGTGTGTTTTCACGCTTTTGTCAAATTATTTTCTACGCCATTTTACACATCTTACGGACTTTAACATAGACAACATACTTAAAGAAGTTCGTTGCCTTCATTTATCTCAACTCCTAACTAGGAATGATCTAGATTTTCTGTACAAAGCTATTCATAATATCATTGATTCCCCAAGTTTTCTCATTGCTTTTAACTTAAATGCTTCCTTATATCAAACACGATGTAAAAATATTTGCTATGTTCAGAAACACAATTCAATTAATCCGTTTACCAGATTATTCTTAAAGTATAACAAACTGAGTGATTTTGTAGACATCTTTAACTCTAACTATTATGCCTTTTATAATGAACTCTTAAACTACTTTGATAATACAGTATGTCAACGAGCAATTTTTAGCTCTTTGTCTATTTCACATGTACTGTAACTGATTTTTTATTTAACTGTATGCTTATATGCTTTGTCTTTGTTTAGTTTTTTATGTTCTGTTTACCTCCGTTAATGATTACTTGTATCCATCTTCAAATTTTCTGTCTTATTTTATTTTATTTTTTTAGCGTGTTCGTTGTTAAAGGTTTATTTTCAACTGTTCTCGTTCACACTTAAAACAAATAAAATTGAAATTGAAATTGAAAATTATTATTATTAAAACGCTTATATAACTTTCGCCATTTGGGTCATGTTTGGTGGATGAAATCTTGTGATCAATATTTCAACCCTTTCCACTAGTCCGATCTTGTTGACATTTTGCACTCAAACGTAAAGTCGGTGACAATGCATGAATCTAAAAAAAAAATTTTCAAAAAATCCGAAGGGGGGGGGGGGGGTTAAAATAAAATAGAATTGGGTTATGTTTGTTTGTTTGTTCAAGAGATGACGCTGATTGTACCTAATTTTGATATAAGCGTTGGTTTTGAAAAAAAAAAATTTCTTCATTTGTTATGTAATTTTCGTAATCTTCAGGCAAATTTTAAAGAATATGTAGAGATAAAAATCATTTATTCAGTAATATTGAAGGTAATGGCGTGAAAAAACCCTCCTAAAACCATTTTCCAATATTAAATTTTAAAGAATTACAAACAAGATTACATTCCTTAAACCAAACAGTTCCAGTGGTTTAGTAAATAACTTTAAAGAATTTATGAATTTTTAATTGTATATCGGGTTATTTAGTCTTCTCAAACAACTTCTAAGCCTAAATGGACTTATTTATGTTTTAATAGAAGTAATAAATATGTAAGCTTCTTTTAGTCGACTTAGTTTATCTTCTTTTCTTTCTCTTTTTTTTGTCTCCTCATTAACCCCGATTTTGGGCAATTTCGTGCCCGTGGGGGTCAACCTTTTGTGCTGTATCATTGTCTGTAATAGCCTTGGTTCCTCTACCGAGTTGATACATTATTATTATTATTATTATTATTATTATTATTATTATTATTATTAATTTTTAAATTGCAAATCTCATTTACAGTGTTTTGCAAATACTCTGCAGATCGAATAGAATTTGATCCGGTTCCGTTTATCGTGAAAATTGCATATTTTACGAGAATGCAATTGGTATATCATATAACAATTTGATAGTTATTCATAATTATGATAAAATTTTAAATTGACTTATGAAATTTTAAGAGACACAACAATTACATTTGTTTCGGTTGTCGCCATTCTCATACATTATAAAAAGATATTTATCTAAATAAAACTTTCATTAAAATTGTTGTTCCTTTAATTTTAACAAATCTCATTTTAACTGAAATGCATAATCTCTTGTTCTAAACAAAACAGGTTCTCTTAATCGGTATTCGAATTACAGTGGCCGGATATTGCTCAATATGCAATTACCCTGCAGAATTGTCTGTGACTGATTTAGAGCAATCAAAGGTGCATTTAAGGGCCTTTATGATTTGATTATATTTAACGTTAATATACCTGAAGGAGATTAATTTATATTTAAATGGAAAATAAAAGAAGGGTCATACAAAATAAATTCAGGGCTTCACTTTTCCAGACTTTCCATTAACTATTTAGACGGGATACGAAGAAATCGCTTAGGTCAGACCTTCTTCATCCTCAGGGTCGACTTGTGGTTTGATGGAGAAGTTTGCCAAGGAGTGGCTCCATTAATCATTTATTAGCAGAGACAGAGAAAGGAAAGGGAAAAGGAGTCTCGACCTCAAATTAGCATTTCTTCTTTCTGTTGAGTCACCTGTGAAGTCCCAAAAAGGTCACATTCCCCACTCTTTTAATATTGATGCTTGGGAATATTTACGAATTGGATTCTAATTTTTTTCGAAAGGATTTATTGAACCTGAACAGTAATTTACTTTTAAAGGTAATATATATTTAAGAAGGAGCTTACAGGGCTGAGATCACTTAGTAGTACCCAG
The DNA here is from genome assembly GCA_023313115.1 of Rhysida immarginata. Taxonomy (NCBI): domain Eukaryota; kingdom Metazoa; phylum Arthropoda; class Chilopoda; order Scolopendromorpha; family Scolopendridae; genus Rhysida; species Rhysida immarginata. The sequence goes on along the minus strand of JAHWFO010018671.1, from coordinate 3,274,114 downwards.
TTTATAGCTGTTCATGTAATTAATATTTAATTCTATCAATGCCGAGCTTATAAAAACTGCATTCAAAAGTTTTAAATGGCCAGGAGTTGTTTTGTTAAATTCCATTACATTTTACTTAACTGTCGTTCAGCAGCTGGTAATTAGATGTCAAGCTGTATATATCTGAAAGGTCTGGTAGAAACCCAAGACACGTAGAATATAAGGTATGCTCGATCACTGCCTTCCGGGCTCTGGCAGACGTCATCGATGCTCCCGCCATCTGGTGAACATCGGGAAAAATGCCCGATCGATCTACTGCTTACTATATGATCGGGTAGTTTCTCCCGGTGCTCAACAGATGGCGGGAGCATCGATGACGTCAAAATGACGTGAGCCAGCGCCCCTTAGGCAATGATCGAGCATACCTTATACTCTACTTGCCTTGGTAGAAACCATAATAATAAAAATAGGGTACACAAGGTGTCAAGGCTATACATTTTCATTCACTTTATTTAAAGGAGAAAATAGGTGCTTCGTACTTTTTGTAATATCTTTATTATGGGTGCGTTAACATAAACTAATCTTCATCATCATCTCCATGCCGTTATGCAATGCCATTTCATCGATAACATTTTTTTTCCCCATAAGAGGATAGAGATCGGAGTTGAAGAGTAGCATCTAAAAAAATGGACGAAGCAAAAAAATAAACACTTTATTAGTCTGAATTAAAAAGTAAAATGGTTATCAATCGCAGAAGCTTTAAATTAACAATTTGTACTGTTAAGAAGCCGCCCTATTGTTGCCGCAAATATTGAAGGATTGAGAACCATAATGAAACATTTCCATCTACAATGGATATCAACTAAGGACTGCACTTGTAGGTTATTTTTCATTTATTCAAATAGCCCATCTTTATCGCTTGAATTATATTCGCCTAATATGAACTTAAATATTTGCTAAGAAAGTCAACCTTCATTTTCTCAATTGTTAAAAAAATGGCTCTTGGCCCTCTATGATTTTCAACTCTTCAATTTAATACGAAGCTGTTATTAATAAAATGTACCATGCACATTAAAATCGTTAAACTGTTCTGCGATTCATTTTTAATTAATAACAACAGAACTTTTGCAGCATTTCATTAGGAACAGAGCATGAAATTTACTTTGTCAAATAAAACGAGCAGAGGGGCTTTCCCTGTAATAGCGATTCTTAATTAAAAGCGTCTGATGGCAATTTATTCTTTCAATTTGGAGTAATTGTAACGTGACTTCGATGAGCAATAGTAGTATTTATTACAATCGAAGTCTTATTTTTCGTCTTTTTTTTCTGAGCCTTCTTTCACAGAAGTCTTTCTCCTACATTAGATATTGGATCAACTTGACTACCTACAGGTGTTTTTGTCAACGATGCTCTACAAAGTTGGTCTCTTATCTTCAATAGGCAAAAGTTTAAGTATGAAATTGCACTGCCTAAAGGGGATGAGATAATAATATACTCTTCAATAATTAAAACCTAATTACTAAACTAGAGAAAGTATATGTACGAGGGTTATTCGCAAAGTAAGGTCCGTTTTGCAATAAAAATAAAACTGCTATATATATTTTCAAAATTTTTTCTCTTTGTACCTTTAACTATTTTATTTAAGCACTTGTCATAGCGCTCAATGTACTTCTGCATAATCTCGTCATAGAAGCTGCCGCCGGTGAAAAAAGTCGCGCAGTTTTCACTTGTTCATCGTCGCTGAAATGCAGACTGCCTATGGTCTCCTTTAGATCCTAGAACAGGTGGTAGCCGCTGGATGCGAGGTCCGGACCGTATTAACGCTTCAATCCAAAACCAACGACCACCCATTTCTGGCACGAATCATCAATATTTCCTGTTTAAACCGACCAGTAGACATGGCAAAATCGAGTCATGGCAATCTTGAATCGATTTTGCCATGTCTACTGGTCGGTTTAAAGAGGGAATATTGATGGTTGGTACCTCAAATGGGTGGTCGTTGATCGAGTAAAGAGGCGGTCGGCTTAAAAGAGGAAAAAAATGCATTATACCTATGAGACATTAATTCCGTGCCAAGGAAAAATGGTCGTGTTAAAGAGGTCGAGAATAGAGGTTACACTGTATATATTGAGTAATGAAAGCATTCACATATTGTTTAGACCTACCTATGGAATTGAGTAAACTGTTAAATCAATATTAAACCTTAACATGTTTGCAAAGCAGCGGTTTTGATTACACATGATTGGCATATGAAGTTTCACAACAACATTCATTTTATCTATATCCGTAATGTCTTCTGAGACTTCAAAAACTTGTTGCTTTCTTTATTTCTTTTCAGCCACTCTACAGTGTAACTGTCTCCATGTACGGAAATAATTTCTGCAATAGACTGACGTCCGGATTGTTTTGTCATGGACCCAGATTGCTGCATAGTCTCATTATGTTTAATTCAAGTTTCCGGCCTACGTCATTCCCTGGATTTTCTGGTGATAGCTTTTCTGAAACGTTGTCGTCATCTTCATATTTTTTGCTTTTCTTTCCTTCTGGCTTTCTTTTCAACTGCAAACATTGCTTAAACAATGTTTTCTTTGCTTTTGGTTGTTGATTGGTAGTCATCTTTTTTTTTTATTTATTTTTTTTGCGGGATGCTGCGTCTACTTCCAGCTGTTGCTTGACAGGAGTGTCCATTAGCATACAACATTTTCTTTTTTTCCTCCCCTTTTTCATTTTCCAAGGGCCAGCTTTCGGATGAGGTCTGATGACTTCCGGTGTAACGATGGAAGGCTGGGATAATGGAGTCATCAGTTTGTTCATTTCTTGCTCTTCATTTCTTGATGTCGATGCCTCTTCATATCTATATTCTATGTATTCGTTAATTTTCTTTATATCCAGGCCTATATTTTGTGTTATTTCAAAAAATGTCTTTATTGAAACACATTATTGGGATTAACTGGGCCGTCCCTATAACTCCATGATCTCCTGTACCCAGTTAACCCTCCCTTGCCCTCTCTGCAAAAGATCCCTCTAGGCCACGTGTTTTACACTATTCAAATTTCAGTTGGTACTATAATGAAAGGGTCTTAAATTAGCTTTTCAATGATACCAAGAGCAACTTAATCTTTTATTGTTAATATGAGTACTGATTGTTGAAAGAGTAGCTAAAAATAATACTCTCACCTCTTAGATTTCAACAACACGACTAATACTCAGCAAGCTTCTCATGAAGGCAGCCATTATAATAGTAGAAAACTGCCACCTAGAGTTGACTTTACATGCTAAGTTTCAATGTTCTTCACATGACCAGTCAGAAATAAGAGATGATGGCCCTGTTAACCCCTGTACCCAGGTAACCCCACTCTTCCCTTCAGTTAGGCAGTACAGGGAAAAATAACAATGGCCACCTGCTTCTTCTTTTTTCAGGGCTAATCTCAAAGAACGTGTATATGAAGTCAATCTGTACTCCATAAACACATTTAAGGACAACATCTGCAACAATATTGCATCTATCCTAAACGATATGTTGGAACGAATTGGTGCTAATAATCTGTTGCATTCGCGCTTGGCATAGAATGGTTCTCAATTTTAACGTTTACTGTAAATCACTATGTAATAGTAAAATATATACAGCGCAATTCTGTATTGATATCTTTCTTGAGCAAGAAATATAGATTGCAAGATTTTAGTATTCTTAAGAAATATTAGTAAACGTGATTAGATTTTTCTTGTTAAATTTTGTGATTAATAGAAATATTGTGTAATTTTACAGGGAGTTCTTCCAATTTAAAGTGCCATTTAATGTAGATCTAGAATCGGCTTGCTTCAATTGTTAAATTTTTATAAGTGTTTACACAAAATCTTACATGAAAAAAATTTTTTTTGAAAAAAGAGTATTTGAAGCAATTGGCATGGAGAAGGCGCGAGTGTAGAGATTTTGGCCGAGTATTCCATCCAGGTTTTCGGGTGGATCAATAGCGAAACCCGGTTCACCAAGTTGAGCTTCATACTCTCCACAAATGGGAAACCAATATCCATAAATTTGAAATCCTCTCGAACTACTACTGTATAAGGTGCGATAGCTGTTACAGCACAATGCCTATTTACGGCTCCGAGGCCACATTCCATCTGGTTAATCGACCACCGAGGCCCTATTGAAAATATCTACGCCAAAACGATAATTCGCCTTCACCACCACACACCATTCCCGCTGTTTCTTCCCCCCCCCCCTCCCAATATAAAGAAAATGCGTAGCTGAAGCCAATTTCAATTATTGACTGCGCACGCTGTTTTTGCATTTTTGTTACGTCTTAAAGCGCTTAAAAAAGAAATTTAACGCCACGTTGTCTTTGAAATAAGCCTTTATTGGAGCTTAGGATTATATATTTTTTCACTTTTTTATCAAGTCTACTTATCAAACTTTCTTGTGGCATCTTTGAAGTTTGATCAGATGTCACAGTGTCAATATTTGTCGGCTTTGGAGCGTGAATGATTTCGTTCGGGGATTCGCGACGCCAATAAATTTCTTTTTCCTGCCCTCGAGGTAGAAGAAAGGAAGAGAGAGAGAGAGAGAGAGGAAAAAAAGAAGTAACAATTCCATACGAGAGATTTTTCCTTTTTGCCTTAGAGAAATGCTTGCCTTCTCATCAATCAAAATTCATTCATGTACTGTATAAACCAGGCAGCGAGAAACACTGAAGCTCAGAAACCAAAGTTATCAATTCCGGCTAATTCCCCTAATGGGAAAGGAAAACCAATGAGATAATGGGAGACAAAATTTTTCAAAACACATGCATTCATGAAGGAATTCATTCTACGTGAGAATTCTATAGATTGTTGGAAATATTTTATACGATGTCTATATCTGAATATACAGCTTGTCGCATAAGTCCCTTTGGGGTCTCGGAATCTGGCCATGTTTGTGACAGATACCGTGGGATAGTTACTCGATTCTTCGCTGGGAGGCAGAAATGTGCAAATAGATGAAAAGATGCTCTTATTGACTGGCCAGTTCTCTAACTTTACTCTATGTAAGTTTTTCTTTTTGGGTTGTGTAAGAGATAAAGCTTACGTGCCCCCTTCCCAAGAGACTTAACAGATTCTTCAAAGAATCAAGGATTCAGTTGCTACCACCGGCTCCGTTATGAGAGCTAGCAAAAAGGATTGACGTTTGTCGAGTAACCAGAAGAGGAATTAACATTAGTAAGGAAAGTAAAAATGTACACTATTCTGAATTGTTCACAGACATGCCGTCCTTTTGTTTACGTGAATTGGCTCATCACTACTCAGCTTCGAAATCCAAAAGGGACTTATGCAACATGCTTTTTTACGAGGAACGTCCAATATTAATACGAATTTTTTTCCAATAACCAGAATACAAGAGTTCTTGAGTTTAGTAGCTATTCCAAAGTGAATTGCATATGCATGATTTCTGGAGGTGGAAGTTCCGATTATCATTTTTTCTAGCCCTGTAATATTTAGCTGGCGTCAGGCCGGTTATATCCAGTGGGAGAACAGTGTATTGTCATGAAATTCCTTATTGTTAATGATGAGTATTACTACACACAACTTTCTGATAATGTTCCGAAGGTCATTCGCAGGAAAGGACACCTTAGTCCAGTAAAGGTGTTATTCTACATCACAATACTGCGAGATCCAACTGACTACCAAAACTGTGGCAGTTATTGGCCAACTGGGAGGTATTGCTGTGCAGATACTGAGTTAGCTCTCAGAAAAAATAAGGTAAAAAACCACTAGTAATTGAGACATTTAGCTACAAGAACAGAGAGCTTGCTCTAAATGTCACATTTCCATTGCCCATTTAACTAGATTTACGTCTTTCAGTTCATTTTTAAAGGAATATAATGATAAAATCAATTACATATAAATCATATATTTGTTATTTTCATCTTAATTGATTTAAAAAAGCTCTATATGTCTCAGAATTTGATACAATATCAACTCCTGGACCTTTTGATGTTTACTATCACACTTTACATGCATTTTCGTGCAGAGTTTTTACCGCTGATGAAGATATATCAAATCGGTAATTGTTAACACTTCTTAACTAGTCAAAACCTCTTATATGCAGAACAAAATCGCTCATCTGTAGATTTGAATCACAAGATGCCAAACTTTCTTACTGTACCCATAACTGGCACTAGTTAACGCTGTCTATAGTTTTAATAGTTTTTCATATTTCGGCAGTTTAAAGAAATGCTAACTACCAATGAATTCTCTGTATGATCTATGTAGTTTTCCGATGGTTCAGGAACCACGTAGCAGATGGGGGGGGAATGTGTTGCACTGACAGAAGGTTACGTCAAAAAAAAATTATATGCAGCTCAGTTCAATTTATCTCTCATAGTTGAATAGAAATTAAACCAGACATAACAGCTTGGATAAGAAAGAATGAAGTCAGTATTAACTATTCTAAAAGTGTTTTTATGAAATTCAGGCACGTTATAAACAGTTCAACGCGGAGTCTATAAAAATCCTTCTGGATGAAAATCAAATCACTACAGTTACCGAATATCGTTATTTAGGCATTATCATTTCATAGAATCTATCTTGGAACTCATAAATTTCATCTTTAGCTTCTAAATTGAGCAAGGGTTTGGGAACTATTTCGCATTTAGTTTATCTTCCTCGTTCCACCTTAATCCTTTTATATAATGCATTGATTTATTCTAATCTTTGTTTTGGAATTATTTTTTGGGGCGTTTCCTCCGATCAAAAATTTAAGAAGACTGCTCAAACTACAGAAATGGTTTGTACGTATGACTTTGCATGTACCGCGCAAAATACCAATTACATATCTATTTCATCGGCACCAGTTTTTAAATATTGACGATACCTACTGCATACAATCGATTTGTTTTTTTACATAAATTAATTCATAATAAAATAAAATTAGCTAGCCCTCTAAAATTAATTTTCAGTTTTGATTACCATAATAATCCAACTAGGAAATCGAAAGAGATTCGTTTTCCATTTGCTAATAACTATCGCCACCACACTCCATTTTTTTCTTGTCAAAAGAATTGGACCCTTTTACACCCCCCCCCCCTTCATTAGCAGAAAATACTAACTATTATAATTTTAAAAATTCACTGAAGAAACTGATTCTTAATAATGATCTCTGTTGTAAAAATATTATTTAAATTAATTTAACAATCTTTTAAAACTATTTTTTATTAATTAGTTTTTTGTGGGAGACGCGGGGAGATTTGCTCGACGGGCATTTTAGCCTTTCAAATCCCCTTGTATCCCCTGTTTACTGCTTCTTTTATTGCACTCACTCTTTTGTGAAATTTTATAATTGAAATTTATTAAATAAATAAATAAATAAATAAATAAATAAATAAATAAACTTTATTGGATGTCCCTGTACATATAGACAAAGCTCCGCACGAAGGCTATGGTTTCCTGCATAGCTTTGATAAAGCGTCCACAATTGTCCACTTCACGGCAAAGCAAAGTTTATTGTTGATGAAAAGTTTATTGCTGTTTTCGAATGCCCTGTAGATGAGCTCGTCTAATTTATTTAGATACAACATAGAAAGCTGCAAAATAAATTTATCGCTTCTATCGCTACTGGCAAGAATTTTGAGGCCAAGGAGTTGATAGTGAACAAACTCCTTTATTAAGCAAATAATTATTCAGATCCATCTAACAAAGTAATGTTCTTGAACCCATAGGTATAAGTGTCGGGAATCTGAAGTCATTTTGATCTTACAATAGACTTTTGGAACGTAAGCTTTAATTATATATCTTTGCCTTAAAACAACTGAATTTCACACATTTCAGATTCAAATTGTAAAAATATTACCAGTTATGTAAAATAATTCACTGCCCGGGGTCCTGAGGAGCTGAAGTAGAGAGCGAGAGAGGAGTGAAGTGCAGTCATTTCGCCTGGTATAGCTGTGAGGGTAGGTAGAAGAAAGGGAGCTCGGGGGCGTATGCAGAAAAATGCGATGGAATATTCTAATGGCGAGAAACAAGGATAATAAAATAACAAGGATTGCTTATGCGATGCTACCATCTAGCGAGAAAATTTGCAAACTGTGACGTCACTCCTAGACCCGACGGGCGGACAGCGCAGGAGAAATTCTTGGAATACGCTGTTCTGCTGACGCGTATAATATAATTTAATAACTACTTAGAAAACCAAAACTCTGCAACGCATAAAATATTTGACATTTCCAAAAGATAAATGTTGAAAATTTTGGGTGAACAAATTTAAACGCATTAAAAAATCCAATCTGAAATCATGCCATGATTACACTGAATACAGTGGAGCAGACGTACTTCCAGCGAGATCTTCAATACGACTTGTTAGGTCTACCAGCGGGAGACTACCACCTCGAAAAATTTTAAAGAAGAGTGGTATTAATTAATATCATAATATCGTAATATCAAAATT
>JAHWFO010018671.1:3180951-3265616 GCA_023313115.1 Rhysida immarginata | reverse complement strand
TAATGCGAAAACTTAAAAGATCTGTGCACCTTATTTTTATAAGTAGGCTTCGGATTTGCATATAATGCATATTTTTTCCCGAACTAGTAAATCGCTCAAATGATGTTTTTAAGCACTTTTAGCCCCTTCTGGGCCTTCTAGCTTAAGTTTTATTGTACATAAAAATGTATATTTCTGACTTTAGCGCGTATTTTTGAAGGGATGTTGCTTCCAACTACCGTTCATTTTTATCCAAGTATTTGCTGCTAAACAGGTAAGTTTTTACTGCATATTTTGGCGGATTTTTTTTTTTTTAGCGCATATACCATATTTGCGCATACTTTTGCACTTTTTAGTGCATTTAAATCCGAACCCTAATTACAAATAAAATGCAATAACCTGCTACTATAGTTTATCTATGGTTCAGTTGATTTTTCCGAATAGATTGGCCATTTATTTTCCAGTAATGTGTTAAATTTAAAAGAATCACTAGAGAAAATGTATCATCATTTCATTAATTTATGTTTTTGGATCAACACTTTATTAAGAGCCGTGTCAGTATTTTTTCATTTTTTAAGCATATTTATGTAAGCCCCGCTCCTTTTTTTTTTCAGTATTGACATTTTCAAGTACTCAATTAAAAACATCATTTGAGTGAATTACTAGTTCGAGAAAAAATATGCATTATTTGCAAATCCGAGGCCTACTTATAAAAATAAAGTGCACAGATCCTTTAAGTTTTTGCATTACAATAAAAACGACATTTTCAGTTTATGAAGTAAGCTAATTTTGAATTAATAAAAAGAGTATGAAAAAAATATAAATAACTTATTAATATATCAGATCAAACATATATATTTAATTATATGTAATATTTTGCGATAATATATAATAAATTTTATCAAAATTTTCAAATAAATAAAAAGAATATGTTAATTGTTGCTGTGTTCCTATGCTTTTCCTTTGAAGCAAGGTCTAGGAGTGACGTCATCTGCACCAGCCAATCACGTCAATTTACCCGCATAAGCAATCCTTGTTATTTTATTATCCTTGGGCGAGAAAGACATGCAAAAATTGCATCCAATATGGCTTCTACGGGAGAATTCCATTTTTCTTTGACTTAGAGGAGTCCATGAATATTTATTTGTAGCAGGGGTAGAGGATGGTGGCATCATAAACGGAGTGAAGAAGAGAAGAAAAGCGAGTGGCGGTAATGAAGGCGATAGAATCTAAATGGATTCCAATGGCCAATTTGCCTTCGCTTTATGACCGGAAGTGAACCAATTACGAGGCCGTTTGTTTACATCCGCCTCTACAAAGAAAGGAATCAATTGTTCTCGGAAAACGAATATAATGGGAGGAAAAAGTTGCTTTCAAATGATAGTTTTCAAATGATATGATAACCGATCGTTACTGACCCCATATTGTTCGCTTTAATCCTCATCACATCTCTCTGCTCCAAAACACTAAACGAACAGCAATTTGGACAAAGGTAAAGAAACATGCTTGGCAGTGGTTACGATACACCAGGAATGATTAGAATAAAATTGTGCTTAAAATGGAACTCAAGAAACTTAGCTGAAAAACTTTCCACACTTTTAATTAACTCACCAACAAGAATGTACAAATCTTGCAATCGATATTAAACCAACTTACCGACAAGCTAGAGAGCTGAAACTTGATACACATATACAGGACTGATGACGATGGGTGTTAAAGGAAAAAATTTCAAATCGGATCACTGGTACGCGTTCTAGGGCGCAAATTCATTTCAGTCGTTCCTCCACAAATCGGCAATTTCTTTAGCGACTTGTAAAGGGACGATTGTTTATACGAATTGCTTAATTGTTAGATCAAACAATTAGTTTACAAATTATTGTCGCCGATTTGAAGCACGCGATAAGATCGTGTCTGCATCCGACGAAAGAGACAGGTGACGGCACTGAAAAGTTACCTGGCCATTGTAGTAGTTTGAGCATTTTTTATTTGAATTCTTTACTGTATGAGATATTATAATACATAATGAAGTGTGGTTTGAAAATATCCTTTTTTCCTCTTAATATCGTGTTCAATTTTATTATTACATATCGCAAAAATAATTGCAAAAAACACAAAATTCTTAAAAGACTCAAGTACTTTCAGGCACAAATAATGGGAAGTTTGCGAAGTGTAACAGTGACACTACTGCACATAAAATATAAACTAAGAGTGCGAAGAGCCACGATCAAGAGTCTTTTTAATGAACATTGACAGTATAGGATATGTGTCTACAAAGGAATATCTCTGAGAGAGCTGAGCGCAGAGTGTCATAATTCCTATTTTCATGAAGAGAAACTTTAGTAATTTCAAATAAATGCACACTGACATTGCGGTTCGCCATTTTATGAACGAAACTTGCCCTTACGATTGGATTGGTCTTTGTCGGAGTCAAGGCAAGAAGTCAGCGACACCCCCGCCCCATGAATAGAGTACCACGATAGGCGATTTATGCGTAACTATTGTTTAAGACCTCACTGGCGGAAAATTTGGGCGAGTTTTAAACTCGAATCACTCTTCACAACAGTGGAAACTGGAGCGACTTATATGTTGGAGAGAATGTGGAAGGAGTTTGAATGTCCTTCATTGCTTTTTATAATAAGAAAAGATAGCAAGCAATAGATCTTATTTTGTGGACACCTTGCAGAGAGGAACCATCAAAGATTAAGAATTCAAAACTCAGTAAGTAGCATTCACCTTCTCAAACGCCCCATGAAGAAGATATAATTTATAGATTTTAGACAAATATATTTCTGGTGTTTATTCAAAATTTTTACCCGAGCTCAAACGGGTCAAACGATATAAGCGTTTGTACGTACCTTATTAAAGCTACGTAAACCTACCCCTGTCTCTCAGCTTTTTAATTCTGTGGGCATAACTCCAATACACCAACTCTACCATTATAGCCTAGCAGTTTTCATATATAAAGCAATTAACAACATTATAACTACGTCCCTTCCCCAGTCTTTATTTACAACCATTGGAACACCCCCTTACAACACCCGACATAGAAATTCCTTTCCAATCGCCCATATTAGATGCAGCTACCAGCTCAAAAGTATCTCTATCGTCGGCAACAGACTTTGGTCCACCTTACCCCCAGATCTCCGTTCATCAACAAGCACCAAAATTTTCAAATCCCGTTTAAAGCACTTCCTCTCTGCACCCCCACCTAACTAACTCCTACCATCACCATTCCCCTCCATTTTTTAATAATTGTTTGTAAATGATCAAATTGTATCTTTGTTCCCCATCCAGGGACCTACCTCGTCGGCCCCCGCCATACTGGCCCTGAATGGACGATTTTTTTATCTTCCTTTATCACAATTTCCCATGCTAACATGCATCAAGGACATCATGCGTATTTATCTGATATCCTGCTCAATATTAAAAAAAACAAAAATTAAGCAAAACTGTGTAATGGAACAATCAAAATGAGGGGGGGGGGTTCTAATCCCGCCTTCATCAGGGTAAAAGAGAAATGGGCTAGCAGCCCTTACATAATGAGACAGTAAATGATAAAAGAAAAACAAATTAAGACCACATAAAGAAAAATAATTAGCAAAAATTTTTGTCTCGAGAAACGATTAAGCCTAATCAAATCCCAAGCAACTCGCTTAAAAAAGCTGGAAATTTATCAATAGAGTCTAAAATAGCATATCTTAAATCTTCCACAAAATATAAACGCCTATTGTAGTCAGTAATGAAATATGCTTCAAGATAATCATTCCTCCATCAGTTTCCTGAACATTCTCTCTTTTTTTATTCTTCTTTTACCTTTTCGGTGTCGAGGATACATTAGATCTTTTGGAAATTTAACCTAGCAGGGGATCAGCCTACTGAGGCTTTGCTTAGTTTTCCAACCACAAACATCCATATTCTCGGCAAGATTCGAACTCGTGACTCTCTGGTTTCGAGAGTGGCAAAACCACCCAGTAGGCTACCTGAATATTAGCTTCCAATAAATATTTTTAATAGAAATATAGAAACAATATCCTGGACCAGTAATGGAGTAGCAAGAAGTAAATCAATTAAGATTAATAAAACAAAATGAATTTAAAAACTGATATTGGCAGAAATAAATAAATCTATTTTTTTATTTTTTAACAAACTATTTTTTTTTACCTTTACTAATAAGTTTCTATATGAGCAACATTTATTTGTTGCGCTGCACATATATAAGCGACATTCTATTTTTTTTTTATCTAAATTTTGTGAATCATGTCTGAGGTGATCGAAGCGGCATCCTTATCTCAAACTATGAAATATTTGCCGCATTACTGTATGGGTGATAATTATAATCAGTATAGCCAGCATAAATTTGATACTGTCTGCTCGTTGTAAAAAAAAACAAGTTTATACTACCATCCAATAAATGTTATAAAATCACAACAAGTTTTCATTCTTTTTTATAAAATCCTGTACTCGTGCCCTTCAAAAAAAATGGAATATTCAACCGGTAGTGATCCGCATTGTAAAATTCTCATGTTAAGTCAAATGAAACAAAAATTTTATTTCTAAATTTATAATGGATAAAGTTTAATTCTATACAAAAAGTAAAACAACTCATCAAAAATCTGAAAGTTATGAGATTTTTCATCATTTCAAACTAATGGAATATTGACAGCACCGCGTCAAAATAATGGAATATTTCGATTTAGATATTCTGGAATGGGATATCCCATTTGGTTTTCCAAGGTAGAATACGTTTTCTTACTCCATGCTATCATTGACATATTTACTCGGCTGCTAAAGAATTTTAATTCACTATTGAGATATGTCACCCAAAAAGGATCTGTCATTAACCCAGCGTCAGCTGATACTTCAATTGCACAAATCAGGTCGTAAACAAAGTGATATTGTTGAAACAATAAATTGCTCACAAAGTGCTGTTTCCAAAGTTTTGAAAAAAGCAAATTCCGGCAATGATTTCAAACAAGTCGGGACAAATGTGGACGCAAACGTACAGCGACGACACGCGAAGATAGACGGCTGCACAAAATTGTACATAATAATCGATTCAAATCTTCAAGTTATTAACACACAGTGATGTAAGGATGGAACTGATGTATACTTAAGTACAAGACTCCGGCGCATACATGAATTTGGAATGAACAGTTGTGTGCCCAACATGACACCTATGTTGAACAAATTCAACGCAAAGCACGACTCAATTGGTGTAAAGCCCATGGCAATTAGAATTGGACCCCTGAGGACTTCAGCAATGTCATCTTCAGCGATGAATCCCGATTCTGTCTAACGGTTGGTGACCAAGGAATCAGAGTATGGCGAGCTAAAGAAGAGGCACCTCAATAAAGATAATAGGAAACCACTGATCCACATAAAACTTTTAATCGGACGTATGCGCATTTCGGCAGCCATGCTGCCTTCTTCAGCGTACACAAGGATTTTGATCAGAACAGACAAGCCTGATCAGATAAAAGGCAAGGATTTACAACATCTTTTATAGTACAAAGTTGGGGATAAACAGCCAATAGTGAACAAGTTATTACAACGCGAAATAAAGGAACAATAAAAATTACCAAATTTGCATACGTCCGATTAAAAGTTTTATGTGGATCAGTGGTTTCCTGTTATCTTTATTGAAGTTCGTCCACAGTGTCCGGCTCCAGTTCTCTCTTAGAGGCACACCATTCCAGCACCATGAACAAAATCTTCAAGTTTCCAAGCAGCGTCATGGTTTGGGGCCGCATGAGCTCCATGGGTACGGGACAGCTTGCAATCTTCAGAGGAACGATTAATATCATTGGCCTACCAGGAGACACTGGACGCGTTTCTTGTCTATCAGCAAGATAACGCTCCAGCTCACACATCACGCTCAATAAGAACTGGCTACAGGAACCAGATCTGAACCCCAAACTGGCAAACGATAAACCACTCAAAATTCAAGACCTGAAACAGAAGGTAGTTCAAGCTTAGTCGAACATTGATGTCGACCTTTGCCGACAACTAATTCATTCTCTTCCAAAACGAATTCGTGCTGTCATTGATGCCAGTGGTGGCCCTACTAAATGTTAGTTTGATAAGTTTTGCTCTTTGTTACATTGTTTTTTTATTATTTGTATTAATGTTCCATTATTTTGAAGTGATTTTTGATTAATTGTTTTACTTTTTGTATAGAATTAAACTTGATCCATTATACGTTTAGAAATAAATTTTTGTTTAATTTTACTAATTTAATCACACTTAACAAGAGACTATTTTACAAAACGGATCACTACTCAGGTGAATATTCCATTTTTTTTTTCTAGAATATAAATGCAGCCTAAAAGGAGAACCTTAAAAGATCATTAATTTCATCTGTTAATTTAACTTGTTTACTGGATTCTCATATTCATCATTTTTATTATAATTCATTCATTTTGTATAAGATAGAATTCACCAATGATACATAGAATGATACTAAAATTAGCAGTTTTTCACACTCTATTCAAGGGAAATCCTGTTGAAACTAGGAAACTAGCAATTTCATAGGCAGTCGTGTTGAAGTCATTCAGCCATAACAAGAGGCAGAAATAAGACCCCCCCCCCAAAAAAAAAAAAGAGAAAAATAATATTAACTGAAACTGTCATAATTGTTTTAGGTTTTACTTGGGTAATGACCAAGTTCATCTTCTCGAAGAAAAGGAGGGAAGGAGACTGCAAAAGAAGCGCCATGCTTGGGCCCGGAGAGTGGAGTGGATTGCAGCGCTGTTATTGCGAAGTCTATTCTCCGGCGACAACTCGGTTCTTTGCCATTATCATGAGTGCGCATTTAGAAATGATTAACGTGGCGTGCATGAATGGCCAGGACGGTTATCACAAAAGGGAACCGTTATCGTTATTCGGAGGTGAAATGACGATAAGAAAACACAGTGGAACAATCTCGCTCCGAGTAAACAACGCCATCATCTCTTTCCGCTTATTACTGTGTCAAACACGGCACGAGCTCTTGCTTCGGAATTTTTTATCTCGCTCTCTTATGCTGTTATATGTAAATCAGCTATTTTCAGGACTAGAAGCAACGCTTCTTTACCTCGGAACAGAGCAAAAAAGGGGAAAAAGGTTTAAAATTTAAAGTTGATAATCTGGAAATTTGTGGTTTGTTGCTCTGCCTGCACATGCTCCGATCTAATAAAAGGAAATTTATCTTTTTTAAATATATTTTTTCTCTGTATTGAATATTACCTCTTTTTTGAATATTATTACAGTAGACCTAGCTCTTCTGTGTATTATTAAAGTAGACTCGCGATTTTCCGTAAATGTTGGGAAATAAAATTCCGCGGATACTTGTATCCCCAGAAATTCGCAAAATGAAAGAAAAATTCGAAAATATAACTTAAATGTATACAGGGTGTTGTATAATTCGATGACCAACTTTGGAGGGGTGGTAGAGGGTGATAGGGGGAACGTGTTTTCTCTGCGCAACGTTTCATGTAAGGCCAAAAAGAAACGTACAGTATTCGGTACTACTAAGTATAATGTAAGACTAGTCAACTTCAGATCAAACAAGCATTTATTATTTGCACGTGTTACAAAAACGGCTCCACGGACTGTCCGTGATGTACTACACAAAGTTGCAAACGATGCATCAATGACTGTCGACTGCGAGACAGTATACCGGCATTGTCCTGAATGCGTCCTGCTGCTTCTACCGTCCGAGCTATTAGATCTTCTTCGCTCTGCGCAGGAGATTCATAAATGGAGGCTTCCCATGTAACCTCAAAGAAAGAACTCTAACGGATTGAGGTCTGAGGAACGAAAAGGCCAGGGCACAGGTCCACCTCCGCCAATCCAGTTGCCTCCATACACACCTGTTAATAGATTTCAAACTTGTAATGCATAATGTGCAGGAGCACCATCTGCTTGAAACAACATTCCAGTAGCTCTGGCAGAACCTCCCTTAAAACACAAGATAAGTTTCCGCTGTAAGGCGTTTAGGCAGGATAGACGGGCCCACCAAAATGTTATTCACAATTCCTACCCAAACGTTGATGCCGAACCGTTGCTGATAATGAGCAGGTACTGAAGCGTGTGGATTCACGTCTGCCGATTTCTGCCATTGTACATTCCTTCTTGTGTCAGAAATGTTTCATTTGTAAACAACACATGGGATGGAAACTCTGGATCCTCGTCAGCTTTCTGTAAAAATCATCGAGCAAATCGTTCTCCTTGTGGATAGTCTCTGGGGAGATGTGCCTGTACCTTTTGAGAGTGAAAAGGACGTCATCAAATCGTTGGAGCACAGCTTCTTCAAAGTCAGGGATACGCACAAAGACGACGATCCACTGATGCAAAGGTATAATGGGCCGGGCAAACTCTGTTCGGAAAGCGATTATGGTAAATGCGTTGTGCTTCTCTACCATTCCCTTGTGCCATCCCGTAGACTAAATGTACATCTGCAAGCTCAGGCAACGTAAACCTTTCAGCCATTGTTTCTTGTTAGTGTACCTCTTAACAGGGTATGTTAACTGATACCTTGTGAGGACTGGTCAATTACAGCACTACAGATAATTGCAATTTCCCGTGAAATTCTGCTTTGCATACTGACAGTATCATCACCCGAATCCACATAATGGTACCTTCCAGGCAGTAATCACACATTGCAGGTGGTGCAGGGAAGCCATCCATCAGTCGCCAGACGTAAACTCTCCCTCCCCTTTGCATATAGAAGGCTAACTTTCGCAGGCTGGTTGTGCAGAGAAAACATGTTCCTCCTATCACCGTCTACCAGCCGTTCAAAGTTGGTCATCGAATTATACAACACCCTGTATTTAATTACTAAAAGTTTAATAAATGCATATATATAATATTAATAGACATACATTGTTTAGGCAAACTTAGGATTTTTAAAAGATCTATCGGTACAATATGGATAACAATAGAAGTCTGAAACTGTGAACAAATTGTTCGGAATGTAAGCAACGTAAAAAAATAACCACAAATCTACATAAAAATATTTTTATAGACTCGAATATACATTTCGGGGAATTTGCATCGTTCATCGATAATCGACGCAGTAAAGGTGGGACGGAAGCAGTAGTTTCACAAAGCTCACTTTTACCTACTTCAGTGTCTGATTAGATGCCACTAGCTTAACGAATCATGAAGAGATCTTGTTCTTTTTTTTACTGTGTGGTTTAATTTTCATTGTAATTTTGTGATTGGCTCTGCATACTCATATTTCAGTATAATTCTCAGTCTCAGTCTTCTAATTCATGCCACTCGCCCATGAAGAAGGTATATAGCCCCCGAAATGTACAACCGAATCATTAAAAATTTCTATGTGGATTTGTAGTTTCTTTTTACTTTCTTTACATTCAGGGGGTTATCGGTCTTGACGTAAAAATCATTCTGTCCTAAATAGGATAGGCAGGCCTATTATCTAATGGCTCGGATGATTCGTTTTAATATTAATATTATTCGAACCTTGGTTAAACCCAACCGGATAATAGGGAGTTTACTGAATCTGAACTTTCCTTTCCATATTGGAAGTGGTTCAGTCCTTACTATTGAGAGGGAAATGAAGTGAAATGCACTGAATTCAATTAAATTTAGAAGAATTAAACATTTCTAAATTTCTCTACATCTTCTTATCTAATAAAGATGATTCTATAAAAAAGGACTTAGATGCGACATAAGAACCATCAACTTATGTCATAGAGAATAAGCCCCCTTCCAATTATCGTACTTAGTTCATTAATTAAGGATATTGCTTATTTTCTCCATTCTTTTTTCCTTTTCCTTAAATTTGAGACAAAACCAGTCTAGACATGCGAGTTCACTTTAACTTGAACTTTAAGAAGCCATAAATAAATAAACAAATTATCTTTTTTCAAATCTTTTAAATTAAAGAGAAACATAACACAATTAGCAATTGTTCCGTGAAATAGGCTTCTAAAGCATGTGCTTTTTTAATAAGAAGATACATTAGGAGAGGAAAATAATTTAATTTTATGTTGAAGTAACAAACATAACAAAAACAAGGACAGAATTTTCTTCTGGCCTCATCGTTTCCAAAATAAAATTATTTGTAGCGAAGAGAACATATTTAAGGTTATCTTTGCAACAAATAACTAACAAGTGAAATCGGAGAAATAATTCATGCTGCTGGGCGTATCCAGCTAAATTTCCAATTTCAATTGTTAGCGATTGTTAATTTAGCAGTAATATCTAACAATTGAAATCGGAAATTTAATTAGACACGCCCAGTTTTTCTTTCGTTGGACAGAGTATAGAGTTTGTTTTTCAGTTTATTGTGGACTAGCAGGTAATTCGTTTTATAGTTAATATGTAGTTTGTTATGAAGTTTGGCCTATATTGTTCTAGTGAGGTCGGATTTTATGGGGGTAGCGGTCACGTGGCCTTTGTTTTCAAGTGTCAACACATGGCACGTGATATGTCATTCGATTCGGAAATGATGAGAAAGGAAAGAAGATAGAGCTCTTTTCCATTTTCTAAATAATATGTTCGAGAAAATTTTTTGTTTTAAATAATGGGGGTTAAATAATCCGGATAACAGAAGTAAAAATCGATAAACTCAGGGCTTCCGCTACTTTCCTATATTTTCTTGGGGAGGGTTAATTTCATGTTTTCTTTTCTGCTATAAGAAATTCAATTTCTCCTCTCTCTCTCTCTCTCTCTCTCTCTCTCTCTCTCTAACTCACACAGACTGTCTTTAAAATTAGAAGTTTCGTTGCTACTACCGAAAGATGATGAAACTACATGAGCTAAAGCGTGGCAGTTAGAGTATGCTATGCATCATACGAGTTGCTATCCAAAATTTCCTGAAATGTACCTCTATAAAATACGGAACTTGCCCAATCTTTTAATTTCCACCGTCACCTTCAAAATAGTCTCCTTGAGCGTCCCACTTCTGGAAGCACTCCTGGAAATTTCCAGGTTGAAGCATGAAGCATTTAACTGCGATTCCGCTTGGATCACTTTTTAACCGCAATTTCAATTTTCGGAAGTAGAAATCCGAGGGTGCCAGAGGACAGCGTTCACGTTGTTTTTGTTGAGGAAGTCCCTCACAGCGAGCGATGTGTGCGCCGGAGCATTGTCGTGATGGAGCAACCAGTCTTTTTTCTTCCACATCTCTAGCTTTTTGCGCCTCACGTCTTCCCTCAGTCGTCTCAAGACATTTCGTATGGCGATCACAAACATCGTGGATGGTCTGATTTCGGTCCTCTCGGATCACGTCACCCACTTTCATGATCATATCCAGAGTTGGGCTTCTTGACGGTCGACCAGAATGCTCGTCTTCTTCCACGGACTCCCGATCATCTTTGAGGCGCTTAAACCACTCAAGTGTTTGGTTTTGGCCTAAAGCTTGTTCACCAAAAGCCTCCTTCAACAGTTTGTGGGTTTCAGTCGCAGTTTTCTTCAGTTTTAATATCAAGAATCGCAACACGACCAATACAAAGTGATAAAAAGAGCTCAAACTCAAAATCACGTGGACATAGGATGACACCGCTTGGCACAAGTACAGCTGAGACGTACCCCTAACACTATTTATTGGCAAAACTTCGTACCTCTTACGGTTAGGTCAGAATAAAACAATTTCGGGAAATTTTGGGTAGCACCTAGTTTTATTCAGTTTATTTTTCAAATAAAAACTGGCCGAGAAAAATTTAGCATTTCTTATTGAATGCTCATCGTAATCCTTATCTGCTGGATATCGCTTTGGCTATGTTCGTTAACGTATCCGAGTTGAGTTGATGACGTTTATCATTGTTGCTACGCCTATCAAGCAGCCCTTAGGAATTCATTTAGACAGTCTTTTGATTTAGAACAACTGGATGTTTATTAATGTAGCCTGTATAATACAACTACTCCTGTATACACTGGATAGATTACATAGGCACGTATCTAGAAGGATTTTGTCCCGTATATGGGATTAGAATCCACAAGTTTCTCATTGGCGGGCACCAGTGCTTGCATTACAAATTGAATTGGAATTTGGTTTAAGCTTACTGTTTTGAAATTGCTTAACTTATTAATAACTTATATTTATCTTAAAAAGCTTTTTGCTGTTTTTGTGGTTATTATGATTTTTTTTGGATGTTTTGATTATGTGTATGTGTGTGTAGTTGTCCGTGACGGCGGTTGAGAGCGAGCGAGGCAACGAGGCGGGAGTGGCCCGGCGACTGTTGTTGGCAGTCCTTGAGGCAAGACGGCGCTGACATTTACGGCCATTTCGCACGATTTACACCCGATTGTGAGTCGAGTGAAGCGCTAACTTCCTACCATCTAGCTCTATCTGACATGGAAGGAGGAAAAAAAGGAAAAGAGAGTTTCTTTTTCTATTATCCAAACCATTTCCTGCACATACGGAGTGTGGGGGAGAAGGCAAACGCAGGAGCAAATATGTCGATCAATTATCGACAATGTCCGTCGTTGAAGGAGAGGGAGGGGGTTCAGGACAATGAAGGAGAAGAAAATTCGGCCATAAATGTAAATGTGTTTATTTTATAGTTTCTTAATATAAGCTCCGAAAGGCAATCGAGGAAGAGTGGCTCTCAGTTCTTATAAATTACCCAGTTGACTTTAAGCCAGGAAATTTCATAGTTATTTAATCTACAGATCTGAAATAACTTCTAATTAAGCTGGGTCAGTGATATTATTTTATTATTAAATGTCCATTTAATATATAAATTGAGTGCTTACCATGTAAATATTTAGTTTGATATTATTGGATACTTAAAACATTTAATAATCGGACACCTTTGATGGTAAATATGTTGTTTATATGTCTGTACGTATATGGTGATACCCTTTGCCGTATTAACATTCTGCAGCGTAGACTCTCCACTCTTAACAATTACAACTAAAATAAACATAATACGATTTCTCCTATAAAAATTAACAAATAAAAATAATTAAAGTTGGACACTACTGTGCTTGCGTTCTTTTATTTAATGGCACATTCACTATGAGCTCGTATTTGTCAACTATGGCATTGTACCCATTCTTCACTCCGACTATCGTCTTTTGCTACCATCACGGGGGATGTGGTTAGCGTCCAAGTTTTCAAGTACTCTGTTCAGGTTAAGAGCATCTTCCGAATCGGAATCATTGTCTATAATTTCCTCCTTTTCTTCCTCTTCGTTAATGCTGGTTGTAGGTGTAGTCGCTCCTTGGGCTCTGGTACCTTTGCTTTTTTCTCCTACACTGCCTCTGCCATAGATAGCAAGGCCATCCCGGACACGACCGCATTCACCACCAAATACCAATGATGCAACCAAAATGTTGATTATATCAAAAATATAATTAACATGGCCCCTGGGGGAAGGGGGGGGGAGGAACGAATTAAAAGTAAAGCACTAAGTTTGACAAACAATAATACGGTCTAAGGAAAAAAAAAAAAAGCTAACGTGAGTTAACGTCAAAGACGGAACATTATCAGGTTATACATTACAATCACAGACACTTTTAAATATTTTTTATAATAATAAAAACAAAAAGTAAAAAAATTCCTTATTAGCATACATTGATAGTATTGTTTTACTCGCAGATGAACCAATATATACCTTAAATTTTGCAACTAGTTATTGCTTTATTGGATGTTCTACTCACTTTGTAGATGGCATTAATAGTTGACTTATTGATCCAATTTACCAGCAGAGACCACGATACCATCTTCTCCTCTATTATTAAGGAGGCACAGATATATCCAGGTTCGACTATCTATCTAACTGGTAAAGGTGTGTATTGCCCGGGAAAGTCTTCCCTTAAAAGACGACATTTCGCACTGACATTGCTGACCTTCAGTTTAGAGCAGTCTGACTTTTATAACCTGGAGCATGGAACCTTCTCGATGTTGATAATGGACCCTGTAATTTGCGGGAGATCCTTCCATAGTTACGTTGCTGTGGTACGTCGCTTTTGATGGACATTGCCATTTCTGTAGGTCAGTCTGAGTGTTGAACCACCACGATAATATTCTTTCCGCTCTTGCAGCTCTATGGCACATGCTAGTGATGTTCAGGCTAGTGATGTTTGACAGACTTTTACTACTTTGGAAAAGTCGCTGAACTGCTTCGTCGGCGGAATTTTAATTGATTTACAAATAACGACTTGCATAATGTCTTTGGACGTTTTGGTTAGTGCTCTCAGCATGAGGTTTAATTATGATAGGATCCAGATGAAAATAAGCCAAGAAACTGCGGACACAATATCAACCAGCAAAAGCAACGAAACCACAAATCCACAGTACATAATTTTTAATGCCTCAGATGTACATTTCGGGGTATACAATCTTTTCATCAGTGACTAAAGTGTATGATAGGATCATTTAATGTATAGCGTTGTCAAAGAAAATGCTTTTACGCTTGTTCTTTCAATTTCATTCAAAGACTAAGAAATTTCGTAGAGGATCTCTAGCATATACGGTATTGTTTGTATTCCCATATGGTGTTAATAATATCTACTAATCATTTCGTTAATATTTATTGATTTTCCATTAACAGTACTTCGGGATCAGTTTTGTGCAAGTAGTTATTTAACATCTTCTGTTAGTGGATGTTACTATCCAAAGAAGAAAGATTGAAGGTACGATTGAGGAATAATTTAAATCAAACGTCCCATTTTATATCAAACACCCTCTTTAAGATAGTCTATTAAAATAGAGGGTGCAGTTTGATAATTTTACTGCAAATTTATAAGGGTATTAAAGGAAGAGCTCCTTTATCTTCGAAAGTTAATAATCATAAACTTCTGAACACCGACAATAAAAACGTATCGTGTAAGGACCAAATCAATATGAAAACATTGCCAACTTGAAGCAAACCATCTGTCGATGCCAAGTATTTTCAGTGAACCCACTGCATGACTAACCTCTGGGATCCTTGTTTTGACACTAATCGTGGAGAGACATTTCTAGTTTCCTTTCAGACAGACGTTCCTTGAACTCTTACGCCTCAGGGTCTCTAGTTTATTGCTAAAAATGGAAGCCAACGAGTTAAAGCTCTGCATCTGACGACAAAAAAATAAGCGCCACCGTTTTTTTTTTCCTTGAAGACGTACAAAACCTTTTGATATTTGTTCGTTTCGGATGGGAAAAGAATAAAATGTTCCAAAGTGAAACAGCCAATGGACGGAAGCTGAGGGTCCAAGGGCCCCGGGGCTGGTGGCGCAAATCGATTGAAGCCCTTGTCCGTCCGAAGGAAAAGAGAGAAAAATAAAAATTGGCTTCTAGGGATAGCAAGATTCTTAAAGTTGTTATTTAAAAAGAAATTGTTCAAAAAATTTGTTAAGTTTTTATTTAAGAGTTTTTTAAATTTTTATTCGAAAGAATAAGTTAATATCGTAAAATATTTCCTTGTTAAATTCGAGAGCATCAAAGTGAAGGATCGACTAGGGGGCTTCTCGAGTTTCAGCTTTTATCTAAATTATTTATAAAATTTTAATATTAATTCTAAGTAGGACTGATAATTGAAAGAATCATCACTATTTATAAAGTAAAAGTGAAAAAACATCAAGAGATTATAACAATAAGGCTCCATGATGTTCTTAAGTTAGAGCATAAATTGTCTGACCTAAAGCATTGTTTGGGTAATGCACATAATTTTATAAAATTCAATTTCTATTCTGCATCTTTGCCATTTCTAAAGTTCACAGAAGCATTATTCCCGCTTGTATTAAAACCTAAACCATTCTTGCTGGTGACACAATTCTTCATCACAAAAGGTTGAAAAAAGATATATGGAACGCAGTAAGGTTAGCAGTGGGCACGCATTTATCTGGTGAAACGAGGCACGCCATTATTCGGGATTCTCCTCATAACTGCAAGACCACACATTGCACAAAGAGGCCAATGTGCAGCGAGTTAACAACAGGGACTTGTAAGACAGTTGTTCAACTCAAACTCCATGTCAGATGTGCATATTTGATGATGTGTACCTTTGTTGATGGTCGCTTCATTGTCAAGCACGTACATTGTTTGAGAGATTAAACACATACGCACACACAAACGCACACGCACACACAAACGCACACAAGCAAAATGGGTCCCCCCCTAACTCCCATCCCCGTAACTCCGACCTTATTAGGCCAATCATAACCAAACTATATAGTGAAGTAGGATATGCCTATCGTAAGTTAAGTTCCGAATTTCAAACTTCTGCATCAAAAAGAAAATATGAAGGGCACGGACAGACGGACATTGTTAAACGAATAAGTGCTCCGCTACTTAAAAACACTGGGCAACAAAATTTCAAAAAGTTCATGCTTCCGAGATGAAAATAAACATTTCTAATGCATTCAATATGCTGAACACGAATATGACCAAGAAAAAGCTTAATTGGCTACGGTTTCTTAGTAATGCTGTTCCGTCCTTCTCCATGGCTTTTAATAAGTTTTTTTTTTTTTACAAGGCCGAGCTTGATGTGTGTACAGGAGAAATGATAATTTTGTGTGGTACTTATATTCGTTCCTTCAGGCTTAAAAGATGCTCTCGAATGCCAGTCTTTCTTGATGTAGTGCAAATCGATTGCTCTGCTGTCCCATAGACAAAGAAAACAGCGGTACTTTGTATATATATCCCTGCTGCAAACCCATCAACAGAGACACTACCTTCAGGTCAGAGTTAATCCTCTCCAATAGCATCTACAGGTGTCCCAAAAGGACGTTTACAACCTTTTACGTGCTGATCTGTCAGACATGACGAGCAAGTTTTACATGGAAGATGTGTTCGAAAATCAAACAAGGGGGTACTACAGCAATTTGACTGATACCCAAAAAAAGATACACGAAAAAAAGTTAACATGATTTTAATAATAAACACAAACATGAGTCATGGTTAAAGAAAATTCTTCATTACTGAACCGATGCATTCTGCTCCCGCAACGTCCTCTCCTGAAATGATCCCGCTTTCCGCTCTCTAATACGCCTGCGAAGGTCGCCTTCTAGTAGTGGCTAGTCATGTTTCGGACACACATTTTTCGTCATGGTTTGTAAACGACTTTTTGGGAGACCCTGTATATTGCGGGCAAAACGGCAATTTCTCTGCAACGAGAGCCAATCAACTTTTTTCAGTGTGATATTCGAGTTCGACACATTAAATTCATTCAGGACTGGGTACTTTGAGCTAAGAAGCAATTTCATCGTTGCCCTGTGTAATTCAAACTCAAATATAGATAAGATAATCTCCTTGAATATAAATTAATTAAAGGAAAAAAATTCCGCGACCTGGAATCGAAACTGGAAACACGGGTTGCTCTCGTCGCTCTTGCCAGCCGAACTAATAACTCGAGACAGCAATTCGTCATCCCTGGTTCGAATCTAGATCACGGGATTTTTCCTTTAGTTCATTACTCTGTATCCACCAAATTACTGGAGTAATTTTTCTAGAAACGCCAAATATTTAATTTACTAAGTAGTCTTCTTGTCTAGATCGGAATTTCCTTCGTCACATTTCCTAAAAATAGAAATTCCTTTCTATTATGGCTACGTGATATAGAAGAGAACTAAGCGTTTTTTTTCCGGGCGTTAATTACTCTTTTTCAGAGATCAGTTATGAAGCTCTTCGTTTTCTTCCTTATGAAGAGAATCAGAAGAAACCAAATTCCACACGAACAAAATAGGGCAGTTGTCTCCGTAATTTCAGTAGCTCGTAGTTTGTGTGTGCGTGCGGGAAAACATTCGTGCATTCAGTTTGATTCTTCCAAAGAGCGTTGCGAAGTAGCGAATCCTCTTTTATTGATTTCGTTCCGCAATTACACAGTGGGCCAGTGATTGCGATTTGAAGTTACAGAATTCAAGTACCGTGTAATCTCATAAGAGTTTAATGTTCATTTACAAATTTAAATTGTGTCCATTTTCCCTCAACTGAAGAATATCAAGGTCGATGGCAAAATATGACGCTCTTTTCAGCTTCAGTGATCTGTGCGCCTTTAGTGCGGCTAAAGGTTACGTTCTGGATCAAAGGAGAGAGAAATGGACTTAATGGACTTTTCTCTTTGTATGGTTTGTCTCTGTATGTGTATGTGCGTGTGTGTGTGAGTGGTGTCAGTCGTCGACTGTTCTTCTCGTCGGTTGCATTCCGCGGCGCCTTGCATCATTAGCATTCTCCATTAGAGAACCGGCGGCCGAAGCAGGCCCATTTTGCAACCGTGGCTCGGCCGTGGCAACTTTCTCGTTTCCACAGTAACCAAAGAAAAGCGAAGTTGGAAGTAGAAAAACGGCGATGCATCATCATTCTTGGAAACAACAAGAGAAAGAAAAAAAAATGAAATGAGAAACAAGCAGGCTTTGCTCTCGTTTTTTTTCTTTCTCCAAGGAGGTTGTTTATATTAGAAGCAACGTTTAATTATTTCCTTGAAATAATTTTACGCTTTCATAAGCAGATTTTAATAATCTGTTGATTCTTAGTTATTAGCATTTTCGGCATTTGGATTAAAGTTCGCTTCTAATAGTTTTTTTAATTAAGGATTCTTGGTGAGTTAAATAGCTTAATTAATAATTATTTTTTATCTATTGTCGCTGATAAAGAGAGGAGCAGGTTAAAAAATTTCCAATAAATTTCATTTCAAAGAATAAACAGAAATTCTTTAAAGAAAACAAGATAGGCATTCGAAGGTCATGTTGTTTCAAAATAGCTGGATTCTAATGATAATGTTTAGTCGTTTGTACCTATCTGTAATTATAAAAATTTGTACATTAGCACTTCTGGCAATGTAATAATGTTGCGTTCTAGTCGCACAGAGGATCGATAATTAACCCTTTGTGGAACTTTCAGGATAGATCCTGGGTACAGAGCTTATGTGTGTTCAATAACCACACAAGTGGATCACTCTCATTTAAATGTTTATTCAATAAATAATTGGTTTCTCGTATAAATAGACAAATTCACTGCGGTGAAGCTCAAGAGGAGTAATGAGACGTATGACATCCAATATGCAATATTCATGCAAATAAGGTTCAATAATCAAATTAACACAATATGCAATATCTAATGTACCATACCAATGTCTCCAAATCTTGAACAATTATCAAAGTCAGTATTAAAATTTCATCATACCTCCATTCATTCATCTCAATAATCCGGGAAACATACAGTATAATCACTTTCAAACTTCTTCAGTGCAATTTGAATAATTTCTCCTCTGAGCTGACACTCTTTGGCTAAAAACACTTTAAATACAGCTTAATGATGCTAATCCACCATCAAGAGGTTACATGAAATATAACTCAGCCCCAAAAAAACCAACATGGCGGGCCTTGTTCGAAACAAAATCATGGACAGCAAAATTCCTGCTTCCTTCTTCCAGGTTTACTTGTGCCAACTCTTGGAAGAGGAATACCCTTCAACAACTGTGCTCTCTCTCCAACAATTTAAAGTCACCTAGCATTATTTCACAGAAAGGCATTCTTTTTTTCACAATTAAAGGAACTCAACAATGAAAACATTAACAATCAAATCATATCCTTAAAGATTTAAGTTCTGCCAAGCAAAACAGATTAATACATGGCACACAATAAAATATTAAACAAGAATACAAATTATAAGGCGAGAGACTGTGAGGGCTAAGCTAGCCATCACAATAACATAAGAGTAGATTATTGCATATTTGCTTCAATGTTCCCGTATACATTCAAGGTGGGCGCGAAACATAGTGACATATTTTAAATGTCATAAAAAATGGATGCAAAACAAAACAAATAAAGAACAGCACCATTTGATAGATCGATATATGTCATTTATTGTATAAAAATTACAAAAAAATTTTTTGAAAATTGCATCAGAAAGATGGCCTACGTTTGAATCGAAGCGTTTTTGGAAGTAATCGTATACTCGGCTCCGTAGATCCTTATCTACGTTCGAATCGTGGTCAACATTGGCTTGTATTGAGTTCAGGAATATTCATCATACGTCTAGGAACGCTGTTTCTTTCAAGAAATCCCAGAGAAAGAAATCTGGAACAGTAAGATCAAGTGATTGAGCAGGCCAAACCGTTTCTCCGAAACGAAAGATAACACATCCGAACATGCGATGATTTAAACGGAGATCATCTTTCCAAGGTAATTTTCAAAAATAATTTTTGGAAATTTTATAGAATAAATGGCCTATTTCAGTCTATCAAATGGTGTTGTGTTTAATTATTTTGTTTTGCGTACCTTTTTTATTACGATTTAAAATGTATCAGTCGATTCGGCGCCACCCAGTACAATTAAACGCTGCTAGATTCTGCTTTGTGTGACCTTTATGAAACAATATACCACGGGATTTCGAGCATGGTGAAGGCTTTTGCATAGATGTTTAATTTTTAGGGGAAAAAACCCTGCAGAAATCAACAAAGGGCGTCCAGTAAAAAAGCTGAACTGATTTCATTTCTAGATAAGTAACGCAGGTGACGAGCTTTCTCTATTCTGTTGGTTAGCCCATAAACCATTGGAGAATTGCCTCAAAAATTCTAGCATTTAGTGATGCACAAATGACTCCTCGTTTTAACGATGAAGTGAAGAAAACTGTTCACGTTCAACCCAACGGTTTTCGTTCATTCGCACCTCTTGCCACTTGTTAGTGAAAAAGTCCTTGGTTTCAGTACCCAGCGACAGGAAACTTCATGAAAATTAACCTGATTCTTGAGGAAATGCCTATAACCTTTGCTCAGCAATACGACAAGCAATCAGCCTCTCCAAGCCTAACATTCGGCCCCTTTCAAACGGCTCCAAATGATAATATGGAGATCGCTGTCGATGGCCAAGCATCCTCTGTGTTCCCTCAATTCAAGAGAAATTGTGATTTTGATTGAAGTCCGTACAGTGCATTTTATGTGCATCAATGCGATACATGGACACAATAATATCACAAGTTCTGGTTACGTCATTCAGACGTCATTCAGATATCATTTAAACATTTTTTTAAAAACAGTACTACCTACTGGCAAACTGGTTTTTCCTGTGACCTTTTCTTTGGGGTGTTTCACTTTTTCTATCGAGTAGTGTAGTTATTCACAAGTGACGAAAAGCATAGTTCCGTGAGGCAAGCATAGTTTTCTTCTTTAAGGGTCACTCTATCATTCGAGCTTCGAGCAGTGGTACTTTTTAGAGAACCAGTCGAATTTTTAGAGCCAAAGAATTTAAGAGAGATTAGGTGTCTAACGACATAGAAAGAGAACTTAGTAAACATCTTCTGTGAACTCACCTGGTAAGCATAAGACTTAACAATACATAAAATTCACTCTTTCTATTCAAAATCTTTAAGATTGCATATATTCACTCTTATCTATTCAAAATCTTTCCGTTTATTCTTTATGGTGGATTTGTACAGTCAACCAAAGGAAATAATCCACACGAGTTTAATATTTGATATTGCATTTCATGCTAATGTGTTGTTTTAATTGCTTTATTAATTATAATTATTTAAATTTAATAATCTTAATAATTAAATAATAATAATTATTAACTCCAAGCATAGGTAATGATTTTTCAATTGAAAAATGGAAGGAAAAATTCTGCGACCCGGATTCGAACCAGGAACCTCGACTATCATGGCCGATGCCTCTACCAATTGGGCTATCGCAGAAACCGCGGACAGCCAAGCCGATCCCAATAGGATCTCGATCTGCGGGCCAGGTTCCCGTCTCCCATTGGGCTTTCAACCGTGACAACTTGGTTGTCTTTAAGACACCTTGAGACAGCTTGGCTGTCCGTGGTGTCTGCGATAGCCCAATGGGTAGAGGCATCGGCCATGATAGTCGAGGTTCCTGGTTCGAATCCGGGTCGCAGAATTTTAACTCTAAAAATCATAATCTTAATAATGTTAACTCTAAATGGAATATTAAATTATTAAAAATAAATTAATATTGAAACGGTAAAACTTAGAGTAAAATTCATGTGTGGATTATTTCCCTTTGATGACTGTACTTTCTGTGGAGGTAATTCACATATTTCGTAACCAAACCCCCTTGCCCATGAACTTTAAAAACAAATCGTATTCAAACGAATAAATATAAATTCAGTATAACAAAGTCCAAAATATGCATAAATAACAAGAGTACAACTTTTTTCTCAGACGATCGATGCAGTTGTGTCAATATTTGTAAAGCAACAAGAGGAGTGAGTTTGAGGGCCAGGTTCTTTGGTTTTTATTTTGCCATAGTCGCACAAAAAAGAAGTTGAAGTCAAATTTAAACAACCCGAAGCTCAATTTTCATTGTTTTCTCACGAACTGCATCGGACATTGGAAATGGGAGGACTTTTATTGAATTTACCATTCGAAAGATTTCCCGTGCGAGAAGTTGAGAACAGGCTGGGGAAAGGAGAAATCTTTCTTTCGCTTTTAAGAGAGGGGGGCTGGGAGTAAGGGGTTGGGAGAGGGAAGAAGATGGTAAGCATAAAAAGGAAAATAAAATAGGAGTGTATAGACGGGTTTGAATTTCATCGCTGTCGAATCGAGTAGCAAATAAATTCCACGGAGTTCATTTCCATAAAGAAGAAGTTTCACGGGCATCGATATCAACATCGGGAGGGAATAGGGTCGTAAAACTCTCGCCCCCCCCCCTCCTAAGACAGTAGCACCCAAGAGATAGGAAAGGCGGGAAAACAGAGTAAAAGACCGACATAGGAAATAGCACGATACAGGGATTCTAGTATAAACTTGCTATGGGAGAAGTCCATTTCTTATTAATGAAACAGAACGCGAACAGATTCTCTTCTGAGCACCACTGGTACCCTATAACGAATTCATAGTGTTAAATAAAAGTTCACGAGTTCTTGGAGGGGCGCTGCTGTTTTTGGAGCTAACCTATAATCAAAATCCCGAAGACTCTCTTCATCTTCCACATTCGGATGTTGTAAACTCCAAAGTGAATTATCGTCATTAATCATAAACGCGGTGCTCTAATATGTACAGAAAAGTGCGAATCGGGTGCAGTGGAGCCCTGCTTAAAGTATAGATTTTTCACCCCTCCTTCGTATTTGTATGCGGACGAGGTCGTTCCATCGACTTCTCCGACTCCTTGTGCATTACATATTCATGAACCTAGATCAAAGCTCCGCTCCTTTCGTGATTAAAAACCTATTTTCGAAGAAACACTATCTCCGAAAGGTTTTTCAATTGTCACCTTTAAAAGTGCTAAATTCAAGACCGATAAAATCATCTTTATCTGTTTCTGGTTAAGACACCTCCTTGGTAACTCGATTGTGGCTTAAAAATGACGAATAGCTTAAAGTAGATGCTTAATGTTAATTAGGACCTATATATACGAGGTCTGTTCAAAAAATACGTAGACTGACGTCATAAAACAAAATATACTTTATTCAGAAGTTACACATCTGGGTCCCCTTCAAAGTACTCTCCTCCCCGACGCACACACTTATCCCAACGGTGTTTCCACTTTTGGAAACAGCCCTGGAACGCTTCTTTTGTGATGTCCTTCAGCGCCTTCGTCGCATTTCCCTTTATGTCGGGAATCGTCTCAAATCTCCTTCCATTCAAAGGTCTTTTGAGATTCATCACCTGTTATGATCTTCGACAAGAAGTTTTCATCTTCTTCTGAGCGTTCAAGCAATTCCTGACAAACCTGGACGCGATGGGCTTTTTGGTCGTCCGTCGTCAGGCGTGGAACAAACTTCGCAGCAACGCGGTGCATCTTCAATTTTTCGGTCAAAATCTCGTGACATGATCCAACTGCTATCCCACACTCTTCAGCAAGCTCTCTGATGGTCAGACATCGATTTGGTCAGAAGTCACTCATTCTAAAAATCCGCCAAACGAAAAAAACACACTTCACAAACAACCGCGTAGCTAATCAACCAATACTGATATTTGCAATAAAAAAAACTGCCTTGTAATCAGCAGATCTGTCAGAAGATGGCGACACCAAGCGATTT
Organism: Rhysida immarginata; assembly: GCA_023313115.1. NCBI lineage: Eukaryota > Metazoa > Arthropoda > Chilopoda > Scolopendromorpha > Scolopendridae > Rhysida > Rhysida immarginata. The sequence goes on along the minus strand of JAHWFO010018671.1, from coordinate 3,241,763 downwards.
TGATTGGGACCAACAGGGCCCGCGCAATTCAAACAGTCTACGTATTTTTTGAACAGACCTCGTACACAAGAAATGAAAGCTTCTACAAGGCACCACTTTTGGGAAGCGACGCATTTGAGGTGTGACCACCACGGGGGAGGGGTTTCACGACTCTAGTCGAACAACCAAGTAAATCCCGAGTCCGTGTGAACTATTTGAAATGAAATTGACGAATAACGAATACGTATGATAAACAAAGATATTTATTTGGATTCAAATACAATTCGCCTAATGCAATGAACCGATTATGATGCAAATTGAAATGTAAGCTATTCAGACCATGGGGGAGAGAATTCCGGAAAGAAAAAAATTACTACCAGTTGAAGATGTCACGCTGTGAAATGACAAATGGAGATTTTAAAACTAGTTTTATTGTTTTAAACAAGCAGGCATGCTTTTGTCTGATTACAGTTTCATATGTTCAATATGTCCGCCCCCTGCGCCAATGAAATGTTGGAAGCGTAGCACAGCATGATCAATTGTTGCATGAAGCGTTTCCTGGGTAATGTCTGAGACATGTCGTCTAATGCACAGTCCGTACGCTTTGTTGATAGACCCGATCTTTCAAATATTCCCAGAGCCAAAAATCGCACGGGTTCAAATCTGGAGAACGTGGAGGCCACGCATCTGAAAAACTTCTAGAACTCAAACGATCATCTCCAAAGTTGGCACGAAGCAGTTCCTTCACTTGTCGACCAATGTGAGGAGGTGGTCCATCTTGCATGAAGAGACAGTGGTTTCCAAGTATCGTCGTTCTCACAAGGCAGAAATCACATGTGCTGCAACAAGTTCACAATACCGTGCACTTGTCACAGAACATCTTACAGGACCTCGTTGTGTTACTTCCTCAAAGAAAAAGGGGCATAGAATAAAATCAGCGGTGAATCCACACCATACAGTCAGGTATTCAGAATGCAATTCAAGAGCGAGGCACCCCATATGCGGCAGTTCTGCGTGTTCACAGCTCCTTATAGAGTAAAATGTGATTCGTCTGACCATAGCATGTTACACGGCCACAGGTTATCAACAACCATCCTCGCCAGAAAGCGATAAGCAAAGTCAGTGCGTTGAGTGGGATCTTGAGGTTTTAGCTGTTGTGCCAGATGATTCTTGTATGGGTACCATTGCAGCAATGGACCGCAAGACCTTTCGCACCGTGGACCATGGTATGGATTATTCGCCTGCTGTTGCTCGAGAACTTGTTGCAGAATGTTAAGAGTGCACTCTGTCCACCACTGCAACAGCCACAGCTGCCGTCTGCTGCATTCGTATATCTTGCGCCGTCCTCTTCCTGATGCGACAGCCAAATCGCCAGTCGATTCAAATTTCTTTATCATTTTTCGCAACCCAGTATCTGACATGGGCCCTTTTCGCAGTCTTTTGAGACAACGATATGCTGTCAATGCATCTGGACTGCTGCTATCATTCTGGTAAAACAACTTTACCAACATTGCGCGTTCTTTCTTGCTTAAAGCCGTGATCTTTCGTAAAAGCTTTTCACTAAACATAATGTAATGAATGGATCAATCCATTCTATGTAAGTTGATTTTCTAATTCGTATACTTGCTGCCAATATTGAGAACGAACATATGGTGTAATCAAACAAAAACCTTGTCTGCTTATTTAAAAACAATGAAACTAGTTTTAAAATCCCATTTGTCATTCCACAGCGCCACATTTTCACTAACTATTTTCTTTCCGGGATTCTTTCCTACATTTCAATTTTCATCACAATCGGTTCATTAGATTGGGCTATAGAGGGCTCTGTGTAGGCTGGTATTTTATAAGCATCTGGATTTAAAGATAATTAACAGACTTGGGAAGACTTTCGCGTTGCTTTATGTCTTAAAGATATCTCTATTGTTCGTTTTACGCCACCAAATCCCCAATATTGTTCTTAATTTAATCCTAAAATTACCGTACAGTTTTTGAGGCGGAAAAAATTGTCCTGCAGAGGACAATTTCTCCATAGAAGAGGTCACAGCGTCATAGTAATTCCATCTCCATTGGTCCGATGTCTTTTTTTTGCAGTCTTCCATCATCTTCTTTCGAGGGATAATCCACTATCTCGTGCAATTATGCAATTATCTTGGAATAAATTTCATCGAAATTATCAATATGCAATGAATCGTTCTGCTCGTTTCAATAAGCAATTGTTTAACGACCTTACTATGATGGGGCCCGTTAAACAGACTTTTCATTCTTTTTCCATTCAAATTCCTTTGCAATATCCGTAGTATTGGATTACAATTTTTTCCAACATTCCTGCCGCGCTAATTCCCTGCTAAATTATGAATTTTACTTATATATTACATTTACCATATCCCCATCTTATTCTAACCTTTAACCCCCCCCCCCCTCTCATTTCCATCTCAGTTTTTTTTTTATTCCTTCCTTTCCTCTTCATATCGAATTCCTTTTCTCGCGCTTCTCCACAATAATTGTATCGTAGTAATAATGTCTTAACTTCTTCCTTATAACAAAGGCGTTAAAATCATATCCTACAAATTACGCCCAACAATTAACAGCTCCATTTATAGTAACTGTTCACTCAACATAAGATTCAACGGCACAGTTCCCCAATAGTAATAGGAGTTAATAATTGCGGCCAAATTCACAACACGCCACAGAGGCGACCTCCCTACTGCTCTGTGGGCATTTTTAGCCACTTCCTTCTAAACGGTACTTAAACGTCTTCACGTCTTTTTTTCCAGCGGAGCCATCAACTTTTAGGAAACTGTAGATATCAGCTGGATTGATATTCCCACTTTGTGCTTTGTCGATTATCCATTGATCAAGAGTGCCTGCTGATATCATGATGGAGAAGGACCGTACTTTTTTCCCTTGCCACAAAATGAGACCGATTTCTTCATCGCACATCATCACGAAGACGACGAAGAACGGCAGCATGGGAATCATTATTGACAGTTCGATCTCCCGGGATGAATTCGAAATGTACCATTCCGTAGATATCGAAAAAGACGTCCAGCGTAACCTTCCCTTTTGATCTGTCTGCATGGGCGATTTCTGTAATCTCTCCGTTCAAAAGATTTGGATCTTGAGCCGCCCTGCCAATGAGATAGCCACTAACCGCAACTTACTCTTCCTATTGCTCATCCATTAATATGCTTGATTAGATGATGCTTCTTCAAAGTCGTTATGGGGAATTGCATGCAGGGAATCTGCAAGATAATTCCCTTAAACTTTGTAATATCTCTTAGACGTTCTCCTCTGAACTTTTTGCTAAATCATGCGAGCAAGTCTTCATCTTTTACCGAAATGGATCTGACTGGATGTTGGTCATCTTTCATCTTTACATTTCTTGCACCATTCCTGTTTTTTAAATAAGAAGATATATTTCTGAATATTAATCTTAAAGAATTAACGCAGACTTGAATACTTATTCGCTGCTCCTTAATGCGTTAACATACAAATCGATAAATCTGCCTAGCAGTCGTGTTCTTCTCCATACTGAGCAAGCGAGAAAAAGGGAACTTGTATACAACTTCAGTTCCATGTTACCCATCATTATTCGCATTTGCATTTGTAAATAGCACATCGAAATCAAACTTGTATCTGCAACAAAAGAGTCCAGCTGCTATTACCAAAAACACAACTTTTTTTTTAATAGTTCAAGTTTTTTTGTATCGCTATTAGATATGTAATGAAACATGGAGGCTTTGCAATACACTTTATTAATAAAAATAAATCCACCCAACCGGTTTCGTCATCTTTTCCGGACTTTGTCAAGATTCCTTTTCTTATGAATGTCACTTCCACACAACTATAAAATTCGCCCAACAACATGGGCTCAGTTGAGCTCGGAAAGTGATCGCGAATTTCATGGGAATTTTATAAATTTTCCCCTTCTTGCTAAGGAGAATTATGCATCGACAGATGAAACCATTTCATTCCGAGACCAGTTTTCTAGCGCCACTTCATCTACTTTCATCTAGTGAAACCATTTTCTTGTGGTGTCAAAGTTACTTCCTTTTAACACTTTTCATCTTTTAAATATATTAGTTTCACGTTACAAAAATCTATTAATAGCCCAATCTCTCTTTTTTTTTTCAGAGCCTTGGCAAATTCATTAAGAAATGAAAAATTTAAGAGCGCCGGAATAGTATGTGGACTGGCAGTCTGTTTTCGTAAGTTTGCATTTACGTAATGAATTTTAATATCAACCTCATCAATATTTATACCTAAGACTGATCTACATTAAGTAATTCTCTCTGTCTACATATAAACTAAATTCTGAATGTAAATCAAGAAATGTTTAATAGTTTTAATAATTGACATCCTCCTATGATATCTTATTAGCTCGTATTAAGTTATGTTTAATTTAGTTTGTGCTAATAATTTTATCGCTAAAGAGCATATGCTTATGAATTCTAAATATCAATCGCCAGCATATCAAAAATAAAGGTAGTTTTTTTTTCAAATCTCGTCCATGCAGTATTATTGACCTTTGTAACTGATGTCATGTATAGAAACAACAGTGGCAGATTCAACTGAGTGTATTACAAATGCACTTTGAAGATGAAGCGAATTGCAGTGCAAACGCAACGATTCGCATTTGGCTTTCTCGTTTTGACGGCACCGGGGCGGTTGTCAATAGCATGCTTATCGACTTCCTTCATTTGCATTCACGTGTTTAACTTGGGAGAAATGGGAAACAATGGGGGCCGACAGCAGCTCCGATTGGAGTCGATGCACTTTAAACAAGGATCCTCGCGAGCCCCTTGTGCTTACTCAATGGGCAAACATCATCAATTATTGGCGATTCAGACTTGTTTCTCGATTAATCCAACGGGCTCGAAATGGCTGTCTCTTTTCAAATCTTCGGGGGGACAACATTTACAACCGCCGCTGATGGGACCCTCCAATCAATAAGTCAACTAATTGACTAGAAATTCTGCTCGAGTGGCTCGTGACCGCCGACTTCAAAGGAAGAGGTCGCCGGCAAAAGAATCTAAACTCTTTTAGGACTATTGTGACGTTTTAATACAAGATCAAGTACGCATCTGGGAAGACACAATGCGCATGTCGATTGCTCATTTCAATGGGTCAAAACGCTGCTCAATTGACTCAAGAGCCATTCAAACAGCCAATTTTATAGTGCATGGGATGGAAATTTCAAACATCCACTTCTTTTAATAAGATTGTGTGAAGGGTTCTTTAATTAGATTATGAAAGAAATATAACATAATTAATTTACAAGCATTAAATGCAGTTTTCATAAGATACCCTAAAAGGTAGCGACCAAAAGCAACCTTTGCCTTCATTTCTCCATAAATATCTATAAGACACTATAAAACATTAATGCAGACACTTTTTTTTAAATTTTTAACAAAATAAAAACAGTTTCACTTATGGAAGTAGTTTAATAAGTTATACGTGAAACGAGATTAATGGTGAAAGTCACTTTCCAAGTACACAGTAGTTAATGGTCTGGTCCCAGATGTTATCCAATATGGTGTGGAGATCTCAATAATTATTTCTATGATTTCTATTATGATACTTATTAATATTTTTCAAGAATTTTAACTATTTTGAGGTTGAATTTTTATAAGAGTATTTCATAAAATCATTCTTTTAAGAAAATTCGGTGTCTATAATTTAAGAAAAACAGGACTGGAATCAAACTCATGTTTGCAGAAACTAGTGGAGAAACTGGTGTTTTCGTTGCTAGGGGTAAAAATTATGTCCACAGCAGCAGAAGGGACACGGGTCTACACTTAGGTTTCTAAGAAGTGCTTTTTTTCTTTTTCCCTGTTTCCATGCGAATCCATTTTCGTGCGTAATCGTCACGTGAGGGGACACAGTCACCTTTTCGACTTCACTTAAATCGCATCGATCGTAAATTTGTGAAGAAATAGGGGTCAATGGAGGAGCGAAGCTATTTCCATGGAGTATATTAGTGGCGTAAATGCGTCATGTTAAAAAGCTTTAAAACACTTTCTCCTCGTCCCCATATCCCATATCTCAACAATGGATGTTTACAACCATATAAACCTTATAGAAAGCTACATGGCATAGAGATTAAAAACACAAAACATAAAATACGAGGGGAAGTCAGTAAGTAAGTTACAAATGGTGATTTTAAAAAATACCAATTGGGATAGGAATCTAAAACGCAGCTAAATTTGCACCTTATTAATTTCTTCTTTCTCAACATAATTCCTGATTTTTTTTGATGCTTTTGCTTTTTTCAGGGCGACTTTAATCTCTGGTCCGCTCGAACGCCATCTTGGCGGCTACCAATGTGCAAATGACGAGGGAGGATAAAAGTGAAGTGGGAGACCGAGTCAGGCAGCAAAGACCAAATTTAAATTAAAAATGCAATACGATAAGCCTTATTTAGAAAATATATGTATAAAAGAAAAATATCTGAGAATAGCTTATAGGCAAACAAGGGTTTAACAAAATGAAAGATTACGCTGAATTAAGACAGTTAGGTTAATTTGTCGAATCAAATTAAGAGAAATGAAATAAAATACAGTCAATCCTCCTATTACGCTTTATTCTCAATACGCGGTGTCCATCGAACGCGGAACAAAAAAATTGCGACTGTCCTATACCGCGCTACTCTTATAACACGGTTTTTATATTATTGTGTACAGTGTAACTGAATTAATTGTAAGTAGTCTCCTTTTACGTAACATGAATTTTTCTAATATACTTTTATGGGCAAAATAATGGAGAATTCCCCTGGTTTTTGATTCGTCTCAATTTTTCAGTTTTGAATTTTTCAGAAACCATGCAACATTACAACAGATGCCTAAAAGCAGCTTGCCTAAGGGCGATCGCGTGCTCGCATGACTTTATGTGACAGTAATTTCATATTTTATCTATAGATGACTATATTAAGATGAACTTTTTGTTTTAAACTTAATTTCTGACATGCGCAGTAGATATAGAGAAGGAGAGAAATGGCGAAGAGTTAAATAAACTTTGTTGAGTTTAAATATGTTGCTCATTATTGTTTGCACGACAAGGAATAGAACACAACACATATATTAAATAGTGAATGGAGTGTGTAATGGACAATACTTCATGTCACACTTTGTTTATCCAATTGCGTCGCAAAACTGCATTATAACGCGGTTTCCAGACAATACGGTACACGGTTTCCATATAGCGCGTAACGAATTTACTTGATTTTTCTGTACTAGTACTAAGATTCTTTTAAGACTGTTCGAATTAACCTGACTTGTATGAACGAATCGCTTGATTTACAGGAGGCTTGACTGTATTACAGCAATACGGGTATTTAACAAAAGATACTGAATTAAATAAACACATAATAAGAACTCTATGTTGAGAAACTTCTGTCTACCACCTATGACTCATTGTAAGTATAGTTGCTATCAGGCTTTCTCAGGAAGTAAAGTACTTATTCAAAATGCATGAAATTTGGAAGATGCAGCACACACGACTTAACGTGCTAAATATATTTTTGGTACTTGACATTTAAATATTTAAAATAAATTCTACAAATCTAGAATACTTTCCACTTATTTCTGGAAGGATTCAGCTTGAATTATATGCTATTCCTCATTAGAGCAACTGCCAACTCAGACTTAAAATGTTCTTTAGAGTTCGAGTCGGAACTCTGTGAAGATCATTCAAGTTGTTTTACGCCTATTTCAACCAACTTTCTCGCATTCTAGGCAGTGCAGAATAGTCTATATATATAGTCCAAAAATATACTCATTGTTACTAATTCAATAATTTCGAAACAAAAAGACTTACGCTCATAATCTCATGCGGAAGTGTAGTGTAACTGCTATGAAACTAAGAAATTTCTCATGGTAGGTGGCGCTAGTGGTCGGTAGGGTGAACCAGGGAGCGCTCGAAAGTGGGGTGAGCCGTTCAAGTGTAAGACGCATTCTGAAGGGTGGAAAGTGTTCATTTCAAGTGTTTACTGCTACCAAACGATGAATGAGGACGACCCATATCGAAAGATGGAGTACTGTGATTGGTTTCAGCACCTGGATCGCGAAAATGAGGAATTTGCAAGGAAATTTTTATGGACTGTGTGGTCATGCTCTTCACTGATAGCCATCGTTCGGTTTGTCTTTCGGCGCCATCGGCGTTGTTGGTCATTTCGAACACTTACTATAACTCTCTCACGGCGCCAAAAATTGTACAATTTGTAACAAGATATGAACTATCAAACAGTGAGTACATTTTTTGGACCCTTATGTATATAAAAGGTGTTTCAAAAGTATAATCCAAACTTCACACACAGGTAGGAGGTAGTAAGTTGAACAGATTCTCTTAATACATGAGGGGACAGAATTCAACCATTGTCAAGTTAATGGGGGAGCAAATGGCGTGATAAAGCATGCAAATGATGGCACAACATAAACAGGTTGCAGTTTTTTGGCAAGAAACACGTGCTTTTGGAGGATGTGCCCTTGGCTATTCGCATGCAAATGTGGTTCCAACATGATGGAGCGCCCGCTCATTTTAGCCATGATGTGCGCAATTACCTTCATGCAACATTTGGCAATCACTAGATGGCAAGAGGTGAACTTGTGGCATGTCGCCCTAGGTCACAAGATCTCAATCCGCTGGATTTCTTTATTAGGGGCTACATGAAATCAGTTGTGCACCGAACACCTGTGACAAGCATTGAAGATCTGGCTGCTCGCATCGCAGTTATTTCGCAGTTATATCAGAGAAATGCCCGGAATTTTTGGCCGCATCCGGGAGTCCATGTTGTGCCGATACCATGCATGTGAGGCCATGGCTAGCTCACATTTTGAGCATCTGTTGTAAAGCTTCAGTGGATTCGCAGTTCCATAAGAAACGTATGCACAGTGCGTACTTACTCATGTGTTTTCATGTGCACTCTGATTACTGCTCCTCCCTCTAACGTTACCTTGGCAATGGTTGAGTTCCGACCCCTCATTTTTTAATAGAACCTGTTCACCTTCATGCCTTCTATCTGTGTGTGAAGTTTGGATTATACCTTTTGAAACACCCTTTATAGATAATATATCGTTACCTGAGTTGAGCTTCATGAACTTCACATATCATCTGAATTTTATCGATGAAGACAAAGAGATAGAGGGTCAGTCAATTCAACAGAGTGATCCAAAAGTCGTCCACATCGAAATAATAATAAAAAACCTAGACGACATTAAGTAATATTATTTAATACTTTTTGATATAGTATTTACACAACACATATATATTTTTACAAACATAAATAAAAGTTTCAAAGTAGCCGATGAAATTTTCAACTATTACATTATTTATAGACAATCGAATTTTGATGTGCGCGACTGTTGGACAACCCAGCATTAGTTGATATCTATAAGAAACCGAATCAGAACTTCAAAAATCATACCGACACACAGACTCATAGATCTCGGTAACAAATATTTTATGATTGTTAAAAATGTATCGTTAAAAATTATCTTAAATGAAACACTTAAATATATTCAATTTATTTTTGAAAATTTTATTTTATTTTATTCTGAATTGAACTAGTTTCCCGAGCAGTATAAAGAAGGCAGAGAAAGTAATTGCAAACAGTTTTCCCATTTGAAAAGTAAACGAATGACTTTTTTTACATTAAAGCACCGAAATTATTCTCCTTTGAGAGTATCTATTTACTTTATTTTTTTACGATGGGTGCTATCCTTCATTCCACAGATGCTTTAAAATTGACTTTGCTATTCATGAGTTTCGAAAAGCTCCTCAAAGCCAATAAAGAAGTTCATGGGTAATTCATTGAAATGCAAATTGCATTTTTTTTATTCCTCAACGAAAATGAAAACAAGTAGAAATCAAATAACACTTCTCATTTCGATATGAAAATTAAATTCTAGAAAATAATTTGGCACACAATTGTTTAACGGTATTGTTTAAACTTAATAGTGTTGGAGATTTTAAATTGCATTTCAAACTTTATCACCGAGCTCATAATTGATGAACTCGGTTGCGCGCTGTATCTGAAGAGTAAACCCGCACGCAATGAAACTTTCCATTTTCTTCAGTTCCTGCCACGAAACTCAGTTCAGCTTCTTCTGTTTAGTATGGCGACTTAAATCTTTCTAAGTAATAAGGTTAACGGGAATAAAAGAATAATTAAATAGATTTAACTCTTAAGCAAGGTAGAGAACGGAGGAGGAACCGCCGCCATTGGGTAGGAGGAGGCTTTTGCTCATTGCATTACAACCCTTTTCTTCGCCGACCCCCTCTTTCCCATTCCGCTCACCAAACAGTGAACCTTTTCCCTGAAAAATGATGAAATTACGAAGCCAAGATGAGCCTCGCATTCGATTAGAGCTCGAGAAATAGCGCTGCGATAATTAACTTACTTCCGTTCTTATTTACCGAAAATTTTCTTTCTGCCCCACTGGAAAGGAGTCGCTAACAAAAACGAAAAGGAGAAGTGAGGGCAACTTCAATGTGAACCTCGTAATGAGTCGAACTTTAATAACTTTCGGCTTGTGGAACTCGAAATATGTTAATTTATGTTCGTCGTGACGTTAGTTTCGTCAATACCATCGAAATAATCGCACAGGGTAGCTATTCTTTGTTCTGAAGATAAAAGAACACCACAGGACAGAAGCTAGTCTTTGGATACCTTTAACAAGGGGACCGCACGGACATGCATATCACGGATTTGGTTGAAGTTTTAGGAGATTAATCTACAACATTTATATACCTTCTGTGTAAAAGGGTTTGACTCAATGGCCTTTCGTATCGGAGGAAAAAAATAAAATATTTTACGTTTATTATTGTAGTGTCAGATAAGCTAAGTGGGAAGAAAAGTTTACAACTTAACGGTGGTGGCGCAGTAGTTAACGTCAGGTTCTGTGGTTATACTGGTCCGGGTTCGGTTTCTGTAGTATTGACATTTTTTTTTCATTTCCCCCCCATTATTTTCCGCTTTTTTTTATTTTTATTTTTTTTTTGTGTTTTTCGCCATTATTAAGTAGCGGAAGAATGGAGCTACTTATTGTTTTCACAATGTCCGTCTGTCTGTCCGTCCCCTTCATAATTTCCGCATTTTTTGAAGTAGAAGATTGAAATTCGGAATGTAGCTTACTATTTGCATGTGCACCTTCACTATTTAGTTTGGTTTTGATTGGCCCACTGGGGTCGGAGTTTCAGGGGCAGAAATTAGAGGGAATCAAAAGGTCTACGCGTATTTATGCATATAAAGGAGTGAAATTCGGTATGCAGGTTCCTCTAAGTAAGATCGACATCACTATAAAATTTGGGACGAATTGTCCCAATAGGGTCGGAATTGTGGGGGTGGCGATCACTTGGTATTTAGAACTTTATGGCAACATATTGGGTGTGATATATTATTCGATCGAAAATGATGAGAAAGGAAAGAAGATAAGTTTCTTTTATATTTTCTAAATACAAGGTTCGAGAAAATCAATTTTTGAGTTAAAAAATGGGGGGTTAAAAAGTGCAGATGAAGGAATAAAAAAATAAGCAATAAAAAAAAAGCAATAAAAAAATAAGCACTTTGCATACTAACATTGACATGCAATGTCACAGGTTAAAAAAAATACAAAATACGTTATACAATATTTTCACGGAAAGTCAGTGGCGATCTGTGATGTGGCGGTGACGATTGCGCATAGACCGTGAATTGTGCGAATAGATCTTTATAGTTGTTTTTTTTATTTCACACGCCACGGCAATGACCGTCCGTGAAAATATTGTACAACGCATTTTGCAATTCGTTTGACCTATAATGTTGCTTATGTACGTGAATATTATTATGCAAAGCGCAAACAAATAATAATGGCGAAAAACACAAAAAGAATGAAAAAATAATGGAAAAATAATGAAAAAAAAAATGAAAAAAATTTCACTACTACAGGAATGGAAGCCTGATGCTAACCACTGCGCTACCGCTGTTAAGTTGTATACTTCTCTTCCCACTTGGCTAATCTGGGACTACAATAATAAACGTAAAATATTTTATTTTTTTCTCCGAAATGAAAGGCCATGGAGTCGAATCCTTTTAAACAGAAGGTATATTAATGTTGTAGATTGACCTCCTAAAATTTCAACCAAATCCGTTATTACATGTCCGTGCGGTCCCCTTATAAGCCTAATTAAATTTTGGCTTTTAACTATCATGGGATTATGTAAAAGCTTAAAATTCCTAGTATATACTCAGTGGTCAATTTATCACGACAACCAGAATATTGTATACAAAACAGCATGGCTTGTAAGCTGTTGCCCCTAAATGGGGACATTAGTATAAAAAGGAACTGCTGAATGCTTTGTGGAGTCTACTAAGTGTAATAATTGTGAAGGAATTGGTCAAATTCGCGATTTGATAGATTTTTTAATGATCGTGGGTGCTCAAGGCAGTGGTGCGATCATTAATTTTTTGTAGAGCAGTTGCTGTAAATATTTACAAAGAATGAACCAACAGATAAAATAGCCCGGTCTCAGTGAAACCCGGAGGGCAATTGTCTGACCCGTACAGTCCGACGAAAGGGCAACAGTATTCAAATTACAGCTAATCTTATTCGGTTACAAATTTGCTGGCCTTTGCAACGTACACTTCACTGCCTGCATACACTGATTGGTGAGATTATGACCACCCCATCAGTACTTCGTTGGGTCACCTTTTGTCTTCAATACTGCGGCGATTATTTTTAGCAGTGACTCCACGAGATGTTGAAAGGTGATACGAGGAATTTGACACCATGCCTGAAGAATAGCACAATTCTGGTGATTGGGGGGGGGGGGGGGACCCAAAAACCCCCTTCTTTTTTTTAAAACAACTCCAACACATTATGCGCACCGTGGCTTAGCGCATTATCTTGTTGGAAGAAGCCATCTCCATTGGGATAGGATACGCCATCAACATGATAGGACTTGATCAGCAACGATACTTAGATATATAGTGCTATTCAGATTTTGTTCCACACGAATTAAATCATGCCAGGAAAACATGCCCCAAACCATAACACTATCTCCACCAGCTTGAAGGGTTACACCCATGCATGTGGGGTCCATGCTTTCTTACTGCTTCCGCCAAATTCTCACTTCTGCCATTTGCATGATTCATCGGACCATATAACTTTTTTCCAAAGCTCGACTGTCCAGGTCCTGTGTTCCTGTACGAATTGGAGACATTTTATTTTGTTAACTGCAGACAGCAAAGGTGGTCGAACAGGCCTTCGGCTTCCATATCCCATACGAAGCAGTATACGCCGAACAGTTTGTTCAGAGATCATTTGGATCCCTAATCAAGATCTGCGGTAATTTCTGTTGTCTTGTACGTACCTTGCCACTCTCCATTCTGACCGAACTTTGACTAGTCGCTGACGGCCACAGTTTCCACGTTCAGATCCCGTTTTCCGGCTGCAGTCCAGTCTTTAAACAACAGCTGCTCTTGACGAATTCAGCTGCTTTGCTGCTACTTGTTCCATCCCACGTTCAATGGCTGTTAAATCGCGTCGTTTACCCTTCAGAAACAAATCATTTCGACCACCGTGGTAAACAATTTGCTTCCCTATTTATAATTGCCTGGCCCTCTGGCAACTTTAGCGCGAAATCATAGCTAATTTGCCTACAAACGTCAGATGGTCATAATAATCTGGACACTCAGAGTGTATTATACGGTTTTATTATGAGGAATGTTCAATAGAGACACGCTTGGACTGCACAGCCGCGAGGATATCGCCTAGGAAAAGGAACGCAGTTGCACAGTCTAGATAATTATTTATTTATTTATTTATTTAATAATTCGATTACAAAGTATCACACAAGAGTGAATACAATAAAATAAACAGTAAGCAGGGGGAACAAGGGGGTTTGAAAGGCTGAAAAGCCCGTCGAGCAAAGCTCCCCGCGTCCCCTACAAAGAACTAATTAATACAAAATTTTTTTAATAGATAACAAAGATTCTTAAATTAATTTAAATAATATTTTTACAACCTAGATCATTATTAAGAATCAGTTTCTTCAGTGAATTTTTAAATGTGTAATAGTTAGTAGTTTCTGTTAGTGAAGAGGATAAAAGGGACCATTTCTTTTGACAAGAAAAAACTGGAGTGTGGCGGCGAAAGTTATTATTCGCAAATGGAAGACGAATCTCTTTTGATTTCCTAGTTGGATAATTATGTTAATCAAAATTGAAAGTTAATTTTAGAGGGCTAGCTAATTTTATTTTATTATGAATTAATTTATGTAAAAAAACAAACCGATTGTAGGAAGAAGGTATCGTAAATATTCAAAAATTGGTGTCGATGAAATAGATGTATAATTGGTGTTTTATGCGGTAGATGCAAAATCATACGTACAGACCATTTCTGTAGTTTGAGCAGTCTACTTAAATTTTGATCGGAGGAACTGCCCCAAAAAATAATTCCAAAACAAAGATTAGAATATATCAATGCATTATATAAAAGGATTAAGGTGGAACGAGGAAGATACAGTAGATGTGAAATTGTTCTCAAACTCTTGCTCAATTTAGAAGCTAAGGAGGAAATATGTGAGTTCCGAGATAGATTATAGAAAATGATAATTCCTAGGTAACGATATTCTGAGACTATAGTGATTTGGTTCTCATCCAGAAGGATTTTTATAGACTCCGTGTTGAATTGTTTATTTCGTTGCCTGAATACCATAAAAACACTTTTAGAATAGTTAATACTGAGTTCACTCTTACTAATCCAAGCTGTTATGTCTGGTAACATTATATTTATGATTGAGTTCAGAGACTTTTCGTTACCAGCAGAGAACAATAGGACTGTATCATCCGCGTAAGATATGATTTAGGTATTTGAAAGCAATAGTGGATGTCATTAATGAACAAATTAAATAAGAGCGGAGAAATAATTGATCCTTGAGGAACACCCATCGTGATATTAATGCACTTTGAGATACGAGTATGGATTTTGAGAGCTACCATTCTATTATTGATAAAAGATGAAATCCAGCTCAAAGGGAGTCCGCGAATTCCATAAATTTCTTGGAGTTTATATAATAAAATATTGTAGGACACGCGATCAAAGGTTTTTTTTAGATCTAAAAAAATCGCCAATGGCGTATTACTTGCGTCCAATTCGGCTGTAACATAATCGATAAGTTCAAAATACGCAGTATCGATATTCTTTTTAGGCTGAAACCCATGTTGGTTTGGTGAGAGAAAATTGTTGGATACAATATATGATGAGAGATTATGGTGAAAGAGCTTTTCAAAAATCTTAGAGAAGACGGGTAAAATTGTTATAGGAGGATAATTATTAAAATCATTGGGGTCACCCTTTTTATGGATAGGGATAGTATGAGCATATTTAAGCTTATGCGGAAATATACCTGTGCTAATAGAAGAGTTATAAATCTTCATTAACGGATAACAAAGCTCCGATGCTAAAGCAATAGCGATGTCTTGTCGAATACCGAGAGAATCGGTTAACTTATTATTCGGAAATGTTTTAATAGTCCTAAACACAATGCTAGAACAGACAGGAGGAGCGAAATAAGAAGAAGCGGACGACGTGGATTTGAGGACTTGCTCTTTTAAGGGTGGATTATTTTCACTAGTATGGGGATGCAGAGCGTGAAGAAAATTGTTCATATCCTCCTCCTTCCATCCTTGGAAAATTGATTAGGCAGAATAGGAATGTTTTTTTGTTCCTAATTTTATTAATGTTCTTCCAAATGCCACTCGTGCTAGAGCAAGATTAAAATAATTCACGATAATAAATGCTTTTTTCTTTTCTGGATTTCGGATTTGCAGGCTTTTAAAAGGATTTTATACTTATTTTTTAGGGAAGGTTTAGGATTATCTTTAAACTTTTAAACGCTCTGTCTTTTTTTTTGATGAAACTTAATAATGAAGAAGTAAGCCAGGGATTTTTGAATTGCTTTGGGTTATTATGGTTAATGTGGAAGTTGTGGAAAGCAAAATAAGAATTGTAACCATAAAGAAAATGAGACAAAAACTCGTCGAATAATTCATCAGGATCATCTTTCGCTTCAATATTTCTTCCCATTCAGTTTGTTGTAAGAAACTTTCAAAAATAGCAATGCGAGAGTGATTAATGATACGGGAAGCGACAATGCAGTCCTTGCTAATCACTGATGATTCCTTTTTAATATTCAGGTATATTGGGAAATGATCTGAGATCAAAATATCAAGGACCCCACTTTGCTTTGTATCCCTGGTGTTAGTGAAAATTTGGTCAATGAGAGGAACATTTCAAAGGTAAGTGAGTAATGAGTATTAGACGTAATAGTCTGCTCAAAACCGAACGCAGTAAAAAAGTTTAATAATGCAGCAGTTTCATTATTATTGGGATAATTAAAGTTAACATTAAAATCGCCCACTATATGGCATGTTTTACGGAATAGTTTATGATTTATAATTAGTTCTTCTAGGGCAGACAAAAATTCGTGAAAGGTTCCCGATGGCGGACGATAAATAGCTATTAAAACGGAATTATTATCCAAATCTAGTGTTAATATTTCATAGTCCTTTGTTATCATTGTGAGCTCGTGATATGTGTTTGTTCGTTGACTAGTGTCGGTGTATATACAAATACCACCACCTCTTCTATTATGTCTACTAATTGAGTAATTTTGATAGCCCTCTATGGACGGAATATCTGTGGAGTGTTTAGACCATGTTTCCATTAAAATTAAATAAATAATTTTGAAAGGTAATTGAGATATGTAACTTAATACCTACAAGACTCTCAACACCATTCCTTGCTATCATCGATTTTAACAGCAAATCACTGATATGGTGCCTGACCTATAATCAAAATGGTAGACAACTTGAAAATCTAATCGAGCAGTATTTCGATTTGCTGTCACACTTCGGATATTTAATCCTAGAAGTGAACAAGTCGGTTGAAACTTTGAAATAGAGGCTGAGATAGTGTTCATTATGAAGGAACAAATCAGATAATAATTTTTTTAAATTTATAATAATAGCAACCAAAAAGAAAAACAACAATTAAAACAAAACAAAAAAATACAAAAACGCACACAAAATAAAAAAACAAAACAAAAAACAATTAAGATAAAGGTGATTAAGTAGTAAAAGTGAGAGTGAAATGAAGGGTGAAATGAAATGAAGGGTGCCTGGAAAAAGGAAGGGGACAAAAATTTATAATACGTTTATACAATATGTATGAATAACTGGATATGTAGTTCATATGAAATGAAAAGCAAACCGCTTAATGAACAATCGAAAATAAAAGTTCTGTCTTCGAAAATAGACTGTCAATGGGCATGTCTAAGTATAGATTTCTAATATTATTATTTGATTTCTTGAATCTGGCCCATGTCATCTTTTTTCCATATACGCCCATTATAGGACCAGACATTTTTAGGGCCATATCTCAGTTGGGCAGATTTAAGTAACGAATGTCTTTTATATGTCAAATCATCTACAATCACGAATTTGGATCCTCGAAAATACTGTCGATTTTTCATTATTGATGTCTTGAGCGATGGTTATTGGAATTGAATAATCACCACTCGAGGGCGCTTTTCTCGTTTTCATGGCCTTAATTTCTCCCGGTGGAACTTGAACATTTAATTTTTCAGAGAAGAGATTTATCGTTTTTGCTAATAAATCCTCGGCTGGTTCCTCCGGTAGATTAAATAGTCGCACATTAGTACGCCTCAAGTATTGCTCCAGTGCATCGTTTTTTTCTTCTAATTCTCGAACTTTCGATTTTAGTGTCGAGATTTCGATTTCGAGCTGTTCGATTTTCATCGTCAGCGGTTGGATGATATCACTTATTTGTTGCCTCAGGGGCTCAATTAACAGTTTTATCATAGGTTGTTGTGTTGACTCATTAGTAAAGATTTTATATAGGCTTTTTTCTAATCTATCCTCCAACTCGTCGGCTGTCAACTTACCGGGTGAGTTCGATGAAGTCTGTTTCGATCTGGTGTTCATGGTTCGCGATGAGTTCGCTGATAATCCTTTCCCCGTAGCTGGTACCATACAGAATTAATTAATACAACTTATAATGTTAATATAAGACTTCAGTAGAACTCATGGGACTCTGTGTGTTGGAATAAATTCCAGGCCCCCGCTTACAATGTAGTGAATGTCGCCATAACCGGAATAATAATAATTCTCTAGACCGTGGTAGTTTTTCCTATACATTCTTTAAATAATAGTGAGGCGTCTGTCACACATATTAGCTGTTTGCTTCTTTCTAAGAGTTGGGATTCACTTGACAGATGGCGTTCAAGGTAGACAATCCATCCAAAGATAATTTTCTTGACGTTATTCAATTTTGGCCGCTGAAGGGCGTTAGCCTATGTAATTTTTTATGAGAATACGCGACCATAGTTATTCTCATAGGACAGTGGTTAAATGGTGAAATAAATTTCGACAAGGAAGGTAATCCGCGAAAGACTTGGCCCGTTCAGGACATGCTCGTATTTGCAGCATCAGATGAAAATGTGAGACAGTTAAAAATGCTATTCAGGCCAATAGGCGCATTAACGTTAGAGAATTTTCTAAAATGTTGAGCATCAGTGTGAGAACTGTTCATTTTATTATCTACAGTCTTGGGTATCAACGTTTACGGTACCAGCATTAAGAATAAACGTTACCGGAAACTTACAAGCGGCTTTTTCCTTCTGCATGATATCGCCTACCCTCATGTAGCCCGAAAGATTCACGATCTACTCGATCGCAAACTTTGGGAAGTCTTAAGCACAACTACCTTACAGTCCCGACTTACCTCCGTGCGATTTCTATCTTTGGCCCTGTAAAATAATCACTAAAAGGAAGGCAGTTCAATTCCGACGCTGAAGTAGAATTTGCTGTTACGCAATGGTTCCGCTAATAACTGCAAGAATTTTACCAGATGGTAATCTACCGATGGGACTGACGCCTTAATGTTCATGGTGATTTCTTTTAAAAATAAAACTTGCTGTAAACGTATTTCTATTGAACAATTCTCGTAGATATGGAACCAGAAAGCCTGATCATAAGCCTTGTTGTTTAATTTAAGCGAAAAGGAAGAAACACCTCTACTTCGCATAAGAACGTAAGAATTGGACAGTAAATAGTGATCCGAAGAATCACGTTTTCAAGTACTATGCAGACTTCAGGATGCGAACATGGAGAAAGCAAAAAGAAATCGAGGATTCTAAGCTCATTAGGGTCAGAACATTATACACTGTGATAGATAGTCATTGTATTGTCACAATACTTAGCTATTTTAACTAAATATAATATCAAAAGAGTCAACAGTGAACTATTGCAAGTGCAACTTGAAACTGTTTCAATAGAATCCAGAGGAATTTTGCGTTCTTTCATAAAAGTGGATGAAAAATGTATTCATCATGACCAGGCGATGACCAAGGAATGATTTGAACAATGGATTGCAAGAGGGAATCTGAACCAACAATGGCGAAAACCGTTCCTTCACCGAGAAACAATGGCCACCGTCTTCTGAGATACAGCAAATTCTTGGTCATAGACTTCTTGGAAAAATTATAAAATAATTATACTTTTCGGATTTCTCTTTTTACCATGACAACGCACCCGTGACCGCAAATTTGGTCGATTTAACGCTACGCATCTTCCCTATTCTGCAGATTTGCCTCGATTGGTTTCCAAACATGTAAAATGGGTAGAATTTCAGCTAGAGATTTCAACGAAGAGGAGATTACCAAAACCTCTCCTTGTTTTGAAGAGCTGGACAAAACATAACATATGGACGGGATCAGAAAACTCGAACATCACTGGAACAAATGACTATAGACTTCAAAGGATGAGAATATGTTTGAAGAGTAAAAAAAAAAAATAGGTTCGTCCAAAAATTTGTTTTTCTCTTTTTATTATTTTCCGGACTTGCGAACAACTCTCATACTTTTATTTTCATTTAATATCGTTTAGTGCTCCATAAAGCTTTTTTTCATTAGGGCAGGGTATTATTGCCCCAGAACTTCACACGTGGACCTTTATGCACAAGACATAATGCATACCTACAGCTTTCCAATCCATAGAAAATGTTTATATTCCCCCTTTCAATTCAACCTGTACGTCTACTTCTGTCTCACAGTGTAAAGAGGATCGCATAGTTGCGTTCGAACGTCTTTGCTAGAGCTCTTTACTTCAGAATGGTTTGGAGCTGTTTCCATTCTCTCCTCACCTTGCCAGTCATCTGGCGTTTTTCACTGCAAAGGTTTTTCTTTTTTTTTGTACTTCTTCTCCTCTCGTTCCTTGCCAGTACACCTCGGCTTCTGATTGGTCAAGGCTGAGCGATGGGGAGAGAATATAAACTGGTGGAACAGGGGCTTTGGATCGGAGAGAATGGGGACGAGCAGAGGCGGGTAGGAGCGGGTGAGATAAGAGTCACCTTCGAAATCTTCCTAGGAAAATAATGACTCAAATTCCGAACAAATCGATGGAAGTAAAGTCTGAAACATGAAGGGAGAGGAAAAAATAAACAACTGTTATGAGAAAAATATATGGCTCCTCGTATTATTTTTTTTTATTTTACCGTTTTGATTTTAAGTTCCTAACAAAAATCGATATGATTTGATATTCTCGTTTCCCTTTGGAATTTCATTTAAGTGTTCTTGACTTCTGGAAATTTTTATTTATGACTGAAATTATATATATGGTGACCGTTTTGACATCAATAATTTTCTTTTGTTTGATTTCTGCATCTCCCTGGAAACTCATCTATTTTTTTCGAACGATGAAAGATCCAGGATAAGATTTGTTGACTAAAATGTTAGGGTTAGTCAAAATGATGTAGATACTTAATTGGTATAAACCATTTATTCCAAAATGATTTACAGGACGGTCGCAATAAATTAAAACCAACATAGACACTACCATGTAAACGGTACTACATTAACGGAGAAGTGGAAACTTAAACAACAGACTTACCAGAATTATGTCCTAATTAGGGACCACTTTACGCTACAAGAACATAAGAAGGCCTCTGTTAACTTTAAAAAAGCAATTCACCAAGCTAAAAGATCCATCGTTTCTCGTTATATTAAATCTAATCGTCTTTGGCAAATGATACACCGCAATTGCACTCATAGCAAACCAAAGTTGCCATTTGAAAAATATAAAACAAATATCTTGCTTGAATCAATAACCCTACCCATCTTCCTATACCTTCCAAAATAGTAGAGCGAGATATGCAAAGTGGTGATAAACGTACCGAAATCTCTCCAGACCCTGGAATTCCTTTTGGCCACATGTTGGTAAATATTATTCGCAAGGTCCGAATCCTTGTTTTCCACTCGCCATGACAGATAGGATTATCCAGAACTTTAACGTTGCTGGACATATGTTGATTTATATCTTGTGTACAACGATAGTGAGAACCAAAAAATTCCCACGTGCACTTAAGGTAACAAGAATTAACCCAATTTATAAGAGAGGTGACGCGACAGACATTTCCAACTACCGCCCGATTTCAGTAATGAATCCACTCTCTAAAATTGTGGAAAAAATTGTATTCCATCGTTTCAGTGATTATCTGTGGTCTCAAATACCCAATCAACAGAGGGATAGTAGGCCAGGTAGCAAGGTTACTTGGATACCATTATGTATCTTTATAAAGGCTACCGAGGCTTATGAACGCGGTTATAATTATTTTGTTGCCCAAACTGATGTTACTAAGGCCTTTGACACAATCTCTAGAGACCAACTTTTTTATGATTTGGCCTCTTTGGGGGTGTCAAAAGGTTATCTGGACTTATTAAAGGATTATTTTAGGGATCTGGAAAATATTATCAGCTTACGACCCCTAATAAGTAATAAGTCTACTCGTGGAATTGTTCAGGGCTCGAGCATTGGTCCACTTCTGTTTGCTGTTGCTACTGCCTCGATATATAGTCACCATTTCAACACAGAAATCTGGAGTTACGTTGACGATAATTTCCTGTTTACAACTTATCCCATTCAAGATCATAGCTTGGTTCAGGAATTTCTTCATCAAGACTTGACATATTTATCAAATTGGTATGGTAGTACAGGCTTGTGTCTCAATACTACCAAAACCAATATAATGGCTGGTCCGAAAGTAGGAAATTCTACAAGTACAATTAAAATACTTGGCATTGTTTTTGATCCGCATCTTAGGTTCAATGACCACATTGACCAACTCATAACTACTCTTCATCGTAAGACTTATTTGGTCAAAAGATTTAGATCATTATTGAATATCACCCAAATATAACCACAGCGGTTATTGCTTCGAAAATAGAGTATGGGGCCGTATTTTGGTCTTCATCTACGACAGTGAATATTAAGAGGTTAACGGTAGTGAGGCCGTCTAATTAGCACCGCCTTTAAAATGAATAGGCTAGACTCTGTAATGATGAAGTGTTCGAACCATCAATTACCGATTCTTGGTTCTATCAGTAAAGTATCATTGACCATCGAATTATCTATAGCTTTACGCGAAGAATCTCATCCAGCAGCGTTTGTCAAGACATGGTTCACTTCTCAAAAAAATATTCGAGTAACTCGTCGGTTCTTATTTGTTATACCCATCATAACGTCTGCATATAGTTCCAAACGTTTCCCATATAATGCGATGACTCTTTGGAATGACTTACCATTTGAATTACGGTCATCGGTATATTTGTATTAACTCAATGTACTGCCTCCTGCCGTCACCTAAAACATCGCTTACGAAATTACTATATTGAACAACAATAAAAAGTTTTATTTTGTCTCTGTTTTTAATTGGTTTGCTGTGATCATTTGGTTTCTTTTTATAAGTGTTCCTGTTTCAAGTCAAGGTCATTTTCCTCTTTTAATCTGTAGGACGTTGTTCCTCTATTTTTAGTCTCTCACAAACTTTACTCTATTAGAGTGCTCGAAATTAATAATAATAATAACAACTCACAGGGAATAGATGAAGTATGTTTTGTGAATAAATAATGTACCATTTAAGTGTTAAAATAGTTTGACTAACTGTGATATAACAATTATTAATAGTATGTGGTCCGGTGTAATTTCGATAATATTAACAAAACAAAACATAAAAACTGAACAGCAGCAATTGAAATTAGATTTACCAGAAGTCTAATTTTTAAAAGGATTGCGAAAAACTAATCGAACAAATTACGCTAATAGATGGGGAATGGCTTTTGTCTGGTCACTTTTTTGAAATATTTTCCCCTATCCCTTTAGCGTAGATTTCTATTGGGCTGTTTCATAGTTATTGGCCGATTTTGCCAAGGCTAAATTACAGGGTGTTCGTTTACAAGGTTCGTTACGTTTTAATTTTAAATAGCTCGGCAATCGTTGGTCGCAGATCAAAGAAACACACACCATTTGTAAGATGGGAACGTCAAGAGTTTGTTCAATGCCGATGGAGGTCTCTAGGGTGCATCTGGAAGACGCAAGGCCTATAAAAGACCTTGGGAAGGCGTAGGGAGGTTCCATCAGTTAGTGTCAACATGGCGAACTCACAACACAGTCTTTTGTTGGCAACTTCGATCCCCAGACCTCACTGTTTGTGACTTCTTCCTGTGGGGATACGTAAAAGACCGTGTTTTTGTGCCCCCTTTCCGGCAAATCTGGAGGAGCTAAAAACTCGAATAACAGCCGCCATTCGTGAAGTAACTCCAGACAAGCTTCAGCAGGTATGGGAGAAATTTGATTATCGGCTAGATGTGTGCTGTGCAACAAGAGGAAACACATCGAACACTTATAAAACAAAACTTAAGATTATTACAAACGTTTCAGTATGTCACCTATCTCTGTATCTTCATTTTTTAAAAAAATATAGATTTTTGAACTGTGATGAACTTTTCTGTTACACCCTGTTTCTTATATGCGGGGTGAGTCAAAAGTCTGTTACCTGCTTCCTATCGTGCATACCAATGTAGTTATGCAAATTCCGATACAGGAATGGAGCACCTTTCATCATTTCAAATATGCAAATTAGGACACATCCAAATTCTGTTTCGAAAACAGTAAGAGATACACAAACAAACCAATTGTACATTTGTTCAACAGCAAATTCCAAACAAAACAAAACAAAAGTTCACCGAAATCCGTTGAGCGGATCGCCCACAATCCTCATTGCAAGCTCTGCAACAGGACAATTGGCTCTCCTACTGTTTGTTGCTTCCAAACAGTCAACTGATACAAAGTGTTTCCATCAATCCAGATATTGTTAAATGTGATATCCACTTGCACCATAGCATAATTCCTCACGACATTTCAACGATACCATCAACAAACGTGGCCGATTTTATTGCCTGCACGCTTCCTGAATTCGTTGTTGCAGATCCTCTTGCGAGGTGAGCTGTGTGGAATAAACTTTGTCTTTGATTTATCCCCATAAGTGGCGTCAGATCAGGCAAGCGTCGCGGCCACTGAACTGGCCCTCCTCGGCCAATCCATCGATCTCTAAACATCTCAGTTGTTCACAGGCACGTAATCCAAACGGCATAGTGCTGAAGCGCCGTCATGCTGATACCATATATGCTGATAAGAGGCTAGTGGCAGAGCATCAACAAACTGCCACTATGCCACTGAGGAACTCATCCCTGTAGCGTTCTGCTGAATAGATCAAAAGTATAGTCCCACAATGGAGCCATTGTACAGCCCACACCACACATTTATTTTCCTCTTCACTTGATGTGTTGCTCCTCGCAACCATCGAGGGTTTTCTTCTGCCCAGTAATGAAGATTGTGCTTGTTGATGCTTCCCGGGAAAACTGGGCTTCATCTGTCCACAACCCCTCATTCGAGAAGTTTGGATCATCATCTAGATGACAGAGAAACCAGTTGCAGAAGGTGGTGCCACTGATGTAATCGGCTGTCAATAGCTCCTGGTGGCAGTGTACGTGATACGAGTGGAAACAATTTGCATGTAGGATCCTAATGACAGTACGTTGGGAACAGCCATCTACTGCGGCAATTGCTCTGTTGCTGGTGTGAGGGTTTGCAGCAGCGGATGCAAGGACTGCTACTGTGGTCTCCTCAGTAATGCGTGTCCTTGGTCGACTTTGATGCTGACGCTGTGGGACAGTTCCTGTATCCAGAAATCATTGTATAATTTGTCTGATTGCTAGATGTGATGGTTGGCGTTGATTGGGGTATCTTTCTTGATACAGCCTGGTTGTTGCATGATAATTTTGCCTCGCCTCACCAAAGCAGAGGACCATGTTGATCATTTCCTGGTTAGTGTACTGTGCCATCTTGCTTTGGTAAAAATTTTTCTCAGCTTCAAGATGCCTTTTATGCCAATTGCATAACAGGAAACTGGTGACTTTATAGTAAACTGTAGAACTTTCCAAAACAGGATAAAGATGGTGCATGAAATGATTAGCATGCTTGGCAAACGGTATTCAGAAGGAAAAAAACACTCGGTGGTTAGTTTGAGACTTGAACCCAGGATCTTTGGACTCTGCTGCTCTTGTTTCCTCCTATGGCCACTCATACCTTGCCTCAATCTTGACAGGAATCAAGGTTTTAATGTTGCAGAGCTTGCACTGAGGATTATGGGTGATCCGCTCATTGGATTTTGGTGAACTATTTTTGGTTTGCTGTTGAACAAATGTGCAACTCGAATTTTTTGCGTATCTCTTACGGTTTTCGAGATAGAATTTGAATGTTTCCTAATTTGCATATTCGAGATGATGAAAAGTGTTCCATCAGGTAGAGCACCCTCTAGTTCCTATTCATTCCCTGTATTGGAATTTACGTAAGTGCATTGGTATCCAAGATAGAGAGGTGGTAACAGACTTTAGACTCGCACTTTATATATATATATATATATACGTATACTAGGCAAGCATTATAGTAGGAAACACCCAATATCCTCGCGAAGTCCACGTGCCGAAGATTTATTACAGTCATATGAAAGCAGTTTGTAACTGAAGAAGCAATGAAATTCATGATTCATTGAAAGATTTAATAGTTTTTGTTAAGAAAAGGGAAGAAATCGAAATGTATTGCGAGCTAGTAGTAGGGAGAAAGAATGGATTTGTAATCGGTTCATAAAGGATTCCCGGTTGAATTAAATGGCGCACACAATATAATGTGGTCGTCAACGCATCGCACCTTCAATGGTAAGCAATTAAAATCACACTGATGGATGGGTTAATAACCTCTTTTCACTTAATGCATTCATCTGCAC
The DNA here is from genome assembly GCA_023313115.1 of Rhysida immarginata. Classification (NCBI taxonomy): domain Eukaryota; kingdom Metazoa; phylum Arthropoda; class Chilopoda; order Scolopendromorpha; family Scolopendridae; genus Rhysida; species Rhysida immarginata. Next base: position 3,215,607 of record JAHWFO010018671.1, on the reverse strand, counting down.
AATTAAATTAACTTTTACCGATCGAAATCGACGCAGATCATTAATGAGCATTGTATGCGTGGAAAACCGAATTTAGGTTTCAAAAACGGTGCTGACGTATGGAGGCCGACAATCGCTCAATAGTCTTTTTAAGTAAATCCACCAGACTCCTGCAAATTAGCGAAGGTAACCTGTGTAAAATGATGTTGAATTATCGCCGGAAATTCGGTTGATAACGTAAATTCGTTAACCAAGTGAATCGGCCAGGCAGATGATCACGAGATTCAGTTTTATGGATTTCCATTGGTGAAATACATCGCTTCAGATACACAAAGTCGATGCAAAGCCCCTTTTTCCATTGAGCGCCTTCTAAATCGTGATATGCCAACTCTTATATGGCGCATTCGGCGCCTTTAATATGAGGAGGGAGAGGGCAAACGGCGCTGGGTAATTTATTCAGGTGATAATCAGTCGTATTTTTGGAAGGCACGTTTTGTCGCCCATTTGATCCTCAATGACAGTGGGGTTGTCGGCCGTAATGTTCCGCCATTCATGCGTCTCATTCGTCATGTTAAATGGACAGTAACACCCCTGTTGGGAGAGCAAATGCCACGTTGCTCCAGCTCCGTGACAAAGCGAAGACAGCGCCAGAGGCTTAGTTCGAGTCAGAAACTGGCGACCTGCTCATTGCGATGGAGGGAGTAGGTCAATTGCAATCGATAAGGTCGGAGGGAAGGCAGCCACCGAGCTGATCCCGTTGCAGTTAATTGCGCTCCCCCCCCCCCTTCCCCCCGTGGAAAAGACACCGCCAACGCACTTGCCTATGACAATCCGTTTGGCAAGGGACACGAAAATCGCGTTTGAATTTTTAAATTTTGTTTTCCTTCAACAAAAGAGATGAAATCTTTGTGGACAAGCTCGTTAATGCTATTTGAACGCGATGCCTTAGCGTGAACTTTGCTGCGCGCTTTTCGGCTTTTATTAATAAACTGCGAAGGGTGGCAGCGTTACACGGCGATGCATATCAGCGCTTTGTAGCGATTATGTGTAAGTGCGTGCTTAACATACTATCTTTTTACTGAATTTGATTCACACTAAACACAATTGATGCGATTGGACATCAGAGCGAAACGCGTCGTTTCTAGTAATTTCATAATTGGAGTTTAATAGTTGAAATTCTATGTTAGAGTGACTTAATCGTAAAGCTTTTGAATAACTCATAATGTACTTATATAGTCTTAATGAAATTTTTGTCTAATTTTGTCTTATCTTTTTATCTGTTTTCTATGCATAACAGTAATTGAGTTACCTGAAGGTTTCCTGAATGTCCTACTTCGACCTCTTTGCACACCTCTTCAGAGTAAAGGAGGTCCAGACGATCTGTGTTAATGTGATTATAATTTATTATGCGGGTCATACTTTCTAGTAATGAGCACCAATATTTTATAAAACAGGATTTATTTATATTCGAGAAAAACCAAATGTAGCATCCTCTTCTCGTTAAACAGCCTTTCATATCATTGGTTTTCATCACGTGATTACTAGCAGAATATATAATACGTAGTAGACTCCCGTTTATCCGGGATTAGCATAAGCTTGAGTGTATGATTGTGTGTTCACGGAAATACTCCAAGCAAAAATTTATGTCGTTTCTTTATAAATACAGCATATTCAGTCCATATTCAGTTACTCAGTATTTGAAATTATTTAATCTGACATTTTTACTGGGCGTGAAGGTCAATATTGCTTCAAGAAAAAGAATAAATGGTTCTGGATTAGCAATATAATAAATATTTATTTAATCTTCTACGCATTAATCTTCTGCAGGCATAAACTACAAGTGAGGTTCTTAAGAATATAGAGATACGACGGATTAGCGTTGCGTTCAAGATTTACAAAAAAGCCAACCGCGACTGCCAACATCATTGGCTTTGTCAGAAAACCGCGGCGTTGAGGTAATATTTCCGCCGCGCGTTCACAGACCCATTAACAAAATAAGGCGTGCGAGAAGAAATTGACACTACCTGTCTTAAAGCGTGTCACAAAGTCGGTCATGAATTGTGTAAAATACCATACAATCCATGATAACAACCGAGAAGCGCAATACAACAAAAAAATGTATGACATTAACATGTATAGGCCCTGAAGTAAACAGGATCGCCGGCTTTTTTCGTCACAGTGATTTTAAAATCACTTACAAAACATCCAGTAACTGTCGTCATATACGTAATCCGAAGAGACCTCGTGACAATGATGTATGGAATGTGAGAGCTCTTTATTATGGTTAATAACAAGGTCATTTAGAGAAAGTTTCCTGAAACACAGAATTTCATGTAAAACCAGATAAATTTTGGACAGTCAAACCACCTTTGATAAAGATGCATTGTTGGATACAATTAATGATCTGGCCAGGGCTATTGTCTGTAGATAGTAGGGAGTCATTCAACTGCCGCCATTTTCCATTGTTTAGAGAACCTACTGTCTAAAGACAATGCCAGGGCCAACACCACCTATAGAGAGGTCTTCATGCATTGTTACATCATCATACGAATCATAATAAAGAGCTTATTATTGATAGAAATCATGGTTCTATAGAAATAAATGGTCGTCGAGCTCCACTGAAAAATGAAGAGTAAAGTTTCTAGCTTCCGATAAGGCTGGAATTCCATTGAAAAGTGGTGCTGCATTTAAAATCGGCCCGACTGAAAATGAAGCTAGAAACTTTATTGATGAAACTTTAGCATCATTTTCAGTTTCAATGGAGCCGGAATTGAATTGGGCCAGAATTTGATGACAAAATATTGCCGAGTTTTTTGTGATATGCAAAACTTTTAAATAAATAATTGATAAACTAACGTGAAAGCATTACATAGGTCCCTCTTTACATTGGGCATCAACTATATAAATAAAACAACTGTACAAGTTAGGGAATACAGATCACGTCAGGTGCCGCATAGATCGCACGTGCACTAAAGCTCTATATATACAAGTATGGACAACTGATGCCATTTTTGGCCTTTTCGTAGGTTCACTCACTATAGACTGCTTATTAAAATTCGAAAATCACTCGTTTTTTTATGTAATTTACTAGCTGATCTACCCGGCGTTGCCCAGGATAATTACAGTTATAGGTCAGCAGAACAACCTCAAGAAGGATGTTGATTTGCTTCAGTTAAACACCTGCAGTTGTTTCGTGTATATAAAAAAGACTGTTATGGTTACTGGTGCCTGGATTCGCCAGCCGAGGTTAGGGAGCTGAAGGAAGACACGTGTATCTCCTTTGCTTCATGTATATCGATATTCATGGTTATAGCAGGGCTTATTAATGAGAAATATCTCATGACCAACAATGCAAGACAAAGTTTTTGCAACAATAAGTATCAACAATGGTACCAACACGCAATTCACAAACACTCTGCACGAACCAACAATATATATATTTCATGACCAACAATGCAAATAAAAGTTTGTGCAACAATAGGTATCAACAATGGTGTCAACACGCAATGCACCAACAATATGCAGGGATCAACAATATATGTCTCATGACCAACAATGCTGATTTTCATTGTTATTATTTTCGAGTTGTGAGTGGGCAGGTCTTCCCTATCATTATGGGCTATGGACGACCGAAACAATATTAAAGTTTGTTGCTATGCGGTGTTAAATCGTGCTATTTGCGACTGATTTTTGAGAACAATGGAGGAAGGGCAAATAGGCAGGCTTTCTCTTATCATTGGGTGCGTTCGGAGAATAGCCACTCGTTAATTTCTCGAGAATCGGATAATTCTCCGTGAAACAAGAGGGAATTCACGTACTCTCGAACGCCTCATTGAATTCTTGGTGATTCGACCACTAATCCAATATGGAGAATGTGAGTTCGCTGATCGCTTCTTTTGACTATATAATTTTCTGAAAAATCATATGAATTGTCAGTTAATTGAGCAAATGGGGGACACCCACACAGAGGAAGAGGAAGAAGAAAATACTCTGCTGTGGTTTCATTTGCAAAGAAAATTCTTTCATTGAAAATTCGTTTCAAATTGATAATGAGAAATAAAATGAAATAAAAAAGGTGGAATACCGAAACACTAATCGTGCGAAACTAAAATGAAAACAATTATTTTAGCAAAATCAAATTAAATTATGAGAGTATCTTGTTCATAAAAAAAGTCTGTTAATTTTAATAAGTACTGTTAATTCTAAAAGTACATATTTTAATAAGTTACTTTTTGAAGCATATGTTTTAAACGTTTCTAAACATTATGCTGTCTTCTTCTTCTTCTTGCCACCAGATCCTTTTACTTAGGACCTTTAGCAATCATTTCTCTTTTATAACAAGTAATTTCAATTTCTGATTCTACTTATTTGTTCCGTATTCATTTTCCAAGGGATCGGACCTAATATTTTCCCTAGTAATTCTGCGTTTATTAGGAAATGTCTTAAAGCGTTAATTATTCGTTTTAATTCATATAGATCACTAAAAAAATATTAAACAAAGCCTCAAAACCCCGATATTCTTTTGAAACACCTTTATAGAATTTATTTTACGACTTAAATTCGCACAAGAAATTAAACCAGCTCTGTTCTCTATTAATATCTATATATTGTTTATTAATATGTTAGCAATTAAATATTCCTTTAAGCTATATTTCAAGTTTTTTTTCAATTTTAGTAATATATGGGGAATTCTTTTCCCCAACCTGCCCGGATAATCAGGAGTTTACTGCGGTTAGTTTTATCAGCTTGCTGCCATTGAGCTTCTCATTGCTATATTCACCATGCATATGGAGATGTGATAGGTACTAGTAATATTAGGACATAGCTGAAACATTAAAAATGGCAAGGCGAACTTCGAAGATTAGCTTTACCAACACTCCCCCGTGAACTGTTTCCATTGAATGCACTAAGGCAAGAGATGATGAAATCATTAAGGAAGACAAAAGTATAATTCTGAATGAAATCTCTCGTTACGTGTAAATCTTTGGGCTGCTTGTGTGGAGTTTTACGAAAAGGTATTTTCAAGCTTCCCAGAATGGTGGGGAAATGTGTGAATATAATAGAGATTAGGTTGAAAAATTTAGAAAAATCTGTAAATGATAATGATAATAACAAGGAACCAAAAATCGAATTAATCCATTTAATTAAGAAAATACGATTTTTAGTTATCTGTTTATCCACAGCGTTTTCCTTTATATAATGACAATGTTAATAGCTATAAAGTGTAGAAATACATTGTGTTTTTGTGATAAGAGATTTTCCCTTTCTTAATAGACAATTTCACACCCCTGTTCCTTCTTATATTTCATTAAAAACATATAGACACCAATTAAAAAATTTTTCATACGGATATCTAATTTACATATTTGAAAAGAGTGATTTTAAACTTTTCTTTTTCTGATATCTGCTAACTTATCTGTGAGAGAAATATTTCAAACCGTCTTCAAGAACAGGAGAGCCGCGCTTCCTAAATTTCTGGGCTTGTATGCTCAAACACTTAGTGCAGGCCCTTGTACCTTCAAGAATAAGTCATGAACTTTGCAGCAGCGAGCAACCATCCTGTTTCACATTAGTGCGTGGAATAGGATACGAATGTTCTTCCCAAATCAAGCTTTAAGAATTCATGCCTCACATCTTCTTTTGATGAAATTCTCTTTCCCCCGAGTGTCCGATTATACAAGAACCTATTCCTTCCTCCATTCGTGAATAAGTGCAATACTTAAAAAAATAACGCTATTCATTTGGCTATAGGGGACTCCTGGGAGGAATTCTTAGCTTCGTCTTCTCTGTTGAGATAATCACATCGCGTTTTTATCGCTCGATGAAATTCTTATGCAAAATTCGTTTCTTTTTCCTCCCCGTTGCGTACGCAAAAGGAAGGAAGGACGTCATTTACATTAATCGCTACCGTTTTTATTATAAATGGAAAAAAGAAATTTAACTCAGATTAAACCCTAATCTGCGAGGATAAGAACAATAGGAATTAAAAGTTTTCTTGCAGTTTTTTGCTCAAATTACCCGGAGTCATATACATTAGCGGAAGATCATTTTCAAAAAGTTCACTAACAGCATAAGAAATCATAGAGAAAGTTCAATAGCCAGAATTAGAATATCAGGCGAACTTTCAGGAATCCAACGGTCTGCAGTTTTCTGCCATAGGAAATCGATGCAAATCTTCCTGAACGAAAAATACTTAAAATAAAATAATTACAGTGCAATAAAAATACTACCATCTAGACTCGAACTAGAGTCCAAGATTTTCGCTGTAGCTGCTCTAAGCCCTTGAGCTATAGCGGACACAACAGCAATGCATAATTTTCATGAACACTTATGAAAATCAAAATTGCAGAATTCGCGTGAATCCTCTTGCCTTTAAACCATCAAATAAATTGATGAATATCATACTATAAAGCGGAGTCATGCAATTGAAGAAAATTTTTCAAACATTTCATAATTACTGTAGAGAAAGTTTTGTTCCTGTTTCGACTCCAGGTCGCGGAATTTTTTTTCTTCCCTTTTCTACATCGTGATTATGAAATGTTTGAAGAATTTTCTTCAGTTTCTTGAGGAAGAAATAAAAAAATTTATTATTAACTGATCCTGCCCAAAAATGTTACTTTTCGAATGGATTTCTCTATAAGCGATGTCACTAATCATTTTGTTTTCATATGTGATCACGAATCGAGAATTTAAGCGATGAAAATAAAAGGAACGTTGGGTAAAATATCGAGTATTATCTGTTTCTATGTTTTATTGGCTTTGTTTTGCTCTGTGTAAACCTAAATTCGTGACTAAGCGTCTGTTTTGCGACTTACTAGTGGATTTTGTTGATTGGCAGTGGAAGAAGGTGAATAAAAAGTTCTGGGTGTGGAATTTTAAGTTACATGAATGAAAACAAATTGTGGATGGTGTTATTATTATGAGTATTTACGGAGTGGAACTTTATTGGTACTTCGTTGGACCGTCGTCTACAAACACTTCAACAGCAGTGTCCTTCTGCTGCTACAAATTAATGAATGTTTGTTATTGCATCCGAACAACCCTTCAATTTCATTCCACAGATACTCGTTGGATCAAGATCTGGAGACTGGATAAATTATGGCAAACTCTTAGTTAGCTCTTGAAACCACTTGGATAGTGCACTGTGGCAATGCTCTGAAAGTGATCGTATTAAAGTGAAGCCCATGATCATTAACTTTACCATGAATGTTGTGAAAGATGTCTATAGCGACAGGCAAACAGGCAGACGGACTTAATTAAAAAACAAAAAGTAGCCCTATTCTCCTGCTACTTCAGTTGGCAGGCAATGTGATATGATTTCCCTATTGGAAAATCTATATATCCTTCATTTTTAAGCAGCGGAAGGATGGAGCTGCATATCCGTCTTTTTGTTGACCGTTCCCATTATTTTCGATATCCTTTGATGGGATGGAATGCTGAAATTTGCTGAAATGCTGAAATGGAATGCTTTGATAGAATGATGAAATTTGTTGTGGACATGACTTAGTTTACTGTTTAGTTCGGGATAGGAGTTATGGGGTCGGTCCATGCTACAAGGATATGTAAAGGAATAAATTTTGCTACAAGGTGAATATGTATATTCTATGAAATTTGGACCGGATGTCCGAATGAGGCCTTAGTTTTGGGGGTATCAGTCCAAACCTGCTATCGGTGTCTAATGGTCAAGTGATATTTAGAAACTGTTAATATTTTCCAATGTATAAGGTTCTTCACCGTGTCAATAATGAAAAAATGGAATTTCGTTTATATGAAAAAAGATTTTTTCTTTAAAATTTACAGGTTTTCCACATGAGAATAAAGGAAATGAAAAGATGAGTTTCTCAAAATGTTTGTCTCTGGTCAAAGTTCTCGATAAATCATTTCAATTGGTCTATTGAAACCGACCGTATCATATTTGTTATCACTGTTTTCAACTGAATGGCTTTTGGTCGATCTCTATAAATTTATCTTTAACATAGCCCCTTAAGAAGTCTTGTATCGATAAGTCAGGGCTGGGGGGGGGGGGGGCGGAAGCAAACAAGTCCTTCGTCAAAGCGATTCGGGAAGCCTCTTGTGAGAACAGGATTGTCATAGCGACTTCTGAGCAAGTCCAAGAACATCGTCTGTTGAATGTGGAAGGGTGCTTCATCTTGCTGAAATCATGCGTCTTGGATCCAGTGTTCGTAATAAGCGTCTGGAATGAACCTCTCTGTCATCAGTTTTTGAACCTGTACTTTCAAACTTGGCAATTAATGCTCTTAACGTACTTGACTTTGGCTTCGGCCTATTTTTAAGCACTAGATCATTTCCTGAGTGTTTCAGTAGATTTATGATCTCACTCCGACTGAAATATAGGTCCATTTTGGCGCAAAACAAATTTTTCGAAGACGTAAGTAAGGTTTCCTTGGACCCTTGCGTATGCGCATGACATTTGGTGACAGTAGTTCTGCGCGTTGGCGAGTTATTCAACTAAAAGATTAGCGAGACCCACTGAAGCACCCTGAACTTTGTTTTCGAATTTCGTGAACACCAACTCTTTCAAGCCTCGTCTCATAAAATCTAATGATAATATGTGGATATAATTGAGAGATAAAAAGAAGTAAACTGTGGGGTCAGGAGAAAGGGTAAAAATGGGATAAAACTTTGTTTATCTCTCACTTTATTTTATCTCTCGTCCTTTTTATCCCTCAGTTTTTACCTTCAATTTTACTTCATTTTCAAGAAGGGCAACTCTTGAATTCAAGCTTCACTACTTTTCTATGCCTTCCTTGGGGGGGGGGGGGGATTATTTTAAAATTTAGCATTTTCAATCCAAAGTTATTATCTCTTACTTCACGAGCGATTAGGTAAATATTCCGGTATGTTTAAAATTTGAAGAAACAACCTGCAGGACTTAAAACAGAAAATCCATAGGGGAAGGGCAACTAGATGGTTTTGAAATTCGTTCTCAGTGAAGTAATGCATTGTTCAATCATGACCCGTTTGTGCTTTCGCCCTTAAAGGGAATCATTATCCCGCAGCTGTTAATTACGCTTGAAGAAGTAAGTAGCCGAGTTCGAAGGCACCAGCTGACTTCTCCCGCCAAGATCCCTTCGGCAATCATAACCGTAATTAATCGAACGATTCTTGCGGTCTTCTATGGCATTTGGATTAGCGAAGCCTGGTCCACAGCAGCGACCAAAGAGCACTTGATTTTAGTTTAACCTTTCAGAAAGATAATCTGCCCAGTTGATTAAGATGAACTTGTATGAGGTGGCGTCCAATTATGGTCGACACACTTCTTTTTTCACATTTAGGGTTTATTTTAATGCAGTTTTGAAAATATACGCCCCCCCCCCCTGTTGTTTTGCTACGCAAACCTATTTTCCTAGGCTTTCATTCGAATCTATCTATGGCTTTAAGCCACTAGATACTAGAGCTCTTATGGCTTTCATAACCTCTGTCTCTCAGCTTTAACCTTCTTCCGATGAGAGGCGGTTCGGCCAACGACTGGCAACGCTTTTATCTACCCCATCTCTATAGAAGCTGGGAAAAATTGTGATGGTATAGTTTTTCCTCCAAAAGAAATTCAATGACCAGTTCCTTCAGAGATCCCATTTTGAAAGCTGACTATTTAGCTTAGCGGAAGTCGGTGAAAATACTCATGTAGTATACGAAAGTTAAAGGATGTTACCGTTGTTGCACAAAAAATTATATTTTCCAGAAAAAATTGGCTAAGCAGAAAAAATTATTTATTGAACGCCTCTCTTAACTTGTTCTTATTCTTTTGTCTTCTTAAAAGGTCTGTAGTTAGGTAACCATGCGAAGAGCGCTAGGGAGAAAGAACTCTGCTAAAAAAGTAGTGACTTCTGTTATAGATTCATAGGTTTCTTTAACACTTGAGGGATATTCCGTTCCGAAGAAATTATTTCTTATTTTTATTAATATTGCCCTCAATTGGTATTACGCCTATTTATTTTGGCTTTAATGATCTCTATCTTTACATCTATATTTATAGGTATCTCAGTAGCTGCTTCCCTATTTTCTTTTACACATGATCATAGTAGTCTGAGCAGTAATCCAACTTTCATTGTCTCCATCAATATTTTTTCGTTTGTTGGAAACAATGAAGTTTCGGTTATTGCTCAGAGTGCTGTGGTCAGGTGATTTTTGAGTGCCCAGGCCTTTTTTTTTTCGTTGACTACGGCCAACACCTCTTAGGAAAAAAGCCTCACAACTGAAACGTTATGCATTGTTACATCATCATAAGTCGGCAAAATTTAGGGCTTTTTATTGGTAGAAATACGATTAACAATGATCGAATTATGATCTTTCAGTTGCGAAGCTTTCTTTCTAGGAAGTTTTGATAGAGCGCACAATAAAAGAGGCTATACTGAGCGAAACTGAACGACCTTTTTTCCTGCTCAGCAGTCTCGTGAGCGAACCAGTCTGAACGAGACCTAAACGCGACTGAACGCTCTTTTATAACTGTTTTTCAATAATATAAAGTGGTATTGAAAAAATCACACCAAATTGATACCAAACTGACAGCAGAACGCAGGAACTCACACAAATATTATGTGATTTTTTTCCAGCATTCTATAGCATTGATTCAACCGCTGCCTGCTTCAATCATTCATGCCTTTGTCTTCCTCCCTGTCAATTTAGTGGTTTGGTCCGCACTAACAATGGGTTCCTGTGCAAATGACATGAAGTACTTTACCAACTTCAAGCAATGATTTTAACATTCGATTTAAAGTAATTGAAGGGTGCTGTATAGCTTTGCAATTCACTCTATGATTATCTCTCATAGTTTCCAAAATTCATGAACACTTTCTTGCATAATGTCACACTACCGCGTAGCTCCTATCCTGTTTAGTAATAATATTTTTAATTTTATTAACATACACCAATTAATTTTTGAGTTATGCCCTCTATTACCAGACTTTTGCCTTACCCTGTTTGTATCTACGCTCTTATGGTTTCACGGAAAACTAGTATAAATGTATACGTGTTTGATTATCCGAACAAATTAAGTTTGTGGTTCGGATAATTGACGCTCTACTGTATAAAAAAAGCTTAAAATCTAAATGCATCTAGAGGGTTGAAAGAGCGCTAAAAAATAAGGGAGATCGATCAAAATTTACGAAGAATATGGAGATGTCTTTTGATAGATTCGGAATTTAAAACTTTTAAATATTATTATTCAAGATTTTTGTCTGGTGCATCGCCCATTAAAAATCTCTTTGGCATAAAATAGTATCAAGAGGAGGCAGGAGAAGTCATGATTTTTTTCCCCTTTAAATTTTTGGCAGGTAATTTTTCTTTTCAGGACAGGCTCATTATTTAAAAATTAGGGAGAAATTATAAGCCTGTTGTTTACTTCGAATATTGTAAAATAACTTCCGAATTCATTCCAATCTTTCACAGAAACAGAGATGAAAGCTCCGCCAGATGGTTGGCTTTCCTGCATTGACTGCTTCTTCGTTGTGTAGAAAACGTTACAATTTTGTGAGTTTTATTTTAAGATTTTAAACAGTTCGATAAATAATACAGTGATATGGGAGCTAATCGTTTTTAATTGATTCTAAATCCTTATTTTTATTATATGAAATAATCGAAAAAAATTCCTGTAATTTTAATGTATTCTATGATAAATTGGCTCGTGATAATATGAAAGATTGCATGATAGAATTTATTATTCTGATTAATATTCAAAGCAATAACTGTGATGTTTAAGCATTTGCAAACTTTATTAACAAGAATATCGGTTTCGCCCTTTAAAATCTCTGTAAAAAGCCGAGCGCGCATGTAATTCATAATGATAGCAAAAACGCATTTCTCATAGAAAACCTTTTTTAAGGTGGTGGCGTGAAAGCTTTTCTCTTATGTATTAAGGAAAATAAATAAATAACAAAGGCCAAAAAAAGGAAATAATAAGGGAAAAAGATGAGTCCCTGGAGAGCAAAGATATTTTTTTTCAAAGAAGGCAGAGAGAAAAAAAAGAAACATTGTGGAAAGCGACCAGAGAATCCTTGAATAGGGGCAAAAAATCCTTAGAAAATAAAGGAAACAGATAGAGAGGGAGAGAGAGAGAGATGTGATACTATTTCGTTATGTTGAAAAATTACTATCTCTCTTGGATCCAATTTATTGCAAAGGAAGTGATTTTTTTGTCACGTTTGGCCTTTTCGATAGGCGACAACGCTCTGCTTGTCTGTCACACGACCAAGAGGAGGCGGAGGAAGAGGAAGGATAACGAGCAGGGACTCAGTTTTTCTTTTTATTTTTTTCTTGAAAGCCATCAGAAGAGAAAGACGGATAGAAATGATAGAGACAGAGACAATAAAGGATCTCCACAATAAAACAGAACGAAAAGAGAGACGGGCGAAGAGATAGTTTGTTGATAAACTCGCATTTTTTGTCGACAAAGCAATCGGTGCTATAATGGAGTCAGTGAACTCGGAGCAGTTTCTTTAACTGCTTGTTATTTGAAATCGCATATAATTTGTAGCCTTTAAGATTTAATAAGTCTTAAAATGCACACGTAGTTGAAGCATGGAAATGCTTAGTTATTTTTCCATGCACATCTGTCTGTTCGTGGTATTGCCTCTGATTTTCATAACTCCACACTTTTTGATTTAGAAGGTTGAAATTTAGTATGTGGATTCGGCCAAACAAACACTAAATTACTGTTAAGTTTGGGCAGGATTGGCCTGCTCTAATCAATTTATTAGACACACCATTTCCCAAGAAGTACATTAGTTCGGAGATAATGTGGCTGTTTGACAGAGAAGCCTCGTCTTTTCATTTGGTTATCAATTGTTATGAATACTTTGAGTTAGTGGTTGAAGATCCACAGGATTCAATATTTTCAAAACTGTCAACATTTTTGGGATTTCTCGAGCAACGGTTGCTGAGCGTATTAATGTTGCAAGAATGTTCAAAGTTGCTTTCAGTTAGTCGTTTTTCTGTTGACGATAGGAATAATATCGCATGATCCCGTGAATTTAGATTTCTATTAAAAGATGTAAATGGAATAGTTAATTTGGAAGTAAAATTACGAAACAGGTTGAGGACCGATAGTGTGGAATGTACAACTTCTAGCACAAAAAGTATCATAATAGTCTATTAGGTTTCTGAATTTAAATTTGAGTGGAGATTAATCAATGAATATTTGTAACTACACATTTAGATTTTTTCCTGGATGATGTACTTATTCCTCTAGTAGACCTCAAAGGAAAAAATAATTTATTCAATACTTAAAATTTACATTAAATAAATTGAAGATGACAAAATTATAGAATAATCCCGAGATACAGACAAAAATTTGAATAATGATAAAAAAAAAATACACAAATCACTTTCAAGAATAATAATTGGATGTTCTATGAGGATTTTTATACATGCCATACCTCAGATGTTTAAATTATTGATGAAAAATATTTTTCATCAATAATTTAAATCACTTTCATCGAAAACAATTCATCAAATTAATATTTAATTGCGATGCCTTCGGCTTTAATTACAAGACAGCCTATTTAGCATACTGTTAACCAAATTAGCACATTCTTCACGACCGATATTAGATCGAAATGTTTGATTTCCTAATTCAACTTCTGTTTAGTCTGTGGAAGTCTTTGCATCAATTTCCATAAAATTTCAGTTGGATTAATGTCTGGTGAATTATTGACCAAGTAACGTGCAGATGTTTCCTGGTGAAGACATTCTTTCTTGGATTTAGCAATATGACTAGATGCACCATCCTGCTGGAAGAGAAAGGAATCACAGCAAAGAATCACAGATGATGGAATCATGAAATTGTCAAATATTTCTTCATAGACTGCGGCAATTATTACACCATTTAGGACACATAACTTTCCTACTTCATAAGATTTCATTACCATTGCTGAAGCAGCAAATGTCACTGGTCTGTTGAGGGGGTTCCTGTTGTAAGCTGCTTGTCTGTCTCCACACTCGTGAGCCTTGTCTCAAAGAAAACACGGATTCGTCATTAATTGGTTTGTTACACGGATCCTGTCCCTGAGCAACTATTTCATTGCATCCCTTCATATGGGTTGGTCTTTGCTTCAACGTCATCAGAGATTTAGTTTTGGGAACCCCGGGCTAAACTCAAATTGATGTAGTCGTCTGTTTATAGTTCTGCTAGATACGATTGCTCCACACTTTATCCACTCAAAATGAATATAGGCTATTTAACACTTCTGAAACTATCTTTCTTCACAATATTCTTCATTTTCCTGTCTTGCCTCTCACTAGTCTTGCGTTTACATCCACATCTCTTTCGATTTCCAGTAAAAGCCGGATCCTCCTTTTGCTGATTTAAAACCTCTGACACTTAGATTGTGAACACTTTATGATTTTCGCAATTTCTGCCTGATTTTTTTCAGTTCCATAAAGATCATATATTGTTCGCTTTGCCACATGATATACGTCCAATTTTCAACGCATTTTGTTCAGTCTGAGCTAAGAAAATTTGCAAAGACTTTTATATTGAACATTAAAAAGATATGAAAATAACTTGAAACATTTCTGCTCATCAAATTGGACAATTTTGGAAATTATTCTAATTTTTTGGCAAGCATTTTTCGGAAACTTATGGAGTCTAAAACCCTTCTAATTCGACAGGGGGGTTCAACATATTGGGCTTAGGTTCAATGTATGTTTATTCACAGATGTCTTTAATCCAATGGTCAGAGTATTATTATTTTTTTTTCAAAACTATTTGCGATAATAGTATAAAGCAGTAATCCCTAAGTCTCGCTCAATAAAGATGAATATCATATTTTGATAGAAACTCACTAATTCGCTCTTGATGTTTATAATTCACACACGACAGTCATTGTAATTCAAACTATAATACATGAAATTCATAAAACAAGACCCAGCACACGGTCTTGAATAATGAATCGTTACGAGGTGGTAACAAAAACCAATGGATGGAGGAGAAATAACGCAGACAAAATGAAAGAGGGAATGTATCTCGAGACATTAACATTCATAAGGGTTGAACCGATATCAAAACACCATCAACGTGTTTGCCGAGGTAAACATGGTGGCTGCTTCTGCTGATGAAATGGAATCCGCAACGGACGGACGGTCGTTCGGTTGGCCCAACGGGGAAATGCCGTCACCTCGAATCAAGGCGTCGAAAAGGAAAAGAATCGAAAACAAGGAAGGCAACCTGAAACCTTTTCTCTCATCCTTCTCCCAAACCTCGCTTGCTTTTCACATACCCACACAAAGTATTCCTTTTAAACTATTTCAATTATAGCCTACTTCATTATTACGAGAGCTCTATGCGAAATAATAAATTCATTCGCTTTGTAAGGTTTGACACGTTATCACCCATTCGTTGTAACAGTTTGAACACATTTACATTGTGGTGCTGTTAACAAGTTAATTTATTTCATCACTTTATTTCTTTCAAAGGGAGATGCATATATATGAGGGGATGATATATCTTCTGTCAATGGAAATGAGTTTCATTAGGTAATCCCAGTGGACAGTTTGATTGCTGTTCTACCAAGTGGAAGTTAATTGGAAACTCTCAATGAACTTTCCTACTACGCTAAATATCTTTAGTATGTATGAACCTTTCAAGTTTTCGAATGTCATAATATCTCACTATGACAGGCTTATTAATTCGTTTTCAAAGCTAGTTGAGATAATTGTATAGAGCAGTAATCCACAGATCACGCTTAATCATGCTGCTAAACTACGAAACTTTAGTTCTTCTTTCCTGCTCTTTGTTAGCATTTCGCTCTAATATGCTGATGACTATGAAGCTCTTGATAGATAGTATTGGGCCACAAAAATTCAACTTATTTTCTTGGCACAAGAGACAGAAATACAGATTTAAATACAGTCCGCGACAAAAGTTTAAGCTCACTGGTTTTTCTGTGGTTTATTTTAAAATGGCTGGTTTTCAAAGTACCAAATTGATAAAAATGTAATTATATAATATATAATAAAATTAGAAAATAAAATTGTTAAACAGATTTGCAAACTAAACAAAACTTAATTGGATAAAACAATAACAAAAACAGGGTGCGACAAAAGTTCAACACTAAAAAATTAGTCTATGCTTAAATTTGAATAATCTGCATAATACTGCAAACACAAGATACATACAAGAAAACATTTGACAGAATTTGAAAGAGGTCGGATTTCCATCTTCAAAGTCTGAAGAAAATCAACAAGCAATTTTCACAAATTATAATTATTGGACGCAATTCCCGCTTCGAGCTCTTATCTCTAGAGCGAATGGATGTACGTACATGTACAGTCGGGTGCAAAAAGGTTTTTACCTGCTCCGTAGGGGCTGAGCTTAGCGGATGTTGATCGGTTGCATAATCAGGTACTTGTACTGAGAGTCATGGCAGATTAGAATGGACCTGTCCCTTCTTAATGAAATTAGGGTAGCAGGTTTACACCTGGAATGTGCTCGTCACGGGCTCTCTCCAGACAATAATAAGCGATAGCGGCTGTTAAAGTCTCTGCCTACTGCCTCGAATGGCAGAGTTCGAATCCGATATGGATAGACATTTTTTTTTGTTCATTTTCGCGTTTTTGACTTCGTCTAAGTTTTAAACGGTGTATGTAAAGAAAACCATAAACAGATTAAATTTTTTTCATCCTAGTGTGCAATTTGATCTGTTTATTTGAGGGTTTAAAAAACTTTTCATGTTAATTGTCATGGCATGCTTTGTTTTATATTTTAGTTTTTAATAAAATATACTACACTAATTCATACCACCGCTACTTTTACAAAAATCCTCTTTTGTTCAAATCATTTAATATTCTCTACTATTAAAATATATAATCCTATATGTTAAAACGCAAAGCATTTTTTTAAGAGCAAAATTGGCGCTTCTGCGCATGGGCATCTGAAGCCAACAAAGAAAGTTACGACAATCCATCAGAAGTCAGGGATTGTTGTAATGAGACAATATTCAATCATTGTTTTGAATTAAATAAATTGAAGATTTGCAGAAAGAAAATCCTGCCTTGATCATTTTATGACGTTTCCTTGTGACTACTGAAAAACTCTGAAAATGTTATGTTAAATGTTCTTTAGAAAGAGATTTAAAAACTGATCACTTTATCCGCTGACACTTTGTCTCAGTATAATACTTTCAGAGAAAATTTAGTTTAAAGCTATTTTGATTTTTTATATTAACTCATTTCTTATTCTTTGTGCATAATGAGATATTTAGGCTCTGACAATTTTACTTTTTATTATTTTTTAATTAAAGAGATGGGGATTAATAATAAGATGGGTTGTTCTCCGTCAAATTTTGACGGGATCCATCTAGTTATATAATAAATTTAAAAAAGATTTCGGATAGTTTTGGCATAATTGTCGTTGATTATTTTATATACACAAAATATGCAAAAAATGAGACTTGTAACCTATCAAGCAGTCAAAAGAAAATAGCTTCCACTTACACCTGTAAATCACTTCCGCATCACGCAATAACGAGCGCTACATCAGAACAGCTCTTGATCACGCATATAATTATATCGATACTGTGCACACTATGTTACACTATTAACTAAATAGATTAGCTGATTATTAATAAAACAAAAATTCTCATCAGAACAGCCAAAATAATCTTTTTGTCAACATAGTTGAGCACGTGACGTAAAACCTGCCTTCCCCCGATGCTAAGCAAAAACTTAATGGAATCGTTCCATAGTAAGCGTGCTCGACTAGATACCTGGAAAAAGTAACCTCATTGAATTGAAGTATTGTAAGGAAGCCGAACAATTTTGACTTAGGTCAAAACCTTTATGCACCCGACTGTACATGCGCATAAATTGGGCCGTTTAACGGGATATATATTCCAATTTAAGCCATCCAATTTTCATGCCGATAGCTGGCATAGAAGCTGAGCTATTGGCCCAAATAATAAATGTGCTGTAAATGTTTTTCAATACTTTTCAATACAGACGCATAGACTCTGTCTCCATAGGACTGCTGCCCCCAAAAGTTTACTTGTGCACTAAAAAGTTTTGAATTTTTGAAATTCTAACTTCAGATTCTTAAAGACCATCAAAAAATAGAATAGGAATGTTTGCAGACCCACTCTCTATCTCTTTGTCTTCATCGATAAAATTGGTTTCAAAACTTTAAAAGCTCCACACTTTCAGGTCCTCTATCTCCTAAACGGTTGGGCCAATTGAAAAAAGAATTCAAGAATAAAACATTTCTCGAATATTGTGTACAATCTGAATATACCATTAAAAATAGGAGTTCCTATTTAAGATTTCAAAGTTATCCCCTCCCCCAGCCCCCCCCTCCCCGGGGGGGGGGGTAAATTTTTAACTATTTTGAATTTCCGCCGCGAAATAATTCACTTTTGATTTTGGACATTTTTTTCGTACAATACTTAGTTTCCGAGATATTCAGTTGTCTCAAGATAAATGCCTCACCCTGTATAATTCAAAGCCAAATCGCATATTTAATGTTTATAACCAACAAGGGTTCCTACGGTATTAAATTGTGTGTATAATTTTGTTTGAACTTTTATCTTTCCCTGTTTGTTATTTTTTGTCAATAATCTTTGATTTATTTATTTATTTATTTATTTATTTATTTATTTGGGGAAAAAAAATTACACAAATTACCTAGCCGGAGCCAGTATGGTCCTAGGCCGACGAGTTAGGTCTCCGGAAGGTAAAGTACAAAAAACACGAAACAACATAAAATAAGTAAAAATTAGAAAACCAAAATAATGATAAATAACAAACAAGCCAAAAAAAAATACAAAGCAAAAATCCATAAATAACCAAAAATCAAATTTAGGATTACAAAAAAAGTAAAATTAATATAATAATAATAATAATAATAATAATAATAATAATAATTTCAATTTCAATTTTATTTGTTTTAAGTGTGAACGAAAACAGTTGAAAATAAACCTTTAACAACGAACACACTAAAAAAATAAAATAAAATAAGACAGAAAATTTGAAGATGGATACAAGTAATCATTAACGGAGGTAAACAGAACATAAAAAACTAAACAAAGACAAAGCATATAAGCATACAGTTAAATAAAAAAATCAGTTACAGTACATGTGAAATAGACAAAGAGCTAAAAATTGCTCGTTGACATATTATCAGAGTAGTTTAAGAGTTCATTATAAAAGGCATAATAGTTAGAGTTAAAGATGTCTACAAAATCACTCAGTTTGTTATACTTTAAGAATAATCTGGTAAACGGATTAATTGAATTGTGTTTCTGAACATAGCAAATATTTTTACATCGTGTTTGATATAAGGAAGCATTTAAGTTAAAAGCAATGAGAAAACTTGGGGAATCAATGATATTATGAACAGCTTTGTACAGAAAATCTAGATTATTCCTAGTTAGGAGTTGAGATAAATGAAGGCAACGAACTTCTTTAAGTATGTTGTCTATGTTAAAGTCCATAAGATGTGTAAAATGGTGTCTGAAAATAATTTTACAAAAGCGTGAAAACACACTGTGGAGTTTTTTAATATCAGTTTGTGTTAAATGATTCCACACACAGGAACAGAAAAGAAGACGTGGGATGACGAGAGTTTTAAATAAAACGGTAAAGCACTTGGGTCTTTTAAAAGAATGAGTTGATCTGCTGATAAGTCCCAGCATGCGATATGCTTGGCTTGTTATAAGAGCAACATGATGGTGAAAATATAGTTTATCATCAAAGATAACACCTAAATCACGGATCGTTCTCGTACGCTGCAAAACTTGTTTATTGATCCTGTAGTTATATATGAGCGGCATGACAGCACGAGAGTAAGTTACAACTCTCGTTTTAGTTGGGTTGACTTTTAAAAGGTTGATTTCACACCATTCGAGCACTCTATTAACATCTTCCTGAAGCAACACAGAGTCTGAAGGTTCACATATACGTCGAAATAATTTGAAGTCATCTGCAAAAAGCAGAATTCGAGATGATCCTATATGTGAAACTAGGTCATTAATATAAATGTTGAACAAGAGAGGACCAAGGATAGCACCTTGCGGTACCCCTGAAGGGGCTAAAAAGGTTTAGATGAATAATAATAATAATAATAATAATAATAATAATAATAATAATAATAAAAAGAAAAAAAATTAACAGGGGTTAGTAGAAAAACAAGTATCAAACAGGAGTGCTTTAACATTCCTTTTAAAAGAGGCGGGAGTCGGGGAAGCACGAAGAGCGGCAGGTACAAACGACCACCATCTGATGCCGGCAAAAGAAATATAACGACGTTGAAAATTCCTACGGACCAATGGAAGGCGGATCGAGTTCACAGACCGAGTAACATAGGAATGAAAATCCAAATGATACCGGATCGAAAAGGCGCGGAGAGCTTTAAGTGACCATTAATTACCTTATAAGTAAACGTCACTACTTGTAAAACATAAATTTGATAAACGGTCAAGACCCCAAGAGAAGAAAAATAGTGCGAAACAGGCGTAGATTTGCGAAGTTTTAATAAAACTCTAAGAAACCATTTTTGGATTCGGTAAAGCCGAGATAGATTGAAGTTAGAGGTTGAACCCCAAAATTGAATGCCATAACAAAGCGTTGAATGAATCAGCGCATGATACAATAATAATAGAATCGTGGGAGGAAGGTAGTGAAGACGCGAGATTAAATCCCATCTTCTAGAGAGTGACTTAACTAGCTCATTAATATGCGTATTCCAAGTACTTAAAGGAGCTAGTAGGATAGAGAGGCTTAGAATTATAAAAAAATAGGCAAGTCAACTGGAACAAACGCTTGTTACGTTGATGAAAGACCATGTACTTGGTTTTATTAAGATTTAACAAGTATTTAGCGGAATTCCATTTACTTAGAATAGAGAGAGAATGGTTAATAGTATTTTGCAAATTCAAGACAGAAACATCAGCAAAAGAGAGAGTAACATCATCTGCATAAAATATCGCAAAAGAGGGAAAAAGGGCATAAGATAGATCGTTAATAAAAAGATTGAAAAGCAGCGGAGATAAAACGGAACCCTGGGGAACTCCACGAATACGTATAAGAGGCAAAGAAGATTTGTTATATATAGATAAAGTATAAAGACGATCGGATAGAAAATCAGTTAACCAATTTAACGGGGGACCACGAATGTTATAAAAATGAGAAAGCTTGTGAATCTGAGGAAATCAGATCGTTATTAAATACGTAGTGAGATAAACGCAGATAAAAAAGCTTTTCAAAAATTTTAGAAAATAGAGATACAATGGAAATGGGCCGATAATTACCAAAATCTTTAGAATCGCCGTTTTTAAAGATAGGTATAATTTTACCTTGACGAAGACACTTAGGAAAGGCACCTTGAGAAATAGAAACATTAAAAATGTGAGTAAGGGGCAAGGTTGAACTAGATGAAACGAAAATAATAATATCGGCACGTAGACCAAGAGGGTCAGGAGAAGACGAGGATTTTAATTGTTGAATGACCTTGGCTGTCTCTTCCAGAGAGGCAGGAGAGAAAAATAAGGAAAAAAAGATAGAAGGAACTTCAAAAGGATAGGACTGAGAAAAGACCGAACTATCAGAAGACGGCGGTAACAATGTCTCTAAAAACTCGGACAGGAGAGAAGAATTGAGATTATGAGGATCCGCAAATGGGGATTTAACAGAGGAAGAGCCGTTAATCAGATTGTTAATTGAACGCCATTTAGCACTATTATTCGAGATGTTGTGGAAGAACTGGGCGTAATAAAAGTGTTTAGTGGACAAACTTTATTTTGTAGCGTAATTGTGTGTTATAAAATTAACCATTTTAAAAAAAAAACTAGAAAAATCAGAGAACTTAAACTTTTTTCGCGGACTTTATTTATTTATTTATTTATTTATTTATTTTATTCTACCACAGCTTAGGCCAAGAAAGGTCGAAAAAGATAAGTATGATGCATTAAAATGTATACAAGATTAAATTAAATTAATCAATGTTAGTTGCCTTGTTATTGTACAGATTTTGAATTCTGTAGAATGGTGACCGTTGGGATATTTGGTTACAAAATGTCGGCGAACGAAACATCCGATGTTGAGGACGAGTTCTACTCTCCGGAACACTGAAACAAAGTCCGCTAAGTAGATAAGCAGATTGGGAGCATTCAGCTTTCCATTAATGAGGGCCTTAAGGAACTCAAGATCCCTGAGTTCCTACTACTATCCTGTAGGATCACATTCATAAGTAGGGCACTTTTGGTTGAGGAACTTTATAAAACGGGTTTGTATTCTGTCTAGCACAACAGATTTAAACTCTGGAATGCCATTTCAAATCACAGACGCATAGTCAAGGTGTGGAAGAACAAACGATTTGTATAATTTCATGGATGAGTAAAGCTAATTCCATTACGCAGTATTGCTTTCTTTGCGATGTAATCCACATGATGGCTAAAGGTCAGGTGGTCATCAAAAACCACTCCCAGATCTTTTTGTGTTTATTGGAGAAAGAGTTGGTGTGAACTGATGCAGTAATTAAAGTCATTTGGTCGGAACCTGCGAGTTAACCTGAGCCCAGCACTTTAGAATTTTTAACACTTAATTCAAATATATAGATTATGTTTTTTCATGATCCTCTGTTTTTATCGTGACACCCAGGTAAAGTTAGAAAATCCGGGTCGTTCACGCACTTTCTGGACCTATTTGTTCACTGTCTAAAACTTAACGTAGTACCTGTAATCAATATAGAAAACAAAATGAAGCCACAGTACGTTAATACACAGGAACGTTTTATGTTGACATTTGACAGACGGTTTAGCGGGAGCCCCACGGATCCAGGATGGTTTATAGAACATTGTAAGATTCTGGTGGTAAGGAACTGGTTCCCTAAT
Organism: Rhysida immarginata; assembly: GCA_023313115.1. Lineage (NCBI taxonomy): Eukaryota > Metazoa > Arthropoda > Chilopoda > Scolopendromorpha > Scolopendridae > Rhysida > Rhysida immarginata. Next base: position 3,192,790 of record JAHWFO010018671.1, on the reverse strand, counting down.
ATTTATGGAAAGTTTGGCGCGTTCCACTGTTTACCTAAACATTGTTTCCGACCAAATCTCTCCTGCAGTGCTCTATATACCAAATCTATCCGGCGTGTGATTGCTTTTTCCAAGCGCCATGTAGATTCAACAGTGTTTAGAGTTGCACGAAGACGACTTCCATCATCATTTACTCTGGCCACCCCAAAGCTCATATACACTAGCTGACAAAATAAGTGAAGCACCCAGAAGGAGTGGTCCAATATTATCCTATTTCGGTACACATGCATACCATTGATATGTGAGTGTTATTATCCAATACTGGGGCAGCATTGTGGGACTGCACGAAGCTGGTTGGTCGTATCGTGCAATTGCCAAGCATGTAGGCCATTCAGATGTCACAGTGGCCCGATGTTGGAATCAATGGGTACATGAGGGTACCCATACACGTCGTGCTGTTCGGATCGACCAACAAACACCAGGGAGGTCCATCGTATGATGCTTCAAGCATTAAGGAATCCCATGGCATCGGCAGAGGGGGTGCCACACCCTACTGACCTGGCGGCAACATTCCATCTATACTGCCAACGACGTTGTCTGTTTCATCCCATATTGTAATCAGTACAATAAAGTCGCATGTTGTTTCATCAGATGTCATTTCAATCACTCCTTCTGGGTGTTTCACTTTTTTGTCAGCCAGTGTATTAAATAGATGTTTCTAATTCATTGGCTAATGTCTTGTTGGTTTTATTAAATGCTCCATGTTTTGGCAAAGTTTTAACTATAATGAAACTATGGCATTAATTTTAACTTCAATTTTACGACTACTAATGCAGAGTTCGTCTGAATAAAGCTAGGACTGGTGAAGAATAAAAGTTTTGGCGATTTTAAAAAATCCATTGAAGCAAGGGGCAAGTACTTTTGACTTCGATGGAAAATTCTAAACAAGCTTAAAACGACAACGAGAATAAAGCTGGTTAATACGCTTAAATAAAGCGGATTAATTAGTCGTGTCTCCATTTTAAAAGACCACATTTTGATCACGAATGGCGAGGTTAGTGTTGTAAAAGAAAAGCTTTTAACCCACTACGCTACGCAATGCTCAAATTCCCTGTAATCAGCAAATGCTATCTACTTCAGACAACAATAATTGTGCTCGATCTGTAGCGATAGGTTTGTAGTTGACATTATGGCGTGTTAAACCGCGATATTAATAATTTATAAAACGCGAACCTCGAAACAAAAGCGAAAGCAAAGTCGATTGAGGTTTTCGACACGGGTACCTCATTAGGGTTTCAATATTAATTAAGTTTCTGCCCTATCATGTGCATCGGCGAAGGAATATTTTCAGTCTTGGACGTCAGCTGAAAAACTTTGACTCTGACAGACGTCCGCCTATACTGGGACATAGAAATCAATTAAAGAGTAAATGTGTTTAAAAATTGATTTCTTCGGCCGAAGCAAGTCTTGTTCACCTTTTTGAAAGAAGCCGTTTAGAGTGATTAGAGTTTGCATTCAAATTGGATTTTCTCTCTCTCTCTCTCTTTCTCTCTCTCTATCTGTCTTTCTCTTTTAAGGGGAAACAGATGAAATGAAATGTTTGGACTGAAGCGGAGATTGAATTTCCAGGCCCAATGAATCAGTGGAAAATATTAATAACAGCAAACGTGGAAACAAAAGAAGCCCTTTCGGAGTAAAATCGATCACACAACTGATTCAATTACTCTCTCTTATCTCGATACATTGCCTATGGACGCAGGAAAATTTCCGTTTGTAGAGAACTCGTTTTGCTGCGGCGCAAGCTGGAAAGAAGTCGTAAGGTTTCGTCGGAGGAACTTTTTTATTGCTCATTTACTGTCTACTAGAATGGAGTTGACCTTCTTCCCAACGACTTTTCAAAATGCCTCAAACGCCCAACCGTCTGCCATCTGATTAAACGACGCTCGCGCAATACTATGGAACTTCGTATAAAGTCGTCAGCATAATTTATATCTTTAAAACTTAATATTATTTGGTCTTAAATTTAACAAGGGTAAAGGTTTTAACATGCAAAAAGAATTTTATAGCCATAATAGGACTTGGGTAAAATTGATATATTACATTATTGTTTATTTTCAAAATAAAAGAGTAACGTAGAAATATTTAACAATACAGAGTGGACGATATTAAAGAGGAATTCATTTATAAACATTCAACGTGTGTTCAATAAGTCTGGAAGAAAAACAATAAAAACCATACGTAAAGCGCGAAACAATTCACATATACGAGTTCCGAAATGACAAATGGGATTTTTATTTTCCATTGAATTTTGTTCCTTTCAATTTCCTGCAGGGTTACCTACATACGATCTCTGTTAGGAAGCAGCATGTAACTGGGAAGCATTTGTGTAAGCCAACTGTATCAGATACTCAAGAACTACGCGGAGCATAAATCTCTCAACAGCTTGTTTGAGGCAGACTCGTGGGCTACGCGAGAAAAGTTCGCCAAATCAGGAGAAATTGGGAGCTTTCAAGTACCACAGAAATCTGGAATAATCATCAAAGGGTAACTACTGAAAAATTTAAAAGAAAATCTTTCTGTCTGGATCTAATAAACCATTAATCAAATGGCTGTCAAGAGGGAACTTTAAGCAGTACCGAAAGACGATTTTTCACACCCCATGCAAAAGTTGTACGAACGATGTCAAAAGTTTATTGTGGCCATGGGAGTTTACTCGTAGAGAAGAAATAATATAGAGCGCGTAAAGTATTCTCCGCAGGTTGCAAACATCTCCAAGTCACGTGACTCGAAGCCCCGGCTGTGCTAGCAACCAAAATCGCTCACTATCATCTAATGCCTTTCCTCGCAACAACCGTTCATCTAATGGAGAATTATACTCCTGAAAATGATAAACAATAGTCTTTGTAGTGTAAACATCGCCGCTTCGCTCTCATCCATCTCCAAATTGCTATTGGCTATTTGGCCTCAATGATGGCACCTGAAATCGCTGTCTCTGTCTTATTTCCTCCCTATGGCTTTACTTTGAAAGACACTAAAGTAACACTTCTGAATTACCTGTTCTTGTTAATTTTTCCGAGTCATTCACCGAACTTTCCGCGAATCTACAATCACCTGGGGGATTGCTTGGTTTAGTCAATTATTTGGATCAATTTGCCACTATCGTATTTTGTCCTGACTCTTGTTGGATACCTGTTTTTTTTATTATTATACGGAGGGTTGATTCAGATAAAATGAGACGACTTTAAACGCCGCGTATGACCTTGACGGAATGTGATTTGCATGACTCGTCCACTACTCATGGGGATTAGCTTTGTATACACTTGTTGCTGTTATTTGGGACATTTCGTGCTGAAACAAGGCTTCCAAAATCACAGCTTTTTGGGAAGGGTATATGTTTGGCCTTTCCGACGCTAACTTCAGTCTTTCGTGCATTGTGGAATTATGCAAACGAAATGGTATTGTGGTATCCAAAGCTACTGTGGGTCGAATAATCAAAAAGAACAAATTGCGACCATCTAATGAACGTGGACGAGCAGAGAAGCAGACCAGAAACAAGCCCCAGCCAGCACGCCCAGCTTAGGTGGTGTGAGAAATCCGGTTCTGAAGTGCTGAAACAAAATCCCCGCACACAGAGAAGTTTAGCCCAAAGGAAAGGTGTTTCACAGGCAACAGTCTCTAGAATAATTCATGACAATCTTGGGCTGGAGCGACGTCATCAATCAAAAGTTTGGATCCACATGGACAAGGCATCAAGCCACACTGCCAAGTCATCTGTGGCTAACTACAGAAAGATGGAACAGGAGACGGGCATACGAGTTATTCCCTTCTCTCATGTGCCTGTAAAATCTCCTGACGCATCACCCATGGATTTCTGTGGTTTTGGTCTCCTGAAACGACGGCTCGGAAGTCACCGACCAAGAACCGTTGATGGACTATGGAAAGTGTGTCAGCAAGTGTGGAACGAGCTTCCCATGGAGTCCCTCAAACTCAACCTACTTCAGTGGAAATTACGGTGCCGGGCGATAGTCCAACAACGTGGTTCTCACATCGAACACAACCGATGGTGGCGCCATGGTATTACACCATCGTAACAGAACTGCAAAGTCGTCTCATTTTATCTGAATCAACCCTCTGTATCACCTATATTAAGAGTGTTATACAGGGTGATTCAGAATTCATTGTATAAACTTCTAAGGGAGGTAGTATGAGTGATTCTAAGCAAAAAAAGTTTATATGAACATGGGCCCAAATTTGAACGATGACTGAGATATGAACAGAAATAAAAATGCCGCTATCATGATCAACAAGTTAATAACTCAGGTTCTGTAAATCCTAGAATAATGAATTTTGGAGGAATAATAGGGTACATAAAGCTGTGTACACCGTTAAACTTTTATCGAATTCCAACAAGTAGTTTCCTTGTTATTGCAATCAAAATCGTAATATTGCTCGCATGCGAGTACTAACCAGCACGGGTTACGATGTTGAGCGCGTAACTCGGAAACTACTCGATGGAATTCGATCAAATTTTAACGGTTTACAGAGTTTTATGACCACTATTATTCTCCCAAATTTCATCATCCTAGATGTTGTAGAAAGTGAGTTATTAACATCTAGGAAACATTCTGCGACCTGGATTCGAACCAGGAACCTCGGCTGTCATGGCCGACGCCTCTACCATCACCCGAACACAACCAAGTTGTCTTAAAGACAATCAAGTTGTCAAGGTTGAAATTAATTATTATTAAGTTATTAACTTGTTGATCTTATTAACAAAGCATTTTTATTTCTGTTCATATCTCGTTTATTATTCAAATTCGGACCCATGTTCATATGAACTTTTTTTGCTTAGAATCACCCATACTATCTCCCCTAGAAGTTTGTACAATGAATTCTGAATCACCCTGCATATGGTTTTATATCTCACATGATTTATAATGGTATTTAGTGGGTTGCTCAGAAGTATTGGCCTGTATTTCTTTTAGCCAATAATAAAAATGTGATTGTTTCCATTCTGAAAATTTTGAAGTTTCCATATTTTTTGTGGAGATTTGTGACAGCTATCTATTAAAACGGCGACTTTGAAGCAAATTGCTGCAGTTGAATCATTGGTTGTGGAGAAAGAAACCGCCAAGTTAAACGTACCCAGACGATTGTATACTACAGATGATAAAGTATTTCAGTCAAACTGTCTCTAGTACCTTTTCTCCTAATATTCCTCTCGGATAACTGTCTACCTATTGTCCACCTATTGATAACCTGATGACAATCTTGTTTATCTCACCACTCATGCCCATGATGCCAGCAACTTGAAGTGATCTACTGTGATATGCGAAAGGCGTTCGACTCTGTTATAGGGAGGGCATTTATAGGTTATGTCATTGGTGTGAGCAGAATGATCTTGCAATTAATGCAACCAAATGCTCTGTTCTTACTGTCACAAAAAGATCAAATTTATCGATTTCTCCTAATCTGTTTGTGATAATGTGCAGGTTGTCCGTGATCTTGGCGAAACCCTTAATAGCACATTTTTTCTATAAATCCCATGTTGACTCTGTTCGTCTGAAGGCTTACAGAGTTCTTGCTATCATTCTGCGCAATGGCACTGATTTTCGATGCTCTTCTACATTTGTTCGGCTCTATCGGAGTTCAGTTTTACCCATTTTGTCCTGCCGTTCTGTTTTATGGAATGGGGGTTCAAATCTGCAGTCTTGTAAACTGGAGATGGCACAAAATGTGTTCCTTCGGTTTCTGAGGCCATTTGAGTTTTTATCTGCCTTTTATTCAAATTCTCAGCTGCATAGACCACAATTCTCTAAATCTTTTCCTCCCTATATTTTAGAACTACAATTTTTTTAAAATTTATACAGAACTGATATAACTTTAGATCTGTGTGCAATCTCAGACATTAGAATGAAGACTGATCTTGCCTATATTAAGAATGTTTTCGTAGGGAAGATGAAAGCTGATATAAGGAAGGCATGAATGCACTTTTTCTCATAGGTATAATACTATGTTCGTCTATTTTGTTAGTGATTTTTCATACATTATCAATAAAAGTGTTTATTAAAAAGAAATTTGAGGGCATTACTGTCTGAACAAACGTCGTACAAGTGTCGTTCTACTGTTCATCTACACGCTGTTAAAACCTAGCAAACAAAAGACATAATTATCTACTCGAAGGAATTAATATTTATTTTTAATAGCCAGGTTATTGTCATAAATACAATACAAGTTTATATCACAATTATAACATTTTCATTATGAAATGTGGTACTGTCCTACTTGAGGAAGTTGCAGTATATATTGGAAAAGAAAAATTGATGAAGTTGGAATTGTGTGTGTTTTCTTTCCCAATATTTACTGCAAGGCCTCCATCAACTTCATAAAGAAAGATATGCACAAAATAAAATAATAAAAGATATCATCATTGAAATCCATATTTTCCCTAGTGCACGAGATGAGCTCGCTATTTTGAACAGATTGAAATTTCGTCTATAAACCTTCCGCTTATGATCAATATTGATCAGTACTGAATTATTGACAGAACCACAAAATTCGGGAGTTTACGTAGCGACATATTTCTATAGATTTTCAGTGCATTTGGTGTATCGATCGAACGTTGATTGACGCAAAACGATTAATGAGATAATGGCATTAATTAGAGTTTCTTACATCCTAATTATTTCTACGTGCATGCCTAACAAAAAAATCTTTACACCTTTAAATAATTATAATTATCAACTGGAGATGCTCTCCAAGCATAGGTAATGATTTTTCGATTGAAAAATGGAAGGAAAAATTCTGCGACCTGGATTCGAACCAGGAACCTCGACTATCATGGCCGACGCCTCTACTAATTGGGCTATCGCAGCTGTCTCAAGGTGTCTTAAAGACAACCAAGCCGTCTCCCATTGGGCTTTCAACCGTGACACCTTGAGACAGCTTGGCTGTCCGTGGTGTCTGCGATAGCCCAATTGGTAGAGGCGTCGGCCATGATAGTCGAGGTCCCTGGTTCGAATCCGGGTCGCAGAATTTTTCCTTCCATTATTCAATCGAAAAATCTTTACACCTTATTATGATGATTTGAAAAAATAAGTTCATGTAGTAGGATCAGTACTTACAATCTGGCGTATTACGGAGAAGATCAGGGACGAGGAAACAAAATGCAAACTTACCTAGAAATAAAAATGTAAAAGATAATCAGCTTACAGGACTAAAATTGGTTATATTCTAGTTTTAATATTACAAACTATGCTGTGTTGAAGAATTATAAAGATACATTTGCTTCTATACCAACATTTTTTAGTAGTTCAAGCCCTGAACTAAATTGGTTCGTTAATTTTGGCGAATTAAAAGGTGAAGCGTACTTTGAGTGATTAAATCGAAATCCCACTTACATCGTGGAATGCATTGAAAGAGATGAACGCATTCGTTCACTCATTTCAAGTACTTCCGTCAGCGAAACTCGACATACTATAGGGAAAATATTGAATGGTTGCTCAAAGGGCATTTCCCAATGGAGCAAGTGTCCATGACAGCTGACAAATACTCAAACAGGCTTCGAGCGCATCAAATTCATAACCTCGTTCGGTTTTCTTCCGCATTGTCATATTATTTGAGCTTATTTAATGGGGATAAAAACCTAATCCATAGATATGTACTTGGCGGATCATTTACTAACAGAAAATTTAGGCCTCGAGTGATAGTCGAATCCAGTGGTCCCTGGTTCGAATCCAATTCGGGAAATCCTTTCTTTCTTTTTCATCTTAACATTTGTACCGTATATGGGAGCATTATTTCCACTACTTAGTAATAATTTTTCTATTAAATATGCTGAATGCTGATGTAAATGATGGGAATCCCACTAATGGAAATGATTACTCCAAGCAATGGTAACGAATGCAGAGAAATGGAAATAGGTTGTTTAATTTATTATGATTGTTAGAAACCATTGCACGTGCTTTATATAAACAAAGAGAATTTCAAATTTACATTAATAATGCCCTTTGATGCCTTCCCGATTTGGAGGGAAGTAATGGGTAATAAAATCAATGTTCCTCATCAGCGTTGAAAATTTGTCTAGAAAAGTAAAAAAAAAAAAAAAAAAAAAAAGAATTTCGTGTGGACCACAAGAGAGAAGCTCTCATGCAGATAGATCCAATAAGACCGGAACGTTCAGGAACGAGAGTGCCGGAGGCGCCACAGATTCAATATTGGAGACCAAAAAGTGGTCGACCAAGGAAGAAAAGGAGGAGAGAAAAAATGGTGCCTTTGAAAAGTCGGTCTCTGAGAGAAATTTAATTTGGAATATGTATCGGAAAATCAAAAATTGCTCGAGAGATCTTGCGCACGCGTAATGTCATTCACTCTCTCAATAGACCACCGAGCGCCGAAATCCTCTTTCTCTTGTTTGCTTGCCGAGAAACAGCTTATTAATTGATCGCTAAATTTTACGGCTACCTATGCGCGTGATTTTTTTTCTACCCCCTCCTCTCCGTTAATAATTTGCTCGAAAAGAATGAAAACTAAGCAAATAAGGAGTAGGGCTATGATGAAAAAAAAAAGAACAATGGGAATGGAAACAAAGTCCCATTTTCAATGACTGCTTCGCTGAATTTAATCATAGGGTTACAAGGAAGAAAAAATAAGAAAGTGTTTTTGAACCAAATAACAAGAATTTGAACTAAATGAATTCGGGTGTGGTAATGAATAAAACAATTAAGAGAATATTTAAGAAGCAAAAAAACCTCTCCACTTTGCTGCGAACCTCGTGTTCAAAGAGAATTGCTCGATGAGTTGGCAAATTAATTTCTAGCGCCCGCAGTCTTCATTAAATGAGTAAATACAGACAACCATCGAATTGAGAAGAAATGACTTTTTAAAATGATAGCTACTAGAACTGCTTTCTACTGAAAACCGAGATCATTCAGAATAAACATTTAAGGAAAAATATTTATCAATTTTCCGCTGTAATCGTAATTCATAAATCGTAATTCCAGCTCGTTCTTCAAAGTAAATAAATTACACTTGAATATTGTTATTATTTGTATTCTATGTAAAAGGTTGTTTCCAAAATAGGGTTAAAATCTGGAGAAATTCAAAGTGAGAACAAAAATAATCCCTAATTTCATGTAGTTATAAAACCAAACGTTTTTGGAATATTCTTACACATAGGTGGCTACAGTTGCATCAACTCATCTTACGACCCTCTTGTATATTGGCAAACCCTGATGCGCCAATCCACCCCAGATCAGACTCTCTTCAGCATATTATATCGTGATCGAATATGCAGCTTCACTGAGTCGTTCTTGCAGATCTAACAAGGTTCAGAGTAGTGTATTTGCAGGAGCGCATCACTGAAGCTGTAGACTCTATAACAGATCTATAACGTTGAATAAGCTTGATTATTGCATCGATGTATGCCCAATAATGGGAAGGGTGTATATCAAGTGTGTGATAGTTACTTTGAATTAATGGAATTCTATATGAATATTCCAGTAAGTTTTGATTTGTGAAGGAGCCTCGGAAAAATAGCAGTAATAGCTGCTGATAATTGTGCAGGCACTTGTCATACAACAATTTTGACATAAACTTCAAAATGGACTGTTGATACACCCCGATGGTCAGGTGACTTTTCCGTTTTCAGGTCTCGCCCTATCTATGATGATGTAACATTGTATTAGCAGAGGCCTTCTCTGTCGGTGGTTACGGTCCGACACGACGTAGAGAAAAGGCCTGCGTACAATATAATACCGAGCTGACTCAACCGCCATTACGGAGCCCACTTATAATAGTATTACATGCTACGAGAGCAAGGATTTTTACCTTGCTGATTAAAATCTTTACGAAAATGGCTAAAATTGGAAGAAATGGAAAGAGCAGTGCCAGATTAGTATATCCAAGTGCGATGGAAGGCTATTATTACCGATATTTCGAAGAAATTTTAATATTTACATGTCGAAAGAGCATAAAGTTGCCTCTTCTCGTCAATAGTGGCCCATATAAATGAAGGAGATTACACGGGGTTACACATGTTTCCAGCTTTATTTATGTAGCCCTCTCTTGACGAGAAGAGACAACATTATGCTCTTTCGACATTTAAATATTAAAGTTTCTTCAAATGCTGGTAATAATAGCCTTCCAACGCACTTGCATATACTAATCTGTAACTGCTCTTTCCATTTCTTCCAATTTTAGCCATTTTCGCAAAGATTTTAATCAGCAAGATAAAAATTCTCGCTCTGGTAGCATGCATTACTATTACAAGTGGGCTTCGTAATGGCGGTCGATTCAGCTCGGTATAATATATCAGCATTTGTTGGTTTCACAATGTCCATCTGTCTGTCCCCTTCATATTTTCTACATATTTTGACGTAAAAGGTTGAAATTCGGAACGTAGCATACCATAGGCATGTCCTACTTCACTATTTAGTTTTATTGGTGCACTGGAGTCGGAATTTCAGGGGATAAAAATAGAGGGTACAATGTATGTATTGTATAAAATATATGGGTTTGTAACAAAGTGAAATTCGTTATGCGGATTCCAATAAGCTACAAGATCTATGAAGTTTCGGTTCAATGAAGCCAGTGGTATTGGAGTTGAGAGTCGTATCACGCGGTCTTTGGTACCATTTGAGCCCTTTCTGTCATTTTTAATACAAATAATAATGTAGGCTACTCTAAAATAACAATACGCTACTTTCATTTCTTTACCCTTTGAACCTGAAATGGGTCACATTTTCTTGTAAGACAATGTTTCTTATAAATTTCTAAAATAGAAAACGTTGCCTTTGGACCTTTGCTTCTTATCGATTCTATAAAAATCTGAATTTCAATTTAGAGAAAAAGCACCGACCCGCATTCATTACTTTAAGGAAAAAAAACAACCAGCAAGCAGGATCTTCAAAAAACCGATTTGCATATATCAATATTTAAATGAAATGCTAATGGTCAGAGATCGATTCGGTGTAATTAGAAATTGAAAATCTTCAACATGCTTAAATCAGTAGGATGTTTTAAACCTCAGGTTGAGCTTCAGTTACCTCCCGAAATTTAAAGTACTCTGTGAAATCGAGGGATTAATTATTTATATACAGAGTGGTTATATTAAAACTGGCAGTAATCAGAGTATAATTCAGAGAGAAGCATCAACTCAACGGATTCTAGCGAAACTTTGTTAGATGCTTTATAAAATACAGGAGGAAGAGAATTTGCGAATGAAACCTTTATTTCGTTTTAGGATCACCAAGTATGCGCTAAAATAAAATAAAAAATATCGAATTGAACGAGATTCCTCGAGTGCAAAGTATTTGTATGCAATACGTGCTGGTACCGTAATACGGCATTGGTCCGTAATTGGTTGAAGCAAGGGGATAGTTACTGTGTTATTTTAGAATTCAGGTCGGCAAGCGAATATTGGCTCTGTAAACTCGGCTTTTCTAATAGTCCTATAATTGAAGTCGTTGGGTTTGGGTTGACAGAACAAGAGGGCCAATCAACGAAATACGTTCGAAAAGTTATCCTGCTCTCACGGAATAATAGAGGGTATGCACCAATTGTTTGGCGTACGTGTAATTTTGCGTGGTGACCCATCCTGCATTAAGGCTATCCGAGACCTCCACTAGCTACAACTTTGTGCCATAAAAATGGAATAATGGAAGTTATCATAAAAATGACACAAAAACAAGACATGTTAAACCAAAATGCAACTACAGCACCTGGCGAATTTAATTTACAAAATTCAAGGCTATTTAGCTATATGTTACACAAACAAATTAATTAAAAATGGAAAATTAATAAAGATAATCTATCTTCAAAAATGAAAAAAAATGGAATACTCCCTTTCTACCTACAAAAA